>JAVJIX010000154.1:1092500-1515000 GCA_036785185.1 Paratrypauchen microcephalus | reverse complement strand
GGGACTGTGCTACATCATGGGGGTAAGAATCAGTATCACCTTCAACAGACAAAGACAGCTGAAGATGTGGCCTCACACCTGTATAGATTCAAACTCAATTAGTCTATTATTACATCCTACTCTGCACTTAAATGACAAAGAATCTCCAGCACATCCATCAAATTAAAAGCCAGAGAAATCGATGAAAACCATGCCTTACCCACTATAGTTCCTATAGTTTTGCCAAGGCAATGCACTAATGCACTTTCAGACTTGGCAGGCTTAATAAAGGAGCCACACTCTTTCAGCTTTCATTTTCAGGGGCATTTCATAGTCACCTAGCCAAATGCACAAAATTTGTCACTACTTGGCCAAATTCAAACTACGTAAGTACATTACATTTTAATACAATTTTTATAATGTTGCTTCACTCACTTTTTATATCCACAGCCCCTTGTGACTATATGATGTCTTGTCGTGCTGCCAATGACAGAGTGTACATATAAAAATAACTGTTTGAATTCCATTAGCTAAAGTTAGCTCCCCTTCACTACCCCTTTAAACTGACCATTGTATCCAGAGGCCAAAGAATGTAAACACACAGCACGAATCTAAGACAGACTAGTCTGTGATGAAGGTCATAACAAATGTTAAACATGTGACATTATGGCCACAGCGACAAGTCCAAAGCTATACCTTTAGCCTCTGCAATGTTTCACCATCTGGAACATGGAATTAGTCTGAAAGTTCAAATGTCCCATATATTTCCTCTGCTGTATCTTTTCCATGACTTAAACTTTTGATAATGTCTTTTATTTTATCACTTTTGTTTTAAATTGTGTAAATACAGGGAAAATATCTTATGTGTGATGCTCATGAGGTAGAGTTAACACCGGGATGTGAAGCATGTCAATCTGTCTGCATGCTAGTACTGTTATTAGCAACATGACACTTACACAGAGCATCTCAAAGTATTAGGAATGCCCACATCACACTTTCATGTAGGCCAATGTATATAATGATATACAGTGGACCCTCGTTATTTCTGGGTTAGGTTCCAGAAATAACTCGCAATAAGAGAAATCCGCGAAGTAGGACAACTTTATATTTTACAATTATTCTACATGTTTTAAGGCTGTAAATGCCTCACCACACACATTATACACTTTTCTCAGACTGGAATTAACCTTTTCTCACATTTATCTCTCGTTAAACACTCAACCTTTCATAGATTTTCAACAAAATGTATTGTGAAGCGTGGGGGGAGACACGGCTCTGGAAGCTCCGCCGGACGCGCGAGGAGCACTGCCACGTCCCGGGACGCGACGCGCACTGCCACAAACCCGTTGGAGAAGTGCGCGACACGTGCACCCCTCATCGTGGACAAATCCGTGACAGAGCAGCACGACCGGCGCGAGGCCGCGCGTACACCAGGGCTGCGAGCACGAGATCAAACCGCGGCGCCCGGAGCGCGTCCTCTCAGCCTGAGCCACAAACCGAACATGCACAAACGAACGCAAGAGCCGCACGAAACCAGCAAAGAGCCGCATGGAGTGATTTAATCCTGGTTTAGACCTGGTCCAGTCCTGGTTTAGTCCAGGACCAGTCTAGGTTTAGACCTGGTTTAGACCTGGTCTAGACCTGGTTTAGTTCGGGTCTAGACCTGGTTTAGTCCACGTTTAGTCCTGGTCTAGTCTCTTAGCCAATCAGGACGCAGAATACAATGTTACGCTGTAAAAAAAAGTTAACTATAAAAATAAAAAAAAAACTGAAAAAAAAAATCGGCGAAACAGCGAGGCCGTGAACAGTGAACCGCGATAGAGCGAGGGACCACTGTATACAAATATTGTCTGATACATGGGGCCACAGATAGTTCATGATTTTTGATTCAATATGAACTAGTCTTAAAGGAAAAGTAACATTATTTTACAATCTGAGCCTTCTTTCGGTAATAAAACAAGTAGTTTTACTCACCCATAGCACGTTCGTGTCATTTGGAGCTGTTTGGTGAAAGTTATGTTGTAGCGTATCCGTTAACATGAGTATTCGGGGCATTACTTTGCGGTCTCCAAATAACACAAACTTTAGCACTTTTCAAATCATAGAAGCCCAATGTCTTAATGTAAGATTTCGTTTGAGTCAAAAGTGGCCTGTAATCCGAGATTTATCCATAGTTTTCAGCTTTGCGTTTCACGTTTGGGTCCCGGGAGCTGAGAGCACAGTCCGCACATGCGCACTGGCGTCCTCATCTACTCGAAACTATGGCTAAATCTCGGATTACAGGCCACTTTTGCTTCAAACGAAATCTTACATTAAGACATCGGGCTTCTATGATTTGAAAAGTGCTAAAGTTTGTGTTATTTGGAGACCGCAAAGTAATGCCCCGAATACTCATGTTAACGGATATGCTACAACATAACTTTCACCAAACAGCTCCAAATGACACGAACGTGCTATGGGTGAGTAAAACTACTTGTTTTATTACCGAAAGAAGGCTCAGATTGTAAAATAACGTTACTTTTCCTTTAAATGCCCTAGCTAAATATTCAAAACTTCCAAAAACCTTCCCTGTGGTATAACTGTAAAAAGTGGACATTCTCCTCCTGAAATATATTTGTTTAAACTAGACCCTAAATGCAGACTTCCCATCAAATGTGTTTCTAATTACCATGCTTTGAACTATAGAACATAATATCATATATTATTGTTCAAGTTCAGTGCACGTCTTCACAGCGAAGCATTTCTCCATCCTCCTCTGAATCTCTGTCCAACTATATCCTACTGCCCATGATCTAATAAGGCAAAAATGCCATTTGAATGTCAGTTATTGATATAAAGGAATGAAAAGATAGCATTGGAATTATTAAACCTGCAGACCTGAGCTTTCTGTAATAACAGGAAAGAGGAGAAAGAATACTCTTATCCACACTATATTACTTTTATGTACAGCCTGGCTTTTTCTGTGGCGAGAGCTCCACAGCAGGAAGTAAATGTCAGGCCATAAACACATGTAGGAAAAAGACTTACCATTGCATTCTTCTCTTCAATTCAAATGCTGGCTTGTTCGTCTGAAGGTATGGGTCTGGTGTAGTTGTCTTCCCCTGAGTCGAGTGAATATGGACATGTGTTGATGAATGCTACAGGGCGACTGCTGTGAAGCTTCCGGCTGGTTCAACTCCTGAGTGCTGTAGCTCGTTCTCCGGGAGGCCTCCTTGGCTACTGTTGCTATACCTCTGCCTCTAAGGCAAATGGGCAGATACTGAGGTGTAGGGAAGTAATGCACCGAACAAGTCACTGTTCCCTTCTGTGTCTTGAGGTATATTGTAACAGCCGGCCAGGAATATTGTTATCATTATAACCAGAGAATGAGGTTAGGGAAAGTGCGTAGCTGCCGGTGGGTGGTAGCTATGTTTTCTTGAGGTTCGTGTGTGTTTTTATCGGAGAGCCGGCAGGTAGGTCAGAGGTTGCGGTCGGTGGTCACAGTTGTGGTGTTGTGAGTTTGAGAGGCAATCGCGGTTCTGTCACGCGTCCAGCACTGAGAGGTCAGAGCTGTGGACTTGATTCCAGTAGTTTGGCTGTTGGTGGAAGAGGTAGGCAGTGGGACACTTTCCCTGAGGTATAGGGATAGTATGTTGCACAATAAAGTAAGAGACTGAGAGATCTGAAAGCAGAAAATAAATTTCCTATTGTGATTTTTTTCTTTCTCTGGGAGGTAGAGAGTTGATTAGAGGGCTCTGACTGGATCTGAGAAAGGTGATAGGTTGACTGTGAGGTACTGCTGTTGTATCAATCTTTGTGTTGTTTGCACTCGGGAATCTCTTAAATGAAAATGCTGGTGCTTGTCCAGTGTCCATCAGAGAAGGTGTGAGCCCTGCCTATTCACATGTGGACGTTCGTTGTCTTTAGAAGCACCTGCAGAAGACAAAACAAACAAGAGATTTAGAGTCAGAGTAGCAGCAGTAAATGCTTACACTCTGCTCTTCATAGAGAACATTAAATAAAATAATAAATACATACAGAATTCAAATTCACATTTATAGATACAACACAATTTTGAAAACTATTTCAAAACAACTAAATTATATATATATATATATATATATATATATATATATATATTTTTTTTAATATAGCAGGGATGAAAGTGGCCAATCATGAAAAAAGCGGAAAGTCACGCTTGAAATTTGGATTTCTATATGCTATACGTTAGCAATAAAGTAAAACTGTACATAAAAGTACAAAAAACCCACATTTTATTAACAGGTAGGCATACTAGTAGTATATATTGGATTTGTTTTTGCTTTGCACTTCGTCTAATCAGAGCACATTGAGGAGGAGCTTATGCGCGCTAAAAGGCGCAGGTGAAAAAGCGAGGAGCGACGCGTTAAGTGAGGCACGGGCAGGTAGGATGAGGTATAGGATGTTTTATAAAGTTTAACCTGTGAACACGCAATGGTACAGGCTGTTGCGAAAGAGCTGCGCTCACTCGCTCGGTCCGCGGCTCCAGACACGGACTCGCGCCCGTGTTTAATACGAGACATGTACTTTTGTTCTGAATACGGGACAATTCTGTTTTTCAGGGGACGGTTGGCGACCCTAAACACAACTATACATATATATACACCCAAAATCTTTCTCAACGAATTTGCACAGATATTAAAAAAAAATAAAAAATTACCCTGCGGCTGAAAAAAAAGCGGAGATCCGCTAAAAAACAGAACTCTTTCATCCCTGATATAGAGGAATTACTTGCACATAAACTCACACAATTCAAAATGGATGGCTATTTCTACCATTATCACATCGAGTGAACATTGGGTAAACTGTACTGCCGCTCTCCGGAGATGCTCAGATGGAGCATTGTGTGAACATACATCGGTCAACAATACAAAAAAGAAAAATATATGTCAAACTAATTCTGGGGATGATGACACAAGTGCAAACAGCTTTAATACTGTGACTGGTAATAGTGGGATAAATTGGTTACAATTGTGGTGAAGTTTTTATTTTTAACATAACACAAACACAAAAATGTCAATTTGAATTTCTCCTTTTGCCATGGATTCTAACTGGACAAGTGAAGGCTTCTACACACATCTTAAAGGTCCCATGACATGGTACTTCTTGATGCTTTTATATGGCTCCTTAATGGTTCCCTAATACTGTAAATGAATCCTTCTTCAAAATCAAGACTCAGTGCATGAGAAACAGAGATAAAGAGTCATAAATATCTCTCTCAAACACTTTATTCTGGGCGTTGTTGCTTGAATGCAAATGAGGAGAAAAGAGATGGCCAATAGTAGAGGGTGGGGGCGTGGCCAAACTCTCCTCTCTCAGCTGATCCATTTCCGTGTTTTTGCACGGGGGGAGAGATTTGAAGCGTTCCACTGAAAAATAAACACATTTCCACAGAAAATAAAATTAAACCACTGCTGTTCAAAGGTCCAGAGGCTCAGATAAAGGACTTCCGAGCCTAGAAACACTCGGACGTGCCTCCAGGCAAATAAAAAAACGCATTTCGCATTGCCTAGCGCATTCGCAGTCCAAACTCTCTGGGCGTGATTTACAGAGACGCTGAGTTCAGACAGACGGGGGTGGAACTGCATTTGCATTTCTTTTTTCGATCTGACGTCAATAAGGTGCCTTGTTCAAAATCGCTCCGATTTTTTGTAACGCAGAAAAGGATCGCAAATGCTCAGTTTAGACATTTCGCAACTTTTAACCATGGGGGGGGGGGGCTAAACAGGGTAAGGGAGCTCACATTAACGTTCAAAAACCTCAGAAAGTGAAAATTTCATGCCATGGGACCTTTAACACAAAAATATTGGAGCTGCAGAGGGTTGAAAAAATAACTTCTATGGCTAACTATTGCTCCATTCTGCCATTTATTTCTTGCTATTCAGGCCATTTATGTGACTGTATATATAAAAATTTGTTTACTGGGATAATCCTGCTTAGGTGTTTTTGTATCAGTGACATAAAGTAGTTTCAATATAAATGCTTATCTCAGTATATCTCTGTAGTGACAGGCCTATATGTAGCACTAGTTTAAAAGAAAATGTTTCAATTTCACCATTCCAATTACTGTGTCCACCTCCACCAATTGCTTTTGATTCTATAGTCCAGTATATATCAAATAAGCAATCCACCCACTACTTGTACTGAGTTTGTAGTGACTCATGTTTAGAAATGAGGCAACAAGCACACACTCTGGCGGGTCAAAAGAACACAAAGCCACATTCACACGTTATGGCCAACGACATACAGCACTTGTCCTGTATGCAAAGTGAAGGGCGGCTGTTGGCAACCCACATTTGACTGAACACAATGTACAGACACAGATTCCCTGTTAATCTAGTTCCATCTGTGCATGCTGCTCTTGGGCTGGGTTACACTCACCCTCACACACACGCCACTGTAATGCTTATCGTATACACTTTCAATATTGCTATGGAACATTTCCTTTAACATTTGCATAAATCACAATTCACTTTCCTTGTGAAGTCCCTGATTGTTAGCATTTCTGCATTGCTCTCTTAAAGTTGTCACAGCACTTACTCGTACTTTACTCGTGAAAACGTCAGCAGATAAATACTCTACTTCACTCTCATATTTAATTACATGCACCAGAAGCACACTCCTGCCCACACACGCAAACAGACTCAAAAACTCCACTATAAGCTCCATACTTCCCCTGCACTATGTTCCCAAGATACAATAACAAAAAGTGCGTATCCTTCCTCACAACACAAGCGGGAGTGCTCTGGAAAGGCTAATTAACAAGGCCAGGAAATGCCAAATGAATAAGAGATCACGATTAATCTCATGGAGAGACAGCACGGACCAGAGGCAACATGCATTTGGAACAATTTGTACCTTCTGTAATAAGGAAAAGGACTTCTACCAACCCACAGTGTCTGCACGGACAAACACATTCACTGCAAGCTGTTAGTCACTTACCCTGAATCAGTCAGCTATCAGTCTACAGTAAGAAAACCTTTGCCCAAAAGGTAAGCGTTTCAACCCTCTTACACCCAAAATACATTACGTATATTTTTATGCAATGCACTTCTGCTGAATGATAAGAGTAAAGATCTAATCTACAGGGTTTTACATAATAAGACAGGATATGACGTTTTGACCATTCAAATTTTGATTTGATTGCAGCAAACTATACATTGTCCCATGACATGATACTTCTTGATGCTTTTATATGGCTCCTTAATGGTTTCCCAATACTGTAAATGAATCCTTCTTCAAAATCAAGACTCAGTTCATGAGAAACAGAGATAAGATGAGAAAGAGTATTTTTTCTCTCTCTGAACAGTCCATTATGGGAGTTGTTGCTTGAATGCAAATGAGGAGGACAGAGATGGCCTATAGTAGAGGGTGCGGGCGTGGCCAAACTCTCCGCTTTCAGCTCTCAGCTGTGCCTGTGCGCTCTGACCCACTTCCGTGTTTTTGCGCGGAGGGAGAGATGAGAAGCGTTCCATTGAAAAATAAACACATTTCCACAGAAAATAAAATTAAACCACTGCTGTTTCAGATATCCACAGGCTCAGATAAAGGACTTCCGAGCCTAGAAACACTCGCAAGTTCCTCCAGGCAAATAAAAAAACGCATTTCGCATTGCGTAGCTCCTCCGCAGTCCAAACTCTCTGGGCGTGATTTACAGAGACGCTGAGTACAGACAGACGGGGGTGGAACTGCATTTGCATTTCTTTTTTCGATCTGACGTCAATAAGTTTCCTTGTTCAAAATCGCCCGTTTGAGCTCTGATTTTTTCTAACGCAGAAAAGGACCACAAATGCTCAGTTTAGACATTTCGCAACTTTTAACCATGGGGGGGGGGCCTAAACAGGGTAGGGAAGCTCACATTAACATTCAAAAACCTCAGAAAGTGAAAATTTCATGCCATGGGACCTTTAAACTGGAACCAGGTTGCATAAGACCCCCAAAGTCAAATTTTGCAATATCTGTTCTAATTTCCAAGAAGCAGCAGTAAAGTACAAAAATCAAGATAAGAACATGACACTGGCGCCATTTGCATGTTTTAATTTAGTTAGATGATGGCAAGTGAAATTGGGGTTATATGCTTGTTATCCAAAGAGTTGAAGTGCTATGTCTATTAATAAAAGAACACACTGTGTAGAGAATCTATTCCACAAAATGGGCCTACAAACTGTAACTGAAAGCCCAGACAAATAAATATTAAAAAAAAAAAACATAGCGCGTCATCACTCAAAAGAAATCCCATGATTAGGACACCTTTAATAAAAAATAAAATAAAAAACAACTGTACATGTATTTGAGCATGTACATAAGGTATGTTGTCAAGAAGATTAATTATATTCAGTATTGGTGCTCATGTCTAGTCATGTTGTTGTAAGATGTCTTATGGTGGCTTTTACCATCTGTTGTGAGGAAGATTACTCTGGTCTTGGTCACTTGTACGCAAGCTGAGAGTTTTGAAAGTTTATTTGACCTCTGTAGTGACCTCTTTGATATTACTTAAAGGGATATGCCACCCCCAGGTCAAATTTGGGCATCTCCCCACAGTCCAGAGACTAAAATAAGTGGTGGAAAGCGTTTTCCTGCTCACCCAGCCATTGTCCGAGTCTGTCGCCACTGACCGCCGCGGTATCTGGTGCTCCTCCGCCTTAGACTGGAGTCTAACGTCGCCAGAGAAAGATTTCGGCCAAAAGGAATTAATTTGCTCGATGCGTTTCCCAATTACTTTCTGTGTAGTGCGCATTCATATCGAGTGCAAATAAATGTGCAAATCAACACGGAGAGCTTGCCTTGGTCATTTTGGGTGGGAACTATTTTCCAGTGCGTAAGAATACAGCCGTATCACGCACCACGTTGTGCAACAGGGGAACTCCCTTCCCGGTGCGTAACTGGAATTCCCCTGGCAGCGTGCTGCGTGATACGGCTGTATTCTTACGCACTGGAAAATAGTTCCCACCCAAAATGACCAAGGCAAGCTCTCCGTGTTGATTTGCACATTTATTTGCACTCGATATGAATGCGCACTACACACAAAGTAATTGGGAAACGCATCGAGCAAATTAATTCCTTTTGGCCGAAATCTTTCTCTGGCGACGTTAGACTCCAGTCTAACGCGGAGTAGCTGCAAATACCGCGGCGGTCAGTGCTGACAGACTCGGACAATGGCTGGGTGAGCAGGAAAACGCTTTCCACCACTTATTTTAGTCTCTGGACTGTGGGGAGATGCCCAAATTTGACCTGGGGGTGGCATATCCCTTTAAGTCTGTCTATGTGGCATTGGGTGAATCATTGAATGTAAAATACTATTGTGGATCCAATAATGTTGTTTTTATAATATATAATTCAGAACATATGTGTATCATTTTGTCTTGAGGAAGTTCAAGTATTACACCAAAAATTTATGCATTTGCCATTTCTCCAAAACAAGAATTTCAATACAGTGGTACCTCACCTTACGAAAGACCCAACAAACGAAAATTTCAAGTTACGAAACGCCTTCACGTTAAATTTTGGTCTCTAGATACGAAAGAAAATTCAAGTTATGAAACGCGAAATCTCAAAAATTCAAATAATGCGCGCTCAGCCACACACATTATACGCTTTTCTCAGACTGAATTTAAACTTTTCTCACATTTGTCTCTCGTTTAAACACTCAAACTTTCATAGATTTTCAACAAAAGTGTGGGGGGGGAGGGGGAGGGGGGAGAAAACTGCGCGCGGACACGTGTGATAGCGCAGCATGACCCGGTGCGGGGCTGCCAGCAGGTCTAGACCTGGACTAAACCAGGACTGGACCAGGATTAAACCTGGACTAAACCAGAACTAAACCTGGACTAAACCAGGACTAAACCTGGATTCAACCTGGACTAAACCTGGACTAAACCAGGACTAGACCAGGTGGATTAAAGCGCCGCGCGCGGGTCTATTTCCTGGTTTCGTTTCGAGTCACGGCTGAGGCGAGCAGCGAGGGGGACCGCACGCAGTCTGAGCGCATGAACGAACGCATGCAAGAGCCGCGGTGGTCTAGAGGAGGTCTAGAGGAGGTACGGTTTGAGCACGGGTCTCGTTGCATGCATGCAGTCTGAGCATGCGCTCAGACTGCGTGCGGTCCCCCTCGCTGCTCGCCTCAGCCGTGACTCGAAACGAAACCAGGAAATAGACCCGCGCGCGGCGCTTTAATCCACCTGGTCTAGTCCTGGTATAGTCCTGGTTTAGTCCAGGTTTAGACCTTGGTCTAGACCTGGTATAGTCCACGTTTAGTCCTGGGTCTACAGTCTCTACGCAGAACACAATGTTACACTATAAAAAAAGTTACACTATAAAAAAAAAAACTTGGATCGGGGCCTTGGAACGTGTCAGGCTTTTTCCATTGAAATAGCTACTCAACTTACGAAAAATTCACTTTACGAAACCACTTCTGGAACGAATTAATTTCGTAAGGTGAGGTACCACTGTATTATAATTTTTTCAGCCTATATCCAAACTCTACTTCAAATCTTTACATTAATCCGTTAAGAAACATAAACACTAGAAGAGCTAAAGAGAAAATGTATTTAAATGTGCCACTCAACCATAGCAAACCCCACGAGAAGTCAAGCTGACGGGCTGTACAACTGTACGCTGTAGTCGCTGACTTAATTTTCCATTAATGTCAAAGTGTCAAAGCCCCCCGCCACTATCTGTGGGCTCATTAAAAGCCACTCAGTGTCATTGGAGTGCAACGTGATACCAGCAGGATAATGTGATAATGTCAGTATAATGGTGAAAGAAAGAGTATAACATAGTAGTACAAGTTGTATACAGTAGACAACAAAGTCTGAGGAGAAAGACTTGGACAAGAGCTTGGTGAAGTAATGTGAGAACAATGATAGAGGCTAGGGATGGTCTGATACAGATTCGGGATAAAAAAAACAAAATGTTCTTCATCTGTCCTAATTTAGAGAACACAATGATAGACATTGACATACAATCTCTGAAATAGTCACACTGCTTTGTGTCTGGTGTGGTATACTGTTGACATTTGCTCTGGAGACCTTCTTATCATAGCACAATATCACAATAGTGCCCCTCTAAAGTTACTGACTCACATCCCTTATACAGTCTTGGATGAATAGGCAGATACAATAATTGAACATGACCTAGAAAATGTTCAGATATCCATTTAGTACATTGATATTAGGGATGGGTTATACTGGATTTTTTCAACCGACAACGATATGTGAAATTTGGCCTGCTACTGTGGCCGCTAACAGATTTTCCTATACCGATAATCTATAATAAGATCCTAAAATAAGATAAAAATATGGCCCTTAAAGGGATATGCCACCCCCAGGTCAAACTTGGGCATCTCCCCACAGTCCAGAGACTAAAATAAGTGGTGGAAAGCATTTTTCTGGTCACCCAGCCATTGTCCAGGTCTGTCAGCACTGACCGCCGCGGTATCTGCAGCTACTCCGCGTTAGACTGGAGTCTAACGTCGCCAGAGAAAGATTTCGGCCAAAAGGAATTAATTTGCTCGATGCGTTTCCCAATTACTTTCTGTGTAGTGCGCATTCATATCGAGAGCAAATAAATGTGCAAATCAACACGGAGAGCTTGACTTGGTCATTTTGGGTGGGAACAATTTTTCAGTGCGGAAAAAGACAGACAAAGCACGCACCACGCTGCACAACAGGGGAACTGCCTTCCTGGTGCGTAACAGGGATTCCCCTGTCAGCGTGGTGTGTGCTTCGGCTTTCTTTTTCTGCACTGAAAAATAGTTCCCACCCAAAATGACCAAGTCAAGCTCTCCGTGTTGATTTGCACATTTATTTGCACTCGATATGAATGCGCACTACACAGAAAGTAATTGGGAAAAGCATCGAGCAAATTAATTCCTTTTGGCCGAAATCTTTCTCTGGCGACGTTAGACTCCAGTCTAACGCGGAGTAGCTGCAGATACCGCGGCGGTCAGTGCTGACAGACTCGGACAATGGCTGGGTCACCAGAAAAATGCTTTCCACCACTTATTTTAGTCTCCTGACTGTGGGGAGATGCCCAAGTTTGACCTGGGGGTGGCATATCCCTTTAAATTGAAGTAAAATTTACTGATTAAATAATTAACATATAAATAGAGATACTGGGATTGACACATTGGCACACACAGACTGGGGCAGGGCTGAAATAATTCTTCCAATGAAGAAAAAATGTAATGCTTGAATTTATTACAAAATCTACTCTAACATGTTTTGACTAGAAAACTGCCATCACTGCTTTTTAAATTAAAAAAAAAAAAGTCTGACAATTCCAATAATGGAACCGGTATATCTCATCCCTATTTGGTAAAATATAGAACAGCCCCTGTAATGTCCTGTCCCTGAACATGTGTAAAATGACCCTGTGTCAATATTTACTTGGTGAGAGAGTGGCTAGACGCCCATAACGGCTGCATGCTTCACACAGACTCTATATGACCAGAGCCTATATGACCTGAGGGGCCATTGTGAAAGCAGGTCATCAGAGGACATGCACAGTGCATGTGTGTGGAGCCACGCATAACAACAAGACAAAGAACACTATTAAAGGCCCATAAGAGTGGGGCTTTGATTCACAAGTGGATGTATGTGTGTATACAGCACTCCAGAATAAACAGAGCTAACATTCTTTGCATTATGTTACCCTCTAGCAAACACAAACAGAGCTGAGCCTATCGCACTGAAACACCTAGGTTACATTCACAAGCAGAGGATGGGATGACCATGGACCCACCACACGACACAGGACTCAGCAAGTCGTTCTGTAATCAACAGTATTAACCATGTGTCTGTAATAGCAAACCTGCTTACTGATTAGCTCTTCTTATTAGCTAATTGGTCAGTGATGTCTTAATGGATTACCTTTTTATTGATAGGTGTACTCTTTCCATCATTGCAGTTGGCTAAATGTATACTAAATGTATACTGGTTAGCTCAACTGTACCGGCTGGTTAGCTCAACTGGTAAGTCACTGACTTTCCCCCTGGGGGTTGTGGGTTCAAATCCCCCCCAGGCAATGAGCTAACCAGTGTGGGTCCTTGGGCAAGACCCTTCACGGTACTGCCCCCCGGGCGCCGAAAAAGATGGCTGCTCACTGCTCCTGAAAAGGATGGGTCAAATGCAGAAGTCAAATTTCTCCCATGTGTCACTGTGTGTCATTGTGTGTGAGACCAATAAAGGCTTAATCTTAATCTTAATCTACTTTAATACTGGCATGACGTCAGGCATGTTTGTATAATAGCCCCACGTTGGGACAGCCCCACTGAGCTGTGATTTGAGGCTGTAAAAGCACAGTCACAGTTCACAGGGGCAATAGGTCAAGATGAAGTCCAGGGTCCACACAGCCATGTTAGTCAGAGGAGGAAGATGAGGGGCGGTGCAAACAAAGGGAGCGGACTGTGAAAATCTATGGATTAGGTGGAGCCATCTGCTTAGGTTGCATAGCAACCGTATGAAAGTTTGAATATCTAAAACAGAAAAAAATCTTTCAGCTCAACAACTCCACCCGTGTGTGTAGCATAGTGTACACACGTCAAAGATTGCCTGCACTTTACAACTGCAAATAGCGGTCTCCTGACAGCACATATTGTATAGAACAATCAGGCTGTGAGCCAAGCATGTCCCTTAAATGTAGGACTGTTATCTGCAGATAATATGACAAAAGCTTAGCAAGCAAAACCAATGGAAATGAGTCAACTATAGCACTCTGAAATGCACTATATCTAAAATTGTGATGAAGTGTATTCTTTCCGTGTGAATAGTGATTCATGCTGTGTGGCTAAGGCCCTGCTAAACTGGCACTAGAATTACTGTCACACTGTTCTCTATGGCAGAGCTCCAGAATGAATATGATACTAGCATGCAGCAGGTGCCAGTTAACAGCACGAATCACATGATATCTGCGATCTGTCATTCTTGGCACTTTTTATGACCAGTCACTGTCTCAATAGGTTTTTATAACTGCTGTGTGATGGTAGTACACTTGTTAATTCAGAGCAAAATACTGATGATCGCCTAATGCTTAGATCACCAGCTGATCAGACCCATAGACAATTCACAGGTCTGAGCAGCTGGAGTTGTGAAATAATACTTGTAGCATAGTATTTTAAACAGAAGCCTCACACTTCATTTAGTGTTCTCATAAATGTGACATCAGTTAAAGTAAATTGCAGTTTATTCAAGCGTTTTACAAGTTTGGAGCAATTTGTTTAGTTGCACCGAGACATACAGAAGCCCTGTGGCCACAGTCAGCCTGACAATCACAAGGGCCAAACTCCAATACATGTGCTTCTTAAACTGTATACACAAAGAGATATTTAACAGCCAAAAAGCAGGTCTACATATCCAGCCATAGAATATCTACACCAAAACACTATGTCAACCACTTAATGCCCCTGAGATATGCTCAATGTTAAATTAGGTCATCACACAAATGCGTTCCACTATAGAATGCCCCCCTAACCCTAACCTGACAAAGAGTTCATGCAGCGGTCAGCTGTCTGTTGCAATCTTACCATTTAAATCAATCATGCAGCATTAGGAGAAAGAGAGAGAGCACACTGCCTTACAGGGTGTTACTGGGGCTTTTGCCCACACAAACAAGGCTTCACTTGTCTCACAGTCGGACAGAATTATCAGGGCCTCACATCAGATTATCCAGACCTACAGAGCGACGCGACGTATGCATTTTGAAAATGAGCCATAGAATGTAATAGCAGATGACCAAAGAGTGTTCTGAGCAGCTTTAGTCAACAGCTTCATTAATCCTTTATATTTTAATCCGCTGTGTTTGCTGTGCTGTCAAACCTCTAATCACGTCTCCTCATAAGAAGAAAGCCACTGATGATATGATGAGGAGCTCAAAATGAGATTCACAAAAATAAACAGAACACAAAGGAAGAGCTCTCACTGTCATCATCAGCACATGCACACATACAGACAGGCTTGTTATAATATCGTGTGTGGGTAAACGGCGCAGAGGTGAGACCCCGCTGAGCTTTGATTTACCCAGCAGTACACAATGCACCGTGGCCCACATTACAAATACATGTGCACACAATATACGCATCAAGTGCTGGAAATACATTCCAAATCTCTAGGGTGGATTCAGTTTTAATATACTAGGCTGAGCATCACAGAGTCTCTTCCCAAAAGACATAAAACAAGAACACAAAGGTTAAGGTCAAATAGCTACTGGGGAATGTGGACAGTATGCTGGACCGCCATCACTGAAGGAGTCGTTTCTTAAGGTTGTTTAACAGAAAAGAACATTGTGTTCTCCCCTATGCCAGAACTCTTTTTTTTATGTAAAAATTAACATTAATGTTCTATCCCATACATTTTAATGTGGCCACAAAATAAAAACACTCATATTGCCGTTTATCAACAGCTCTTATATTTGCCAATGAGTAATACCACAGAACTGGGAACTAAAATATTTCATTGGCAAATCTTTGTTGCTACTTGGTAAAAAATAATGTTGGATTTAAAAAATATTAATTACATAGTTGTAATTATAGCACTAATCCCTATGTAAATAAAATGTGTATGTATGTATGTATGTATGTATGTATGTATGTATGTGTAACGTCCTGATAGCAACTTTGCGGTCGGAGGAACAGAGTAGAGCTGAGTCAGGGGTCGATGAAGAATCCAAAAGTGCATTTATTTAAGTCCACCAAGAAAAATGAAAAATATTTACAAATGTACAAAGATACAAAAGTTAAAAAACAGCACAGAGCAATCTCCACATGCAGCACCTCTCCCCACAAAGGTGAGACTGGCTCTTTTTAAAGGTCCCTCCCTTAATTGGGTGAGCCCACCCTCTAATCAGGCCACCTGGGTGCAATTTACCCACAATATTTAAAAAGATAACTCTGTCCCACAGTGCTCAAATAGTCATTCAATACATTAGTAAATAAATATATTCTTTATTAATTTAGCAGTGTTTAGTTTTCTTTTAAAAATACAAAAATAGAAAAATTCTAAAATCTTGGCGCACCCCTCCTCACACAAAATGGCCACCTGCCCCGGAACCTTCTTAAAGGGCTCCCGCTTCCTGGGGACTATTTTAGCCCGCGCACCCTAGCCTGAGGTAAGTACCCACCAAAGGAATCCCTGTTCACAACCAACAACACCCCAAAACCTTGCCCCTCATTTCCTCCTCATTCTCCAGGCCCTTGTAATGGACTAGCTACATTACAGTGTGTATGTGTGTATGTGTGTATGTGTGTATGTGTGTATGTGTGTATGTGTATGTGTGTATGTGTATGTGTATGTGTGTATGTGTATGTATGTGTATGTGTATGTATGTATGTATGTATGTGTATGTATGTATGTGTATGTATGTATGTATGTGTATGTATGTATGTATGTATGTATGTATGTATGTATGTGTATATATATATATATATATATATATATATATATACACACACACACACACAGTGGTACCTCACCTTACGAAATTAATTAGTTCCAGAAGTGGTTTCGGACCGCACGCAGTCCAAGCGCATGAACGAACGCAGGTAAGAGCCACGGTGGTTTAATCCTGGTTTAGACCTGGTTTAATCCCGTTTTAGAGGAGGCACGGTTTGAGCACGGGTCTCGTCCTCACAGCCCCGCGCCGGGTCATGCTGCACTATCACACACGTGTCCGCCCTCCCCCTTCCCCCCACGCTTCACTATTAATACATTTTGTTGAAAATCTATGAAAGTTTGAGTGTTTAAACAGAGACAAATGTGAGAAAAGTTTAAATCCAGTCTGAGAAAAGCGTATGTGTGTGGCTGAGCACGCATTATTTGAATTTTTTAGATTTCGCGTTTCGTAATCGTATCTAGAGACCAAAATTTAACGTGAAGGCGTTTCATAACTTGGAATTTTCGTTTGTTGGGTCTTTCGTAAAGTGAGCTACCACTGTATATATATAACTTTTGCATTATTGTGTGATAATGAAAGAAGCCTAGCTAATCACCATTTAAAGTAACTCTTATCCAGTAATGGCAGTATCCACTATCGCCTGGCTCACATCTTTTTAGCAACGTATAAACTATGCTTGTAGCACATCAATATTCCTCTGTTTTTACTTCCATCACCACGAGTCAATAATAATTATCCTTAAAATCCACTCAGCATATTTCCTTGTGTTAGAAAGAGTAGCAGTAAAAATATTCCATATTTGTTTTGGCAGGGGCCCCTGATGATAGGAAATCACTGTAAGAAATGCTTTATACATAAAAAAAACAAAAAAACATAACAAATCTCTTGCATACAAATAAATCCTTCAGTCTGTATACTGTTTATACTACAAGTAGATATACTGAAGAAAATTCACCACTAGGGGTGTGCAAAAATATTGAAATACTCAATATATTGTGTTGTTAAATTTGATGATAAAGTATCTATACCGTGGGCTGTTGTAACAATATATTGGTATATTTTACTAAATTACATTGTGAAAGAGCTACAGTGGTGCACTAAAGGTTAAAACAGTGAGTATATTTGCTCGTTAAATCACTTGGTGCTGATACCTTAAGACTGAGCGATAAGAAAAAGAAAGATCTCTGAGACAATCTAAAACGCCGCTAGGCAACCGATAGAAAACTTGATTTGCTGGTGGTTTCCGGACCCTTCTTGGCCAAATCTGAAATAAGTAATCCAATGTATCGACTTAAATACAGATTAGAGAGGAGGCTGCCAGAGTTTGAGATATCGACTGGGAGAGAGAAGCCTCACAGATGGACATATCAAAAGGCCGCATGTCAATTCCATCAAAGCACAGCACTCTGATATTCTCCAACAGCAACATTTTTATTCCCCTGTTCTGCTGCATCCTGTGACTGTAAATCTCTGGGATGAGTGCCAGATGTGTCGCAGTGTTGTGGTGATTCCATTTTTATGAGCAATGAGGGTTTCTCTGTGTAGAAATCCTTTAGTCAGTCATCATATCTGACCACTGTTGTTTAGACATGAATTGTACAGTCAAACTGCACACTAAACATACTCCAAATGTGTTTTATAATCAATAATCTGGAGATCTTCACAATTACGTCCCTAATGATGGAAAATCCAGTTTAAATTATTTCCTTTTTGACACGCAGGTGCTGTGTGCTCTGCTAACTGCAGCATTTTTGAAGCACCTGGTTCTTCTCATCTTTGATAATTCCCATGTTGCCAGTACAAATTACTGAGGCATGCTGGGAGAAGAGCCTTATTTCCTGTTGTTAACATTGGTTATTGGGATGCACAGCTAGAAAGACACATTCATGATATCACAGAGGGAAACAGTGCATAACAAACGATTATGTGGCCCTTGGGGTTGGAGGTTCTTAGTGCTTTTCTGTGGTGTGAATGAGAACATATAGATTCTCACTCCTGCACGAGCCTTTTTCTGTGGATGGACCAAATGTTTGGGGATTATTTAAATGAATACATGGCTCATTTGACTGATCCACAATCCCCCATCAGAGCAGCAAGCCTGTCATTTTATTCATAGATTTAAAGAGGAGTTTCAAGGCATCATGATTACTCCCAAAATTAAGCCAATAAGCCTCAAAATACACATTATAATTGGTGGGTCATTTGTTTTAATATTGTACCTTTGGCTCTGTGTAAATGGTCATGTATTCAAATATGTGTTCACATTCACAATTTGATATAGAAATTGGAACAGACAATTACAGCATTACAATTACAGCTGGTGGTTTAGAGACAAAATCTCCAAGTCCAAAAGTCTATGCAAGTGTCACTCTCTGTGCTCATGTGTTTGTATTTTTGCCCAATTGGAGTCTGATGGGACATTTAAATGTGTCATTAGGTTTAAGTATCAAAGAAATGTAAAATGAGTGTAAAATTTGTCCTCTCTTTCTGGCATTTTGATACATCTTTGAAATAATTTAAAATATTACTGATAATTCGATATATGGCCCACCTCTACCTGAGGGTCTCCCTTAGCCATTAGAAGAGCTGCTACTACTGTATTTAGTTTGAATGTTTGATATTTACAATGTTCTTTACTAAGTGCAAGCATTCTTGGCACTCTGTGGTAAAACAATCTTCATTCTGCACTAACTCAGAGTGAGTGTTGCCCTGCCATTCTCTCTGTGCCCATCTTATGTAGGTCAATGTATTTTTTTTTCTTTTGTGGCAGTCATGTGCTTGTATGTTTGTGTCAAGCTCAAAACCCAAATTCTGAATGCAATATTTAAGGGACTTGAAGATTGGGGAGAGTTCAGCATCTCAAATATTTAGTGAAGTTATGGAAATCTTGCTTTGAATTATGAAAATTTGCTGGTTGCTAGTTGCTTATTAACATCTATATCTAAGTCAGTAGTGAAATAATGTATGTGTGTGGCTGTTGGCTTATCTTGAGCTGCTTCAGTGATAGAAGGATAGGGAGCATGCCTTCACTACTAGCACCCAATTAAGACCAAGAAACCTCTTTCTTTTCCCTCTCATTTAGGCTACATCCACACGGCAATGCAAAGCAGGATTTTTTCTTACTGGGTAAAAAAAATATCACGTCCACACTGGGAACGGATCAGTAAAATATCACGTACACATGGCAATGGAACGCTTGCTAAAAACGACGCAATACACATGCCACGCCTCGAAGTTCTTCACTCAGGGCCACAAGCGAAGCTCTGAACATCCGAAAGTTCTCTCTCCAATCAGCGTCCACGACAACGCCATTCACAAAGTTGTCCCACCAGCTACTTGTTCTTCCAGGTCTCACCCAAAATCTCCTTCTTTTGACACGTCTAGTGACACGCCGTGGCGGGTTTAAAAGAATCTGACACATGGTGTACTGTAAGCGTCTCTGCTGCTCGCCTAGTTGGTATAACTGCAGTACATTTTCTTTCAATAATGCAAGTAAACTTAGCAGTGACTGCAGCACGGCGACTACTGCTCCTCTGGTGTCCGCCATGGTCGCTGTCTTGTTACGAATGAATGTTGCGCGCGAGGCTGCTATTTGTTCTGGCCATGTGGTTGTGACGCTGACGAAAATAGGTCCGGCAAGTTAACCGGGACAGTTAATAAAGCTTGTTTTTCTTCTCAAAACAATATTTGTCCAAAAAGTGATATATTTGCGTCACAAAACAGTTGCCCACGAAAAAGTCAGAAGTCATAATCGCTTGGTGCTATTTTCTCTTGAGTCGTATCACTGCGCGCCTGTTATTATTATTAACCTGTTCACGTGAAAACATCGCCACTTACGACACTGCTGAAGGGGATGCCATACAAATCAATCACATCCAAAAACCCGAACTATCCCTTTAATGAAATCTGTACTATTTAGATTAACAAAACTAATACAAATGAAAATAGTTGCTTTCAATGGAGTGGGAAGAAGTAAAATGTATTTATTTTTAATCCACTTCAGACATAAAAAAAAAAAAAATCTACTTAAGTAAAAGTATTAAGTAGCCATTTAAAAATGTACTTGGAGTAAAAAGTATTTTGTGTAGATTTTGAGGTCTTATAAAGCTTAAAATACACAGATTTTGATATAGGTTTTGATAAAGATTTGTGCTAAATTTTTTTCAACAAACATTTGAAATGATATTTTTTCTAGCCGATTTTATTTCTATATTTGTGTTTACTCAAACTATGAACATGTTCAAATTAAACCTCTCATTTTTTCAGCAGGTCTCAAACTATGATTAAAAATACTTTTATTTTTCAGTCCTGTTCATACATGTAATGCAGAAAGTACAGATGCCTACTCTAAAATATAGTGAAGTCAAAGTAAAAAGTGCAGCAAGTAAAGTGCAGATACATAAAATGTATACTTAGTTACAGTACTTTACTATTTTTACTTTGTTACTTTCTACCACAGCTGAGTTTTAAAACAATATGTAATTGCTATTACAAAGTGCTAAAAGGGACAAGATTTAGTTTTAGATTTAGTTTCAGTCCACAAACCTGTAATCCATGCAAGGAAAACATGAACAATGTGAAGAAAATAACAAATATAGAAGGGCATTCCAAGCTTCCACAGACAAATATTTAAACATTTTGATAACATGATATATCACTGTGAATTGAGTACCCACCGAGTTATGAGAAGATGAGGGCCTGCCTTGGCTGAGTTCAACATGGGTTTGCTGAGTATCATGGATAATGAATTTCTGGTATGGAAAGCCTGGAAAAGGAAAAATAAAAAGTTTAGTTTGATGAATGTGTTTGAGGAAAAAAAACAGAATGCAGAAAAATATTTTTGATTAAAAGTAATACAAAATTATATTTCCAACCATGTGAAAAGAGAACTGGACAAAAATAAATACATTTAAAGTCATATAATACATAGTATTTAATATTTAGGCCTGCACAACAGGTTTGTAATATGGATAGTGTATACAGTGGTACCTCACCTTACGAAATTAATTCGTTCCAGAAGTGGTTTCGTAACGTGAATTTTTCGTAAATTGAGTAGCTATTTCAATGGAAAAAGCCTTATTCGTTCCAAGGCCCCGATCCAAGTTTTTTTTTATAGTGTAACACTGTGTTCTGCGTCCTGATTGGCTAAGAGACTGTAGAGCCAGGACTAAACGTGGACTAAACCAGGTCTAAACAAGGTCTATACCTGGACTGGACCAGGACTAAACGTGGACTAAACCAGGACTGGACACCAGGATTAAAGCGCCGCGTGCGGGTCTATTTCCTGGTTTCGTGCTAGCTCTGCCGGTGTACCTCACGAGTCATGGCTGAGGCGAGCAGCGAGGAGGGGAGGAGATGTGCTCCCCTCGGGACGGCACGCAGTCCGAGCGCATGAACGAACGCATGCAAGAGCTGCGGTGGTTTAATCCTGGTTTAATCCTGGTTTACACCTGGTCTAGGGTAGAGGTAAGATCGGGCCTAAAAAATCCAGCACGACCCGACCCGGCCCGCGGGTATTAAAGCCCAACCCGGCCCGAGCTTGACCAATTAACTTGATTTGCAGGCCCGAGCCCGAAGCAAACCCGAAATTTAATATTTTATTTGTGAGGACTCGGGAGGAGGAGGGGTGATTTATGATAACAAATTAAAGCCTGTCTTTTGTAACCAAATCTAAGTTAAACAAGACTGTATAAACATTTACATCTTTTATATTTGTTTCTGCAGAGGGTACATTAACCGACAATTTTCCATCATTGACAGATTTTTTTAAGAGTTGACGGGAAAAATTTAAGGCCGTACGTCATTTTGACGGGTTGGAAATTGGGCCATAAACCACAGCAGCAGAACGTCCTTAAGAATCTAGCGTGGCACTTTAAGAGAGAGAAGCAGAGAGACAAAGAAGAACAATGACGGGTGGATAATAGACAGAGACAGGAAGGAGTTCTTTGAATTGTCATTGCAAGAGTTTAGTACAGTACGTGTTGTGATGAGGCGACTTCTGTTTTTTTGCGAACCACGGTCTCTCGTGGCCAAAACTATTCACGGCCTCGAAACGCCTCAGCGCACTGTGATGTTCGGGTATCAACATCACATGCGGACTTGCGGAGGGGAAGATTATTAAGAGGGCGGCGTTCACGTGCGCAGAGCATGCTCTGGCTCTGTGGCTCCTGTTTAGTAGTTAAATAGCAATTACATTACAGCGCCTTCTCTGTTTTATCCAAATAAATTATTTTAAAACAAGTATTCCTTAGTTTAGTATCCACACATCGTTTTAGTATACATTTTTATAAACATATTTGTTGAAAACGTGTGTTTAAACGAGAGACAAATGTGAGAAAAGTTTAAATCCAGTCTGAGAAAAGTGTATAATGTGTGTGACTGAGCGCACATTATTTGAATTTTTGAGATTTCGCGTTTCGTAATTTTCTTTCGTATCTAGAGACCAAAATTTAATGTGAAGGCGTTTCGTAACTTGGAATTTTCATTTGTTGGGTCTTTCGTAAGGTGAGGTACCGCTGTACTGTGATAATGGTCAAGTTGTGAAGCTCATAGTTAAGGGGGAAGGTCACAGTGTTGTGTTTGATTTGACAGAAAATAGAAAATCTTAGTTCTCACTGGCAGCCGAGTGGAAGAACTGGTTCCATTATACTGACAAGCTCTACACTAGCTTCAGGAAATAGGATCCTTGAAAGAAAATCTAATGTAAAGTAGTAAAGTACTGCACACTGTTGGCGATAATAGCCGCAAGAAAACCCAATCATGCAGCAGTTAGTGAAGTCAGAATGGTCCTGTCTGACTTGAAACAGGTGACACAAAGTGATTGGAATAATTATGAACTTCCATTGTTCATTACAGCCTCGTCAAAGCCTCTCAGGTGGAATGCTACTTCTATAGCCACATTCGCATCAGACCAACACCACTCACTCATTACTCATACACTATACAGTTGATGCTACGGTGGTGAGAAACAGCTCTAAACTCTTGAGTCGCTGCAGTCCCTGGATGTGCTGGGTGAAGTGATGGGTGTTATCACTCCATTACTCTGCTCTTTCAGCTGTGAATTGGTCTTTTAGAAATCATGTGATGTGCAGAATATATGGGGCAGCAGCACTGTGTGGGAACTTTGCGGAGTGCTTTGTTAAATTGTTAAGCTGATTTAGTTTAAATATAAAGTGATCTGAATGTTCAGACTCTTTATTTTCCAAGAGGGTCAGCTCGTGCCTTAACTCTAATCACATGGCTCTGATACCAGCCTGAGTTTCACAATTGTGCAGAGCGCTGGACTTTAACACTGCATCAGCGGCTCAGTGTGCCTTTAACAGGGAGAGGGCACAGACCAGCAGGGCTTCATCTGGACAAACCTCACCCAAAAGTCTTAATAAAAAAATAAACATTTCATGACCCATTCCTGACTTTGTGTTTGTCTGCTCCATTTACTGAGTGGAGTGTCTGCTGTTGAAGCGAACGCTCCTGTTTACTGTACAGTATGTCACAGCCTCAGGCTTCCATTTCCTCACACATAAAGCCCCACACAACACTGCCTATGGATTCTGCTCGGCAGTAACACAAACATTAGATTAGATACACAATTTTTTCACAGCAGCTAAACTACTACAAAGTGAATGGGTAGAGACTGATTGAGATTGTTTTTAGATATAACAATGAAGTCATGGGCAAGCATGAATTATACACTAGCAAACAGCAAACTCTACCTTGAATAATTTTGCTGTTGGAGAAATGGAAAGAAATGGAAAAAAGAAGAAGAACCATGTCAGGGCAAGGTCCTTTATTTCCACTTGCTTTAAAGGGACAGTGTGTAAGATTTTTACCTGTTAATTACAGAAATTGAAGATACCCATTCAAAAATACATTGTTTCCCAAGCCTTTTCACTTCCATCATGAAATCAAAGTATTCTTTTGGACTTAGATATAGTCACATAAAAGGGGGATCTTCCCCATATAGAGGCAGCCATTTTAACTACGAGAGCTGCAGAAGGACATTTGGGCTTCGCCTTCGGCAAGGCTCGTGGTTTTGGGTAAACAACGACAAGCATGTTGCGGGATCAGACGTCGTAATGGATCTAACACGTGTTTTGGACTAAATTGTTTTACTGGATTTTATTTGCTGGATCCTTACGGACAGATTGAGACCAAGTTTATGGTGAAATACTGAGTTTGACCTGTCCAGAGCCTTCAAAGGTAAGCAAAGTAACAAACCTCGTTTTGTGCTTTTCTGTATAAAAGCCCCATGTGCTCGGGGACTGATTGTTGTGCAGGGAAATGAATTGTATAGTCAAAAAGAGGAGACTGTAAGGTTTCATTTGATGTGTAGAGTGTCATGGTACACGATCGGGAATGTGTGCTTTCATGCGAAAAGAAAAAAAAAAACAGTGAACGGGACCGCGTTTTATTTATACAGTAGTGGCGGGCGGTTCGTGCGCGGGTACGCGAGGTGTCCGTGTTACGGCGCGCCCGGGTGACCCTCGAGGTCTGCCGTAGCTAAAACAGGAAGTGCAATAGCCACTATCCACCTATGCGCCACGAATCCTACACACTGGACCTTTAAATTTGTTTTGATGTACCAACCACTAGAAATGAAGTAGTAAATATTTGAATGTTTCAGGACAGGAACACATTATGTTTAACCTTTGAACAGAAAATGAGCCCATCAAGCTGCACCATTACACTTGCTAGCCCTGTTTGTTTACAATGCCCTCCTGAGAGAGCTCCTAATGTAACATTCATGTTTTAGAGGTTACCTGATAAGCAGGACCAAGGGAAAATGCACAGCACTTTTATTGTGGTCTGAATCAATCCATTCGACATACAGAGGCTGGCTATAGCTCCAGCAGAGGGAGAGGTCATACTAAATGCTTGCACTGCTGCTGGGTCTCCGTCTGGGTCATGACCTTTCCCAGTTCCCTCCAGCATTCTGTTGATCTGGCTCTGGGTTCTCCGCACAGTACCAGCCTCCATTACCTCTCCCTCTGGATAGCAGTGAGAGTCAAGAAAATATTCTCTCTGCAGGAGTTTGGCTGTACAAGCGGAGACAAAGGGGAAAGCACCACTCTACTGCAGCCGTGCATTAATGTAAGGGCAGCAGCACTTCCTGTTGTGGCTACTGCAGACGCCAGCTTTGTTCCTTATCACAGAGGACGAGGATCTATGAGCAGTCTGAGCGCTACACAAGCTGTAAGAGTCCAGTGGTGTTTTTACTCTCATGGGGGAGAGCTCCTCATCCTGCAGTCGACAACAACAATGTTTGATCTATTAAATATTAGACTCAGTACAGTTTCAACAAAATCACATCCAAGTCACAAGACAGGATAACTGGAGTGGGTTCTGTCAGTAAAACTAACTACCTAATTACTGTGGAATAACCATTACGCCTTATGGTTTACTTGGTAAATTCTAAACAAGGGTGCCCTACTTGCCTGGTTTACACCAGACCATATCACAAGTGAGATAAGGTCTGGAAGCCACCTTCGAAATATCTCGTAGTGGAGGTGTGGTTTACGATCGCCAACGGCCGTTTATTGGGCGTTACGAATGTCTATCATTTGGCGTATACGTAGCCCATAGCCAATCATGTCAGTTGTCAGTTCAAACTACAAGTTTCCGTTTGTCACATAGTACGCGTCACCGTCTTGCCACCCCTCCCCGCTCTCTGATTGGCTCCCAGAATCAGGAGAGCTCACTTGCCATAGTCGCCAGGCTGTCTTTCAGATCGGAACGAACGAAAGCAGCCTGGGATTTCCCAGGTTAGTGCCCTACCACAACATTCTGCCTGTGTGTGCGTATTATATTATATTATATATATATATATATATATATATATATATATATATATATATATATATATATATATATATATATATATATATATATTAGGGATGCCAACAATTAATCGACTTACGATTAATTGACGATCAAGACGTTGGTCGGACAAAATGCATTAATTTTAATTAATCGCGGACACGCGCACCCGCGTGGTCACGAAACAAGGCAACCGCGCACCGCGCTCACTCAACGGCACTGCTGAGCATGAGATCGAACCACGGCGCCCGGAATGCCTAGTCTCAGCCCGAGCCACAAACCAGCCGCACGAAACCAGCAGCGGCACATGGTGGTTTAATCCTGGTTTAGTCCAGGTCTAGACCTGGTCCAGTCCTGGTTTAGTCCAGGCCCAGTCCAGGTTTAGACCTGGTTTAGACCTGGTTTAGACCTGGTTTAGACCTGGTCTAGACCTGGTCTAGACCTGGTCTAGACCTGGTCTAGACCTGGTTTAGTCCACGTTTAGTCCTGGTCTAGTCTCTTAGCCAAACAGGACACAGAACACAATGTTACACTATAAAAAAAATGTTACACTATAAAAAAATGTTACACTATAAATCCGCGAACCGCGATAGATTACTGTATTTTGTTATTCAGCATCAATACATTTGTCTGCTTTTTACTAAGGAATAATTGAGGAATATACAATATAATAATACTATGATATATTTATGACTCAGTGTTATGTTACTACAGGGGGTCCTCGGGTTACGACGGTCTCGGGTTACGACGTTTCGTGGTTACGAACGCGCCCCCATTAAAAAAAATATGTATATATTACGCGTCATTCCGTCTTACGCGGTTTAGCGTGGTAAGATATGTAAACAAACGCACGCGGCGCGCGGCGCACGGCGCAAGAATACGCTCTGTTGTGGTTGTAGGGAGAAGAAGACAGCCTCGTGTGCGTGCCCAATGTGGGCGGAAGTACCTGATGTGGGCTCTGATCTGCTCCTATGAAAGCGGCAGTGATAACCAAGCAGCGTAGTGGTCTAATTATTGAGATGGAAAGGTTATTGGTGCTTTGGTTGGAAGATCAAAGGCAAAATCCGGTTTACGACGAAATTCGGGTTACGACGCGTCTTAAGAACGGATCAACGTCGTAACTCGAGGACTCCCTGTATAGCTTATATTCTTAAAGACCCTATTGAAACACTCAAATTCAGATGAAAAACGCCGCTTATCAATTAATCGTTAATCGATCGATAAGGTCAAACAACTATAGATGAATGAATTAATCGATAATTTGCATCCCTAATATAAAATATATATATATATATGTTTGTTTTTTTCATTTGTATGCGTGTGTTTTACTACTGGAATCTGATGGCCATCTGTTAACTGACACAGGAAGTACTGAACAGAACATATATGTGGTTTCTCATACATCAAGTGTCGCACGCGACATGCTAACACAGGCAAATTTACATGTCGTAAACAAGGGCCTATATGTAACAGGCGCATGAATACTTCCGATTTTGACAAAGACTGTCACATTTAGAATACCCACACTGAACAATCCAACATGTTCATATTGTTAAGAGTGGATTGTACAAGCAAGTTCAACTTTAAAATCATCAACATAATACATGGTATAACTGTTTTAACAAAGTCCTTTTCATCCTCAAGAACCAAAATGATGCCCCCCCCCAGACTTGCTCATAAGAAGGGATTGTATACAGCCTGAGGCGCAGATGGAGGGAGAAGAAATGTCAGTGCGAAAACTGCATCTGCCACCATAAGTGTGCCAACCGCAACAGCCAATCAGAAGCACTGCAGGGTGTGGCCGTCAACAGACCCCTCCAAATCTGTGTGCACAACCGTGCACGCACACACACACACATATATACACATATACACACACACACACTCCATCCTTTGGACATTAGTCTAACTTACATTCACACACTGATCCTTACCATGGCCATAGTCACTACTTGTAGTTACTACTTGCCTCACCTTTAACCTATTTATTTACTGAACTATTGAACTCTAAACCATGTTACTGATCTAATAATAAATAATCTAATAGATTGATAAAGGAATTACTTCACAGGGACATCATTTACAGTCAAACACTGAATTCAGTCTAAATTTGGTTCTAAATTGTAGGGCTGTGTTCAAAAAATCGATCCACGATCCAATATCGATTCACGCTCAAAAAACACGATATCGATCCAAAAATGTGTGGATCGATCTTCTCCAGGCGACTGGCACTATTTTCTTTTACGCGGAGGCGCACTACAGAAAGCGAGTAAACGAAATCGAAACTTAAGAAGGCAAAATGGCTGAATCAACAGCATCACTAAAAACACCACCTGGATTGAAGGCAGATGTTTGGGAACATTTTGGATTTAAAAGCTACGAGGACAAAGATGAGTTGGACAAAACAAACGCGGTGTGCAAACTGTGTCGGCGAGACGTACCATATAGTGGCAATACCACCAATCTGCGTAACCACATAGCCAGGCACCACCGCGACCTGGCTAAACCTGCCTCATCGAGCCAAACCGCACTTGAAAAGGCATTTGGTGTTAAATTCCCTTCGAATTCTATGCGTGCCTTATCGATCACCGAGGGAATCGGAATATTTATTACGAAAGACCTCCAACCCTACTCCGTGGTGGAAAATGCGGGATTTCGACTACTTATGAAGAGGCTAGAACCACGCTATGTCGTGCCCAGTCGCAGACATCTCAGCGAAACTGTGATCCCACAAATGTATGGGAAAACCAAAGATGCCCTTGTGCATTCACTCAAACTTGCCGAGAGGGTGGCGTTAACCTGTGATTCCTGGACCTCGAGAAATACGGTGTCCTACCTGACAATCACTTGTCATCACATCGACGAGGAGTGGAGACTAGCCTCGAGCGTGCTTCAGACCAGGGCAGTTGAGACGAGCCACACTGCAGCCAACCTAGCAGACCAGCTCGCTGAAGCCATCGAGGAGTGGGAAATCTCCGATAAAAACCCCGCTTTCGTCACAGATAATGCAGCGAACATTGTTAGAGCGGTGCAACTGATGGGTCGTTTTCACATGGGCTGCTTCGCCCACCTCCTCAACCTGGCATCCCAAGCAGGGCTTAAAACCCCTGCTATCGCACGCCTACTGGGGAGGGTAAGGCGGATTGTTGCCTTCTTCCACCGAAGTACCACTGCGAGCCACTCGCTGAAGGAAAAGCAACAGCTACTTCAACTGCCGAAACACAAACTCGTGATGGATGTCACCACCCGATGGAATAGTTCGCTGGAAATGTTGGCCCGCTTCCTGGAGCAGCAACCAGCAATCTCAGCAGCGCTGATGTCCCCCGACGTCCGCAGGAGGGAGAATGACCTCTGCACATTGACTGAGACGGACATCACCACTGCCGAGGACGTGGTTAGATGCCTTGAACCCATGAAGACCGCCACCCTCGCCATATCTGAGGAGGAGTCCCCAACCATGTCAATGGTTGCCCCACTGCAAGTTCAACTACTTAATCAGATGGAATGCACTGCTGAAGACACGGCCATCATTAAGGAGCTCAAAACTGCTGTCCACCAGAACTTGAGTTCAAGGTATGTACATTTATTCATTTAATTTATTTTCATCTATACTTTATTTAACATGGCTGGTTGTGTAGCAGTAGCAGCACTGACATGTGTGTTGTTTTTAAATAGATTTATCTCTGATTTCATCCTCATCTTCTTTTACATAGAATAGATCAGTGATTTTAGATTGTATTGTATTCATAATAGTGCATGACTGTTCCTGCTTTTACTATAGGCCCACCCTGCTATGTAGCCTAATGGATGCATGTTTAATCTATCTATCCATCTATCTAAAGTGATGTGTTCCTTCCTCTATATAGATATGAAGGCCTGAAGGAGACCCTGTGTGTAGCGTCATCCTTGGACCCTCGTTTCAAGACCCTACCATTCCTTTCTGATGAGGCACGTGAGGCTGTCTTCCTCAAATTGACCTATGAAGCTGCTCATCAAAACCCATCATCCGATGTAAGTTTGCAGATAATATAGGGTGCCCATTTGAATATTTAGACTATTTTTTATTGAGATGCAAAAGAATGAATTCAAGTTAATTTGTGTATTATTTTCTTGTCTAATATTTTTCTGCATCAGAACACTACACCAGAGCAAGAGGACCCTCATGATTCAACCGACGTGGCTGCACCTGCACTTGGACCAACTCAACCCAAGAGGCCCAAAGACTCTGCTCTGATGGCTTTACTGGGGTCAGCCTACACACCAGCGACTCCACCAGAGAAGAGAACAACATCTGAAAGGGCAGAGGAAGAGGTCGCCACCTACAGGAAAGTCCCACCTATTTCTCTTTCAGAAAATCCACTGAGATGGTGGCAGGTGCATGCCAAGGATTTCCCTCTTTTGTCAGGCCTGGCAAAGGAATACCTTTGCATACCGGGGACCAGTGTCCCATCTGAACGAGTTTTTTCAACAGCTGGAGACATCGTTAGCGCTCAAAGGAGCTGCCTCACTCCTCAACATGTCGACCAGCTCCTTTTCCTCCAGAAAAATTACAAGATTCCTGAAGTTTAGGCATATTTTTATATATATTTATATGTCAGACATATTTTTGCACTGTTCTTGTTGCTGAGCTGGCTGGTTAGTCCTCGTCATTGTTGTGTTACTCCTGTAACAATTTAATTTATTTATGTTTTATTTATTTATGTTTTATTTGGTCATTGTTATTTAGTTCTGGTCATTGTTAATTCTGCCATGGTTATGTTACTTACATTTCAAAATAATACTTGTATTTTTTACTAAAATAAATACTTGATACTTGACTCTTCTCTCTCTCTGTGTCCCTCTTATACATACACAGATACAATCACCAACACATGGGGCCGTCTTGTCTATTGGACAGTATTTATTTCCATTATGTCTGTAAATAGATCGATATCGAATCGAATCGGATCGAATCGTGGATCGAATCGGATCGTGACCTTGTGAATCGAAATCGAATCGATCTAGGGAATTCGGATCGATTCCCAGCCCTACTAAATTGTTATATTATGTTTGCTGTTTAGATAGATGAAACAGTAGAACATTGGTGAAACAGCATTTATGGGCAGGAGGTGATCAAATAACAGTTGCAGCTTTAGTAAGGTTCACAACTTTCAAGCTAATTTGTTTCAGTATTTTAATGCCATTCCTAACTTGCTCTCCAAAAGTTATTAAATGATTATTGCCCACCAGGACTTCCTGAAAACTAATGATGTTACTGTGGTACATGTGATTAAGAACATTGCTGTGCCCATCCTCATTCATCACTTCTGAAGCCTCCCTGGATTGGTTGCCCGACTTAGAACTCATTTGTGATGTTTGACATTGCAGACGCAGCGTGGCACTGATGCGGTTATAATAATTAGCTTCAGTTATCGCTGAGACCAGAGAGAATGAACTTCGAATACAACTCAAAGGTTTGCATTCTGAATGTCAGTGAATGTGTTTACATTACAAGGATGCTTAAAAGTATTGTCGAGTGTCTACAGATAAAACTGTCTAACTAGTTTTGAAACCATTGCTGTACAAATAGTTTCATAAATGTTCATTACAACTACAGTTTCCTTTTCTGTTCTGGACATACAGTGGTACCTCACCTTAGGAAATTAATTCGTTCCAGAAGTGGTTTCGTAACTTGAATTTTTCGTAAGTTGAGTAGCTATTTCAATGGAAAAAGCCTGATTCGTTCCAAGGCCCCGATCCAAGTTTTTTTTTTAATAGTGTAACTTTTTTTATAGTGTAACATTGTGTTCTGCGTAGAGACTGTAGACCCAGGACTAAACCTGGACTATACCAGGTCTAGACCAAGGTCTAAACCTGGACTAAACCTGGACTAAACCAGGACTAGACCAGGACTAGACCAGGACTAGACCAGGACTAGACCAGGTGGATTAAAGCGCCGTGCGCGGGTCTATTTCCTGGTTTCGTTTCGAGTCACGGCTGAGGCGAGCAGCGAGGGGGACCGCACGCAGTCTGAGGGCTTGAACGAGACCCGTGCTCAAACCGTGCCTCCTCTAGACCTCCTCTAGACCTGGTCTAGACCACCGCGGCTCTTGCATGCGTTCGTTCATGCGCTCAGACTGCGTGCGGTCCCCCTCGCTGCTCGCCTCAGCCGTGACTCGAAACGAAACCAGGAAATAGACCCGCGCGCGGCGCTTTAATCCACCTGGTCTAGTCCTGGTTTAGTCCAGGTTTAGTCCTGGTTTAGTCCAGGTTTAGTCCTGGTCCAGTCCTGGTTTAGTCCAGGTCTAGACCTGCTGGCAGCCCCGCGCCGGGTCACACGTGTCCGCGCGCAGTTTTCTCCCCCCTCCCCCTTCCCCCCACGCTTCACTATTAATAATTTTGTTGAAAATCTATGAAAGTTTGAGTGTTTAAACGAGAGACAAATGTGAGAAAAGTTTAAATTCAGTCTGAGAAAAGCGTATAATGTGTGTGGCTGAGCGCGCATTATTTGAATTTTTGAGATTTCGCGTTTCGTAACTTGAATTTTCTTTCGTATCTAGAGACCAAAATTTAACGTGAAGGCGTTTCGTAACTTGAAATTTTCGTTTGTTGGGTCTTTCGTAAGGTGAGGTACCACTGTATTCTTACATATACCTCATTTGCACTCCGACTAATTACACTGAGACCAAAGAAATGTGATCAGAGCGTTCTGGCACAATCACAGAGCTAGTGCTTTGTAACCCATTTAGATCCTTTTGTGTAATACCCTGTCAGAGGAGGGGCCAGTGTTCTTGGGGCTGACAGACAGTGGCTGATCAGCGCACATTTCTCCCATGCTGCTCTAAGTGTTTGAGAAGACATGATTAGGTGCCAAGAAAAAGCATCATCCTGGTTTCAGAGGAAAGAACAGAACATTCCGCAGAAGGCAGTTGGATCTAAGACCTTAAGGCTCTGCTACGGTGTGCTTTTACATACAGCAGTCGGGCCGGTTTTACAGCTGAATATACGCACCAGGAGATAATGGCCACTCCACAAAAAGAAAAAAGAAAAACACCATTACACTCTTTATCCTCAATCTCACAAGCTAGTATGAAACCAGTGCAGTACAGGTTACAGTACTGACCTGTGTTGTGTATAGGCTTGTCACAATAACACATTTTGAAGTACAGTGGTACCTCACCTTACGAAAGACCCAACAAACGAAAATTTCAAGTTATGAAACGCCTTCACGTTAAATTTTGGTCTCTAGATACGAAAGAAAATTCAAGTTACGAAACGCGAAATCTCAAAAATTCAAATAATGCGCGCTCAGCCACACACATTATACGCTTTTCTCAGACTGTATTTAAACTTTTCTCACATTTGTCTCTCGTTTAAACACTCAAACTTTCATAGATTTTCAACAAAATTATTAATAGTGAAGTGTGGGGGGAAGGGGGAGGGGGGAGAAAACTGCGCTCTGACACGTGTGATAGCGAAGCATGACCCGGCGCGGGGCTGCCAGCAGGTCTAGACCTGGACTAAACCAGGACTGGACCAGGACTAAATCAGGACTAAACCAGGACTAAACCAGGACTAAACCAGGACTAAACCAGGACTAAACCTGGACTAAACCTGGACTGGACCAGGACTAAACCAGGACTAGACCAGGTGGATTAAAGCGCCACGCGCGGGTCTATTTCCTGGTTTTGTTTCGAGTCACGGCTGAGGCGAGCAGCGAAGGGGACCGCACGCAGTCTGAGCGCATGAACGAACGCATGCAAGAGCCGCGGTGGTCTAGACCAGGTCTAGACCAGGTCTAGAGGAGGCACGGTTTGAGCACGGGTCTCGTTCATGCGCTCGGACTGTGTGCGGTCCCCCTCGCTGCTCGCCTCAGCCGTGACTCGAAACTAAACCAGGAAATAGACCCACGCGCGGCGCTTTAATCCACCTGGTCTAGTCCAGCTTTAGTCCAGGTTTAGTCCAGGTTTAGTCCAGGTTTAGTCCAGGTTTAGTCCAGGTTTAGTCCAGGTTTAGTCCAGGTTTAGTCCAGGTTTAGTCCAGGTTTAGACCTTGGTCTAGACCTGGTAAAGTCCACGTTTAGTCCTGGGTCTACAGTCTCTACGCAGAACACAATGTTACACTATAAAAAAAGTTACACTATAAAAAAAAAAACTTGGATCGGGGCCTTGGAACGAATCAGGCTTTTTCCATTGAAATAGCTACTCAACTTACGAAAAATTCACGTTACGAAACCACTTCTGGAACGAATTAATTTCATAAGGTGAGGTACTACTGTACGATATATTGTAAGAAAATACAGACTACAAACGATAATATTGAAACAAATTTATGCCACTGACACAAAAACCTCTACAGGGTTATCCCCAAATTAAATTCTAAATGGAAAATATAGTTACAGAAAACAAAACTGCAATAAATAAATAGCGGTATTAATCACTTTAGTAGTTAGTTTGTATCTATAATGAGCCATAGAAGTTATTTATTCAACTCTCCACACCTCAGATCTAATCATAGTGCAGAAAAATACTAACAAGTTCCTCGCTGGCACAAAGAAGAAAGGTCCCCATGATAAATGTTGTTCCCCAAAATGTATTGTTCCAGCTAATTATACAGTGAACAATAAGTCGGTAAAGTAATTATCGTGATGGGCATAATTCTGTCAAACTAAGAATTACTTCTGTGTTTAGTACAAACGCCATTGTACTGTATGTACTGTATTATTATCTAAGCCAAAAAATAATCTACCTTATCTACAATACAAGTTTAGTATGCATTAGGGATGCAAATTATCGATTAATTCATTAATCTGAAGTTGATTGACCTTATCGATCGACTTACGATTAATTGATAAGCGGCGTTTTTCAGATGAATTTTAGTGTTTCAATAGGGTCTTTAAGAATATAAGCTATAGTAACATAACACTGAGTCAAAAATATATCATAGTATTAAATTGTATATTTCTCAATTAATTATTCCTTAGTAAAAGCACACAAATGTATTGATGCTGAATAACAAAATACATTCTTTATTGAAAAAAAGACGTTTTTTGTAAAAACGAAACTCGCGCTTGGTACATGCGGCTTGACGCAGAGCTCCGTGATATGAAATGATAAAAAAATGAATTGATCAGGGAAAACATTTCACTCACATACACGCACAGTCGCGCACACACACACACACACACACACCGACACACGGGCCGGACAGCGGGCTGCTTCCACTGCGCTTTCACGTGGAGCGTGCTACGGCCCGGAGCGGAGGAGCACGTGCAGCGCGCTGCGCACGTGTTCACGCAGACAGCGGGATGCGGAGCGAACCAAGCCGCAAAAATTGGGTTCGCAGGAGAACATTTTGCACTGCTTCTAGATCGGCCGCGGATGTAACGCTATGGTCCTTCTCGCGAGTGGGTTCACATCTCGTGTTCACATTCCAGAGTAGCGCCCTCTCCTCTAGCGATTAGAATTCAAATATCTCGGGATCCTTATAGATTCAAAACTAACATTCAAACCTCACACAAAAAAGGTCTGCAATCGTGTCAAATTTAATATTTCAAATTTCCGGTTCATAAGATCTCATCTATCATTACAGGCAGCTAAAATGTTCATGCATTCTGTGGTCCTGTCACACATAACATACTGTCTTACAATCTGGTCACAGGCAAATAAAACAACACTAAAACCTATAGAGTCACTATACAAACAGACAATCAAAATACTGGATAAAAAACCTTTAAGACATCACCACTGCACCATTTTACAAAAACTGTTAAGTTGGGAGAATTTCATAAAATATTCAAATCTCTAATATACAAAATCATTCATGGTCTGTCATCTCCTCCACTCAGTTCATAAACATCAGGACCACCACACCCAGAGTGACCAGAGGGGCGGCCCGAGGAGACTGTATTGTTCCCTTGAGGAAAAGTGCACTCAGTCAGAGTGCCTTTTCTGTTACAGTCCCCTCAAACATCAGACAACTGTCCACATACAACCTGTACAAAAAACATCTAAAAAACTGGTTCATAACTCATCAGAACTGTCATCACTAATGTTTATTATTTTCTTTCCTCAAACTCCACTGTGCTGTCTCTTGTGTCTCTGCTGTCTTCCTGTGATGTGTGGGATTTTTTAACTGTCAATAATTTAAAAGTTTTATGTACACTGTATTTATCAATTGGATTTATAGTTTTAGCTAACTTGTTAATAATTGCATATTGTTCACTGTGTAATTTTATTTTGTTATCATTGTTTTTAGGGAGACCATTTTAAAGGTCCCATGGCATGAAATTTTCACTTTCTGAGGTTTTTGAACGTTAATGTGAGCTCCACTACCCTGTTTTAACCATGGGGGGGGGGGGGGGGGGTCTAAAGTTGCGAAATGTCTAAACTGAGCATTTGCGATCCTTTTCTGCGTTAGAAAAAATCAGAGCTCAAAGGGGCGATTTTGAACAAGGAAACTTATTGACGTCAGCTCGAAAAAAGAAATGCACATGCAGTTCCACCCCCGTCTGTCTGTACTCAGCGTCTCTGTAAATCACGCCCAGAGAGTTTGGACTGCGAATGCGCTAGGCAATGCGTTTTTTTATTTGCCTGGAGGCACGTCCGAGTGTTTCTAGGCTCGGAAGTCCTTTATCTGAGCCTCTGGACCTTTGAACAGCAGTGGCTTGATTTTATTTTCTGTGGAAATGTGTTTATTTTTCAATGGAACGCTTCAAATCTCTCCCCCCGTGCAAAAACACGGAAATGGATCAGCTGAGAGCTGACAGCGGGAGAGCGGAGAGTTTGGCCACGCCCCCACCCTCTACTATAGGCCAGCTCTTTTCTCCTCATTTGCATTAAAGCAACAACGCCCAGAATAAAGTGTTTGAGAGAGATATTTATGACTCTTTCTCATCTTATCTCTGTTTCTCATGCACTGAGTATTGATTTTGAAGAAGGATTCATTTACAGTATTAGGGAACCATTAAGGAGCCATATAAAAGCATCAAGAAGTACCATGTCATGGGACCTTTAAGATCTGTCCAGGGACAACAGATGAAAAATCGCCTTTTGGCTAATTCTGGTACATTTACAGATATGTTAATTAATGTACACTGTCCCTGTCAAATAAACCAATAAATAAAAATAAATTAGTTACAATTAATGCATTTTAAATCGACCAACGTCTTGATCGACAATTAATCGTAAGTTGATTAATTGTTGACATCCCTAGTATGCATTTATTCAAGTAAACAATAACTACTAATGCATAGGGCTGGTGTAGTTAGCGTGTCTTCTGGCCCACCTGTACCGTTACTGTTGCCAAATGACTTTGAGCTGAGCATCTTATTAATCAGCACAAACCGTCACACCAGGCCAATTAGTGCTGTTTACTTCCGAGCAGTTTCAACATGGCAGATTAGTGGAGTGTTTGAGAATGTTCCCCACTGCTGAGCTCGCTATAAGGACTGAATTAACATTTGAATGCAATCACAAGCATGTTTTCTTCTTTTAAGATAAGTGCCATTAGAGATGGTCAGCGATTTAAACTGCACGCACTGGGGATTGATGTAAATGAATGGGAGCAAATACAGGATTAAGCTTGGATTTAGCTGTGTGTTGTTCTTACAGGTGCGTACCCCGAAAAACCACGAGGTATTAAATGGACAAAACTGTACACCATAAAATGATAACATTGAAATATTGAAACATTAGCAAATAAAAACAGAAAAAAAAGGTGCTGTGTTTGCTTGTAAATAGCATTAATGAGAATAAACATGGGAGTATCATTTTCTGTTCATGTTTAAATTCAAAACATAAGATAAAACACTTTGAACACCTGCCGTTTGTGACCATTTACAGGCTAGAGAAAGTGTGCGGATGTGACATTAACAACCTCCAACAAAATTATACTAAGACTACTGGTTATGGCTTAAACCAAAAACACATTTCATTAAAAAAAATTGAGAGTATAGAGCATGTCATGGTCTCAGTATGACAATTTTAACAGTATGTCAATTGTCAACATATAAAACATAACTCCTGTTTGATTCAAAATAAAATAAAATATAATTTACAGTAAGCTTTTGATTATTTATTTGCTACCAACTCAGATCTATATGGCCCAACTTTAAATAAGATAAGATAATCCTTTATTTGTCCCACAACGGGGAATATAAGGAACATGAACCTTCTTGGTGGCATAATTCTATAGTTTCCTCAGTTATTATTAATGCATAGAACAGGTTGTAACAATAAGAATTAAAGACAAACATGCCTGTGTTGTGCTGTGAGCTCTCTTTTCACCTTGGGCAGCTCACATTCCCGCATTCTGAGGTAAACACATGAACCTGCGTGAGTTCAGTGCTGACTCCTCCCCCTTTCCATTAGCCCCGCCCTCCTTTACATCCCGTGACATCAGCAGCAGCGGGCTGTGGTCCTCTGGGGACGGGGGCTAACAGCTGCCTCAGGAGCCGGGTTATGTAACAGTCTCTCTCAGACGGAGGCAGGGGGAGCTGGGAAGAGACGAGGGGTAGGCATTTTTCCTTTGCCCCTCCACCCCCTCCTCCCCTCCTCTCTCTATACATTAAGCCTTGGAAAAAACCAGGACGCTGGAATAAAAAGAGGAGGGGGTGAGCGCTGCGGCGGACGTCAAAAGAGGTCACGTCTGGCTGCCGGCATACAAGATTAGCGCTTATAGTCAATGTACACCAACATACTTATTTTCCTATGCTATTAAATTATGCCTGTAGAATTTTTCATTTCAGCCCCTTTTCTCTTAAAAAACAAGAGGAGAGAGGACTGATGATGCAGACTAATTCCTTTGTAACGGGTTCCTAATAAAAGTTCCTGTAACATAATTTTGGTGAACTTATGTCAAAAAGGTGTCAGGTGATGTGAACTAGGAAACAATACTGCTTATGATATGAACATGCATGTCCGCCCCTGTACTGTGTATGAGGGGGAGCCCCGAGCACTAGAGAATGATGGAAACAGTATAAAAGAAAGTCAAAAAGAGGAGAGAGGCTTTCGAGACTCTACCTGTTCCATAATATCTGTAGCCTGGTGACCCGAAAAGTAAATGTTTAGCAAAGTGTGAATCAACCAGAAAATGTAACTTCCTGATGCAAATGACTATTTGTGGAATATTCTCCGAACCATAAATATTATAATTCTTATTCTTATTATTGTTGATATTATTGTTGATATTATTATTATTAGTAGTAGTATTAATAATAATAATAATAATTTTAAAGCTATTTAAAAAAAAGTCTGTGTGACTAAAATCCAATTTTATTCAGTTCCAAGCTGAACCAACCCTCACAGTTATCCATACAGTATATATATAGGCACGATTAAAGGGATATGCCACCCCCAGGTCAAACTTGGGCATCTCCCCACAGTCCAGAGACTAAAATAAGTGGTGGAAAGCGTTTTTCTGGTGACGCAGCCATTGTCCAGGTCTGTCAGCACTGACCGCCGCGGTATCTGCAGCTACTCCGCGTTAGACTGGAGTCTAACGTTGCCAGAGAAAAGATATTTTTCAGTGCGGAAAAACACAGCCGAAGCACACACCACGCTGACAGGGGAATCCCTGTTACGCACCAGGAAGGGAGTTCCCCTGTTGCGCAGCGTGGTGCGTGCTTCGGCTGCGTTTTTCCGCACTGAAAAATAGTTCCCACCCAAAATGACCAAGTCAATCTCTCCGTGTTGATTTGCACATTTATTTGCACTCGATATGAATGCGCACTACACAGAAAGTAATTGGGAAAAGCATCGAGCAAATTAATTCCTTTTGGCCTAAATCTTTCTCTGGCGACGTTAGACTCCAGTCTAACGCGGAGGAGCAGCAGATACCGCGGCGGTCAGTGCTGACAGACTCGGACAATGGCTGGGTCACCAGAAAAACGCTTTCCACCACTTATTTTAGTCTCTGGACTGTGGGGAGATGCCCAAGTTTGACCTGGGGGTGGCATATCCCTTTAAGATAAGATAAACCTTTATTTGTTATAGGTGTCAAGAATGACAGGAAAATAGGAACATGCAATCAAAATCAAAATCAAGATAAAAAGCAAAGAACAAAGAACTGTGTCGGCAGAGTAAATCTGTAAGCTATAAAACTTTGGCAAGTTTTCTGGCTGTTGTTATGAACAGTGAAGCATAAGGGCATGAATAGACAGCAGGTAAAGTGATTTGAGTACATTATAGTACAATAAGTGGCTATAACTATGGATTACCTAAAGAATTATGAATACTATTAGTTTTTACAGTACACAATATAGTGACAATATCACATTGTTTTGGTTCTATTTGGTCTCAATTACCATTTTCTTCATGAGCACCACTTTTTGTTTATCTAGTGTACAAGTTCACCTTGACAAGATGCTTGCCTCCACAGCTGGCGACAGTTGAATTACGTGTGAATTCCAAATGCTAGCCAACTCCACATTGATCTCCAAATCTTGTTTTCAGGTTGTTGTTGTTGTTGTTGTCAGTTTGGCATTTAGTATTTTTTACAACGTAAGAAATGTTATAAAAAGACATGTTGTGTGGCAGCTATTCAGAAATCCATTAAATCTATTTTTATGCTTGGAGCACCTAGATTAAAAGTAGTTAAATAGACTGTAACTCGAAGCAATGCTATGGTGAATATTCGGAACTGGTTTTCTGCCTTTCGGTTTAACTGCCATGTTATGCATACATGTGCCTGTCATCAAAAACCCCGACGCAGATTTTATCATTGCTTCTCTCGGCGTGGCGTTTCTCAATGTACACATAATAAAAGCAGGCGGGACAGGACGGGACATGTATAATCTCATAACCACCACTTAAAATGCATACGGTTTAGGTCATTAACTGTGTTCAAAGGGGTGATAACATATCCTATTTACCGCCGATATATTTAGACAGTCTCTTTATATTAAATTAACACCACAGCGATATTAAAAGCAACAGATGCACTATTAATAACCCACACCTCCCCCGGTGCTTCCATGGCATTACTTGTACATCAACAAAGCTCAAGCCTTCAGATTTGAATGTTGCTCTCACTCTGTACACTGTGTCCTTCTCACATCGGTCTCCTCCTAACCATACATTTACCAAACCCACTCTCTCTACATGTCATGCCATCTTGCAGCACATAAAATAAAAGCAGTGTGTGCAAATGCAGACCGGCTCGGAACATGTCACAACATAGGAATGTGGACTATGGCCACACTTGCAAATCACATATAGAAAGAACCATATAGAAATGCATGCAGCAAACAAGCACAGTGCCAGGCAGTTTGCACCTTATCTATGTGGCATCTCACTCATGTCATACAGTGCACTCAATACAAACTTCAACACAAACTATAATGAGTAATGCATTGTACAGTAATGCATATTTATTTAGCTATACTGTATATTTGGCTTTATTTTGATGCCCCTACCTGAGCGAGCTCTGGGTGTCTGTATTGGATATGGCTCTCAAGTGCAATGATACTTTTCTTCCAGGCTCAGGGGCTGTGCTAGAGCTAATTGGCAGGCTGCTTTACATGAACCTATAGGTACAGTGGCCGGGTTGACGTGAGGACAGCAACTCACCTTGCACCGCCGTCCCCATAAAGCTGTCCCACTGCGTTCACTGCCGTAAAACGACACTTTCTACGTTCTGCCTCAAGCCGGGAAGCCTAAAACACACACACGCGATAACACGTGCAGAGCAGAATCAAGAAACGCAGAGAAATAAAAAGGGCTAGCTTACCCTGCGAGTCCAAACTGCGTTCCTTCTTCTTCTTCTTCTTTCCGCGTTAGCCCCTTTAAACATTCGCCGTGGGTTGAGCCAAACCGAGAGCGCAGCGTGTGCCTGGGACTTCCAAGGCCATGGCCACGGACTGTACAGAGGTTATTAGCTTCCTGTGTTCGCTCGGTCCTCCCCCTGCCTGTACAGTATGGGTGAATGCGGGTCAGGAGCAGGAGGAGCGGGCGCTTCTGCTGCTGTGACGCCGGAGCAGAGGGTTCCTCAGCCCGGGGAGGAGCGCCACAGCGCGCTCTAGTGGCAGACCCGCGCCACGCTCATTAAAGGAGAATTCACGGTTGTTGTTTTTTAAAGGAAAAGTCACGTTTTTTACAATTTGAGCCTTATTTAGGTAATAAAACAAGTTGTTTTACTCACCCGTAGCACTTTGGTGTCATATGGAGCACTTCCGGAGATGTTTTATATTTGCGATCTCCATCATGTGAGTTCTCGGGGCATATGTTTGCGGTCTCCAAATAACACAAACTTTAGCACTTTTCAAATCATAGAAGCTCGATGTCTTAGTCTACGATTTTGTGTGGTCAAAAGTGGCCTGTAATCTGAGATTTAGCCATAGTTTCGAGTAGATGAGGAGGCCAGTGCGCATGTGCGGACTGTGCTCTCAGCTCCCGGGACCCAAACATGAAACGCAAAGCTGTAAACTATGGATAAATCTCGGATTACAGGCCACTTTTGCTTCAAACGAAATCGTAGACTAAGACATCGGGCTTCTATGATTTGAAAAGTGCTAAAGTTTGTGTTATTTGGAGCCCGCACGGGGCATATTACATGCTTGGGGAATATATTATATGCCCTGAGCTATGGCTAGAAGTCACGCTAGGCTAACCGCAAATCTAAAACATCTCTGAAGTGCTCCATATGACACCAAAATGCTATGGGTGAGTAAAACAACTTGTTTTATTACCGAAATAAGGCTCAGATTGTAAAAAAAAAAAACAACGTTACTTTTCCTTTAACAATCTGAGTCTTATTTCGGTAATAAAACAAGTTGTTTTACTCACCCATAGCACTTTGGTGTCATATGGAGCATTTCCAGAGATGTTTTAGTTTAGCGATATCCGTAACCTGAGTGCTCGGGGCACATGTTTGCGGTCTCCAAATAACAAACTTTAGCACTTTTGAAATCATAGAAGCTCAATGTCTTAGTCTACACTTTCGTTTGAGTCATAATCCGAGATTTATCCATAATTTACAGCTTTGCGTTTCATGTTTGGGTCCCAAGAGCTGAGAGTGAAATAAGCCGTGACTCCGCACATGCGCACTGTCCTCATCAACTCGAAACTATTGATAAATTTCGGATTACAGGCCACTTTTGACCAAACGAAAGTCTAGACTAAGACATTGAGCTTCTATGATTTGAAAAGTGCTAAAGTTTGTGTTATTTGGAGACCGCAAACATGTGCCCCGAGCACTCACGTTACGGATAGCGCTAATCTAAAACATCTCTGGAAGTGCTCCATATGACACCAAAGTGCTATGGGTGAGTAAAACAACTTGTTTTATTACCGAAATAAGGCTCAGATTGTAAAAAAAAAAAAACTACTTTAATTCTCCTTTAATGTGGGACAGGATGATGCATAACAGTCATACAAGTGTGTGTCGTGACTCGGGACTAACTCAAGGGAATATTCGTAACAATCTGTGGATAATATGCACACGCCTGCTATTTATGGACCACAAAATCTCAACGACGAATTGGCTAATTTGGATAAGATAAGACTTTATTGATCTCACACAGGAGAAATTCACTTGCCACATTAGCTCCAGCCAGTTTAGTGCAAAAGAAAGTTAGAATTAAAAAAGTGCACGCAGACAAGATAAGTAATAATAAATAAGAGAATGTAGAAAAAAATTGCACGTTTAGACTATATCCTATGATAATAAAATAAATAAGTAAATAAATAAATAATACAAAATTAAAATAAAACATTAAAAAATAATACATAAAAATAAATAATAAATTAAAAAGGAGTTTAAAAACTTTTTGAGTCGACTGTAAAACCGACCAAAAAATGTTTTTGTCAGGTTTAGGTTAGGTTAACTTGACATGGATTTAACACTATTACAGTCCGTTACAGAGGACATGTTACAAAAATATGAATAAAAATAAAATTAACAAAATGTAAATGCTAAGGTGTTCATTTACCTCCAAATAGAAAATTAAAATAATAATAATAATAATTTAGATACACTTTTTTTCTTCGGGTCCCAGGAGGATATAGTGGAGTTGTACGGATGTTAGAAGCTACAGCTGGTTTATACAAATTTGTTTGGTTTATACAAATTTCTTACAACTAATATACTTTGAATTAACTGCTTTATTATGATATATGATGAGTGTGTAGTTGAGCATAGACTACGACCTGTTTGGACGATATAGGCTTACATAGGGTACAATTGTATTGCATCTCACTGACATCCTAATGTACAAAGAACTAGTGGTGGCATAGACAGACTAACAATCTTTTGCATGGTCAACTATGTCAAATATGCCAAATGCATTGTCTAATTATAGAGCCCTTGATGAAAAGACATCTGAGAAATGTGTTTTCGTAATATTAGTGCACCGAACTAAATGTTCTTGCTGCAAAGACGTGAATTCAGTGATGTCATGTTAAAGGTCCCATGACATGGTACTTCTTGATGCTTTTATATGGCTCCTTAATGGTTCCCTAATACTGTAAATGAATCCTTCTTCAAAATCAACACTCAGTGCATGAGAAACAGAGATAAGATGAGAAAGAGTAATTTTTCTCTCTCTGAACAGTCCATTTTGGGAGTTCTTGCTTGAATGCAAATGAGGAGGACAGAGATGGCCTATAGTAGAGGGTGGGGGCGTGGCCAAACTCTCCGCTCTCAGCTGTCCGCTCTGATCCATTTCCGCGTTTTTGCGCGGAGAAGAGATGAGAAGCGTTCCATTGAAAAATAAACACATTTCCACAGAAAATAAAATTAAACCACTGCTGTTCAAAGGTCCAGAGGCTCAGATAAAGGACTTCCGAGCCTAGAAACACTCGGATGTGCCTCCAGGCAAATAAAAAAACGCATTTCGCATTTCGCATTGCCTAGCGCATTCGCAGTCCAAACTCTCTGGGCGTGATTTACAGAGACGCTGAGTACAGACAGGCGGGGGTGGAACTGCATTTTTCGATCTGACGTCAATAAGGTGCCTTGTTCAAAATCGCCCGTTTGAGCTGTGTTTTTTTCCTAACGCAGAAAAGGATCGCAAATGCTCAGTTTAGACATTTCGCAACTTTTAAACATGGGGAAGGGGGGCCTAAACAGGGTAGAGGAGCTCACATTAACGTTCAAAAACCTCAGAAAGTGAAAATTTCATGCCATGGGACCTTTAATGTTGTATAAAGATATAAGCCATTGTTTGTCAGACATGTTAACAGTGTAAACCAACATGTAAAATATAAGTAATACTGTATGTAAAACTAAATAAAATATTCATAAGACAACAGATCGTGTGTTTCTTCTTTGCATCAGTAGTTTTTATTGCAATAATATATCTGCATGTTCATTTATATTTACACACACACACATCAATGCTTCGAACCAAACAAGAACTTGAGACAAGAAGCACAAAACACGAGACATGAGGGAAAAAATGACAAGTAAACCATCCTCACATCATATCACACGTACAGTATTTTTGATTCACCGCACAGCCATACAAGAAACCCACACACTGGACACATGCAGCATCTACCTCCCAAAGAAATACTCAAATGTTTAAGTCAAAGTGCTGAATATTTTCTGAAACACTGACGTTGCCATGGTTACACTAATTAGACTGAACTGTACTGTAGACAGACAGGTCACCAATCTTTATTAACATTAACTTCTACTAAATTACCCACATATCCATAAGCATAAGTCGTACTATTAGTGAACAAAATAGTAAACATATTTTAGTTTTGTTATGCTTATCCATATATATAATATTTACAAAATTAAAGGGTCCACATTTATACATTTACCTATTTTTACAGTCTATATTTCATCCTCTCACAGTCGAACCTATATAGAGATTTGTGTATTTCTTTATACTGTTGTGTGTGGATACATATTTGACCTAACGAGACGGTAACAATACTACAACTACGAATACACCTTTTTTTCTCACACACGATGCACAAAACAGCACTTCAATCATCTATTTGTCGTTTTAACAGTACAACTTCCAGTGGTTTTGCTGAGATATGTCAGTAGCAATGACCAATGACGTGATAGAGTACTAAAACATGCTAAGTAGTCCTCAGTATGGAGCACTGGGGGTAGGAAGAACGGCTCCACTCCTCCTTCTTCTCCTCCTTCTTCATGGCATTTTCTTGGACTTGCGGTGACAGTGATGTGTTTTAGTCATAGAAGCTTCTATCACTACAAAACAAGGCAGAAGTAAAAGAAAAGAGATCATTTTTCCACTGGCTGGATGATAGCTGGAAGGGACAAGAGAGCGCATGCTACCCACAACAATAATTTCTTGTGGTAAAAATATTAAAGTACAGTGGTACCTCACCTTACGAAAGACCCAACAAACGAAAATTTCAAGTTACGAAACGCCTTCACGTTAAATTTTGGTACGAAAAGATACGAAAGAAAATTCAAGTGACGAAACGCGAAATCTCAAAAATTCAAATAATGCGCGCTCAGCCACACACATTATACGCTTTTCTCAGACTGGATTTAAACTTTTCTCACATTTGTCTCTCGTTTAAACACTCAAACTTTCATAGATTTTCAACAAAATTATTAATAGTGAAGTGTGGGGGGAAGGGGGAGGGGGGAGAAAACTGCGCTCTGACACGTGTGATAGCGCAGCATGACCCGGCGCGGGGCTGCCAGCAGGTCTAGACCTGGACTAAACCAGGACTGGACCAGGACTAAACCTGGACTAAACCAGGACTAAACCTGGACTAAACCAGGACTAAACCTGGACTAGACCAGGTGGATTAAAGCGCCGCATGCGGGTCTATTTCCTGGTTTCGTTTCGAGTCACGGCTGAGGCGAGCAGCGAGGGGGACCGCACGCAGTCTGAGCGCATGAACGAACGCATGCAAGAGCCGCGGTGGTCTAGACCTGGTCTAGACCAGGTGTAGACCAGGTCTAGAGGAGGTCTAGAGGAGGCACGGTTTGAGCACGGGTCTCTTTCATGCGCTCAGACTGCGTGCGGTCCCCCTCGCTGCTCGCCTCAGCCGTGACTCGAAACGAAACCAGGAAATAGACCCGCATGCGGCGCTTTAATCCACCTGGTCTAGTCCTGGTTTAGTCCAGGTTTAGACCTTGGTCTAGACCTGGTATAGTCCACGTTTAGTCCTGGGTCTACAGTCTCTACTCAGAACACAATGTTACACTATAAAAAAAGTTACACTATAAAAAAAAAAAAACTTGGATCAGGGCCTTGGAACGAATCAGGCCTTTTCCATTGAAATAGCTACTCAACTTACGAAAAATTCACGTTACGAAACCACTTCTGGAACGAATTAATTTCGTAAGGTGAGGTACCACTGTATTTCCATTTCGATGTGACTAAGAATGCCAACTATTCACAATTGTATAGCCGATTACAAAACAACAATAACATTCTTAATTATTTCTTCTTCTTCCATGGGTTAATACAATACCATTGCTGTGATCAGCTTTATGAAATATAATTTTCTGAATGATAAAGATTAGGTCATGTGACAGCCAGCTAAAAAGCACATTATGTCTTTGTTTAGTTGTTTGGACTACACATTAATAGGTGCACTATCTAACTTTTCGGTTAGGGGTCTGTTACCTTCTTGTTTTTATGGATATGTTATCACTCTACTTCCACAATATGACATTAAACGGATCTAAATTACGTGTATTCAGTTACAGGTGGTTTTGCTTAAAAATACCTAGAAAAACTGGCATTCTGACTGTGTGGGGTTGCCTCTCCACAGATCTGACTTGGCCTGGTTTGGTCTTCATGGTGATAAAAAGGTTTAATGCCATACTGTGGAACATTTCAAACAAAGTAATAACATCTACATAGAGAAAAGCAGTGGATCTGCCACCTGAAATGTTGCACAATGCACCGAAAATGATCACTATTATTGATGATAAAAGGAGAAATTCAATTTGTCAACTGGACAAAGTTTGACAGATTAGTTGATAGTTTCAGAGCTATTTCAGTGTAGTGAGCGCCTCCTAGGGCTTATAGATATGCTAATACTAGACGCCAGAGGAATTCGTAAAACAAAAGAGACAGAGGAGCTGTTTTCAGAGCCTTTTTTCAGTGTAGGGAGGTCCTCCCTGCAGCTAGATATAAACAGGGTCTAACCAGCACTAGAACCAGAGCTGACGAAGTCTCTCGGATGAGTGGCGAAACGTTTTCGACCAAACAAACTTTGTCCAGTTGACAAATTGAATTTCTCCTTTTATCATGGATTCTACCTGGACGACTGAGGGACTCTTCACGATCACTATTATTGTTTTTTTGTTTGTTTTTCTGATAAATTATTACTGATTAACTGAATTTTTTACTTGAAATCATGAGTTAATTACAGTATATTTTACTATAAAGCATGTGCAATAGACAGCGGGCAATGCTTCATAGGAAAATCAGTATCTCTTGTAAACAATATGACGCTAGCAACAAGCCCTGTGTCTGCTCAGTCCTTTTGTGTCTGACGATGAACCCTGTTATGTACGGAATAAGAAAGAGGACAAAATAATGTGTATTCACAAGAAATTAATCCACGCGAATAAAGATAAAAGGGGAAATTCAATTTGTCAACTGGACAAAGTTTATTTGGTCGAAAACGTTTCGCCGCTCATCCGAGAGGCTTCGTCAGTTCTGGTTCGAGTGCTGGTTAGACCCTGCTTATATGTAGCTGCAGGGAGGAGCTAACTATACTGACATTATTCTGAAACTATCTCAACTATTTGTTTTTGAGTTTCTGTCTTTTGTTTTTCCAATTTCTCTGGCGTCTAGTTTAGCATACCTATTCAACCCCTAACGACTGTTTCCACACCTCTGGCCCTGACCTGGCTGCCCTATTGTTTCTTTTGTTTGTTTTGACTTTGGTTTGAGAATGGAATTATAAATGGGAGACAAATTATGTCTGACTCCCACATTTCTGTTTAAAGAAGGATTCTCTTTTTTGACAAAAATCGCCTCTTTAACCAGAACTGATGAAGCAGCGCGGATGAGCTGTGAAACGTTTTCGACCAAATAAACTTTGTCCAGTTGACAAATTGAATTTCTCCTTTTATCATGGATTCTACCTGGACGACTGAGGGATTCTTCACCCACAAGAATAAAATTAATCCACGCGAAAATGTGTAGTCACAAGAAATTAATCCATGCATATTTTGGATATACACGCGTCTTTGGTTGTAGTTGAGCATAAAATAAATATTTGCAAACTTATGTACTTCTCAGATGGAAGAAAGTGGAAAAAAATACGTCATCGGTTACGTCATCGCGTCACGTCGGCCGAGACCACTTGAAGTCTGCAGCGGTAAAAAAAAAATTCTGGAGGACATTCTTGGCTGGTTACAGTCCTTTACAAGTACAGCTACAGTATACTGTGGTACCTCACCTTACGAAATTAATTCGTTCCAGAAGTGGTTTCGTAACGTGAATTTTTCGTAAGTTGAGTAGCTATTTCAATGGAAAAAGCCTGATTCGTTCCAAGGCCCCGATCCAAGTTTTTTTTTAATAGTGTAACTTTTTTTATAGTGTAACATTGTGTTCTGCGTAGAGACTGTAGACCCAGGACTAAATGTGGACTATACCAGGTCTAGACCAAGGTCTAAAAACCTGGACTAAACCTGGACTAAACCAGGACTAGACCAGGTGGATTAAAGCGCCGCGTGCGGGTCTATTTCCTGGTTTCGTTTCGAGTCATGGCTGAGGCGAGCAGCGAGGGGGACCGCACGCAGTCTGAGCACATGAACGAGACCCGTGCTCAAACCGTGCCTCCTCTAGACCTCCTCTAGACCAGGTCTAGACCTGGTCTAGACCTGGTCTAGACCACCGCGGCTCTTGCATGCGTTCGTTCATGCGCTCAGACTGCGTGCGGTCCCCCTCGCTGCTCACCTCAGCCGTGACTCGAAACGAAACCAGGAAATAGACCCGCACGCGGCGCTTTAATCCACCTGGTCTAGTCCTGGTTTAGTCCAGGTCTAGTCCTGGTTTAGTCCAGGTTTAGTCCTGGTCCAGTCCTGGTTTAGTCCAGGTCTAGACCTGCTGGCAGCCCCGCACCGGGTCATGCTGCGCTATCACACGTGTCCGCGCGCGCTTCTCTGCCCTCCCCCTTCCCCCCACACTTCACTATTAATAATTTTGTTGAAAATCTATGAAAGTTTGAGTGTTTAAACGAGAGACAAATGTGAGAAAAGTTTAAATCCAGTCTGAGAAAAGCGTATAATGTGTGTGGCTGAGCGCACATTACAGGGGGTCCTCGGGTTACGACGGTCTCGGGTTACGACGTTTCGTGGTTACGAACGCGCCCCCATTAAAAAAAATATGTATATATTACGCGTCATTCCGTCTTACGCAGTTTAGCGTGGTAGGAGATGTAAACAAACGCGAACGGCGCGCGGCACACGGCGGAAGAATACGCTCTGTTGTGGTTGTAGGGAGAAGAAGACGGCCTCGTGTGTGTGCCCAATGTGGGCGGAAGTACCTGATGTGGGCTCTGATCTGCTCCTATGAAAGCGGCAGTGATAACCAAGCAGCGTAGTGGTCTAATTATTGAGATGGAAAGGTTATTGGTGCTTTGGTTGCAAGATCAAAGGCAAAATCCGGTTTACGACGAAATTCGGGTTACGACGCGTCTTAAGAACGGATCAACGTCGTAACCCGAGGACCCCCTGTATTTGAATTTTTGAGATTTCGCGTTTCGTAACTTGAATTTTCTTTCGTATCTAGAGACCAAAATTTAACGTGAAGGCGTTTCATAACTTGAAATTTTCGTTTGTTGGGTCTTTCGTAAGGTGAGGTACCACTGTATCAGAAAAGTGCACAAACATTTTGAGTTAACGCCCACCTTATTTCGGTCTGCCATCCTGTCAACTCCAGCCAAGAATGTCCTCCAGAATGTTTTTTTTACCACTGCAGTCTTCAAGTGGTCTCGGCCGACGTGACGTGATGACGTAACCGATGACGTATTTTTGTCCACTTTCTTCCATCTGAGAAATTCGTATTCGTACATAAGTTTGCAAATATTTATTTTATGCTCAACTACAACCAAAGACGCGTGTATATCCAAAATACGCATGGATTAATTTCTTGTGAGTACACATTATTTTGTCCTCTTTCTTATTCCATAGTTATGACAATCAAAGCCTTTTCATACATTTGTGAGGGAAAAATCATACATAGCTGACAGTTTTTTTTCTCTCTAAGCTCTTATCTCACCTACAGAATTATAAATATAGCCTATGATATTGTTCTGTGGACCCAACTTGCGCAGGGAAAAGTTTGAGATTGTTTTGGTCGTGTAGAAAATGAGAGCAGCTGAGGGTCACGGGCCACTGGGGGATTGCAGGCGAGGGCTGTAGGAGGCACATATTTCATTTCAGAGACAAGGCTAGAAGTTCTGCCTATGGAGGCTACAAGATCAATTGTTTGTGCTCGCATCTGAACCCACAGGAAAGAATAGCAAAGCAGTTAACCCATGTTTGGAATAAAGCTGTGGTCAGATACAATGTTAAGATAATCGGCTCGTAATTGTTCTTAAGATGCGTGAAGAGTCCCTCAGTCGTCCAGGTAGAATCCATGATAAAAGGAGAAATTCAATTTGTCAACTGGACAAAGTTTGTTTGGTCGAAAACGTTTCGCCGCTCATCCGAGAGGCTTCGTCAGCTCTGGTTCTAGTGCTGGTTAGACCCTGTTTATATCTAGCTGCAGGGAGGAGCTCACTACACTGAAATAGCTCTGACACTATCTCCACTAATCTGTCTCTTTTGTATTACGAATTCCTCTGGCGTCTAGTATTAGCATATCCATTCAGCCCTAGGAGGTGCTCACTACACTGAAATAGCTGTGAAACTATCTCAACTAATCTGTCTCTTTGTTTTTCAAATTTCCCTGGCGTCTAGTTTAGCCTCCCTATTCAGATCTTAGCCAGGGAAAAGAACTGGTTTGAGAGGGGAGTTAAAGAGGCAATTTTTGTCAAAAAAGAGAATCCGTCGTTAAACAGAAATGGGGGAGTTAGACATAACTTGTCTCCCATTTATAATTCGATTCTCAAACCAAGTAAAAAACAGACAAAGAAACATTAGGGCAGACGAGCCAGGGCAGAGGGGTGGAGAGGGTCGTTAGGCTTGAATAGGCCTAACGAATAACAAAGAGACAGATTAGTTGAGATAGTTTCAGAGCTATTTCAGTGTAGTGAGCGCCTCCTAGGGCTGAATGGATATGCTAATACTAGACGCCAGAGGAATTCGTAATACAAAAGAGACAGATTAGTGGAGATAGTTTCAGAGCTATTTCAGTGTAGTGAGCTCCTCCCTGCAGCTAGATATAAACAGGGTCTAACCAGCATGAGAACCAGAGCTGACGAAGTCTCTCGGATGAGCGGCGAAACGTTTTCGACCAAACAAACTTTGTCCAGTTGACAAATTGAATTTCTCCTTTTATCAATGTTAAGATAACTCTCTAAATCTCTGTCTCTAAATGTTTGCAAATCATGCCTATGTGAATGGGTCATGTTCCGTCGAAGGGTGTGTGTGTGTAAGTGTGTGTGAGTGGTGTGTTACTGGCAATTATAAAGACATATTATATTAACAAGAGAAATTGTCCCTTACAGCTAATGATCATGGGATGTAAAGATCAATACTAAAAATTCGAAGCACAAACACAAAACAAACACACACACACACACTATTCAAAAAAGATGATCTGTTGTGCTACAATTAGCCTTCGTCTAGTCTTTCTCCTATAGTTGACCTTACCCGAACAATTGCTGCTTAAATACGGATCTGATCGCCATCATTCACCCTGGTAATTACAACATACATCATATGTAAACAGCTCAATATGTATCTCAGAAATACATATGCTGTCAACAATGTAACATGGCATTTTGAACAATGAAAAATGGCAATAATGATACTGAAGTGATACTAAATGATAGCATAGTACGTTGTATGCAATCTTAGTCTAGTAACAAAATGTAATACTCACGCTCCCTCGTCTCGCAGCAAAGAAAGGAACTTGGTGACTCTGTAATCAGGTTCCATCTAAAAACAGAACAGAAAGCTTTTGTCTCTGTACAAAAGGCAAATTAGAAAGTGTGTGTATGTGTTTTTAGAATTTTTTTTTAATTAAAAGCTTTTACTTCTGTCCATTCATTACTATGAAGTTATTAAAGGAAAAGTAACGTTTTTTTGTTTTTTGTTTTTTTACAATTTGAGCCTTATTTCGGTAATAAAACAAGTTGTTTTACTCACCCATAGCACTTTGGTGTCATATGGAGAATTTCCGGAGATGTTTTAGATTTGTGTTAGCCTAGCGCGACTTCTAGCCATAGCTCGGGGCATATAATATATTCCCCGAGCATGTAATATGCCCCGTGCGGGCTCCAAATAACACAAACTTTAGCACTTTTCAAATCATAGAAGCTTGATGTCTTAGTCTACGATTTTGTTTGAGTCAAAAGTGGCCTGTAATTTACGCTAAGATTTATCCATAGTTTACAGCTTTGCGTTTCATGTTTGGGTCCCGGGAGCTGAGAGCACAGTCCGCACATGCGCACTGGCCTCCTCATCTACTCCAAACTATGGCTAAATCTCGGATTACAGGCCACTTTTGACCAAACGAAATCGTAGACTAAGACATCGAGCTTCTATGATTTGAAAAGTGCTAAAGTTTGTGTTATTTGGAGACCGCAAACATGTGCCCCGAGAACTCACATTATGGAGATCGCAAATATAAAACATCTCCATAAGTGCTCCATATGACACCAAAGTGCTATGGGTGAGTAAAACAACTTGTTTTATTAGCGAAATAAGGCTCAGATTGTAAAAAATGTTACTTTTCCTTTAAGTAAACATAAAAAGAATAATATTAAGTATAAGCAAACTAACAAATATTCCATAATGTAGAGCTGACCTAATTTAGGACCATAATCTCCATCAACTCTCCAGTGTAAAAGTAAGGTTTTGATGTTTTAACCCACAAATATAATGTAAATCTATTGGTGGGTAGTTTAAATGACTTCTGTGAGCCGTACCTGTAGGGACATCTCAATGAAGACAAGCAGTTTCTTGATTCCAATCCAGACCCTCTTTCCTTTGAGCTGATGAGCTATGCTGGCTCTCTCCTTGTCCGAGAAGCTTCCAAGCAACTAGAGCGACAACATCAAGACACACAGACGAACATTTATGACATGTTTTTGATCAGACGTGAGCGGGGTCTAGGTGAAGCTGTGGGGGTACCTCGAGAGCATCCACCAGCTGCTCTCCTGTAGAGATGTTGGGGATGTGGATTGTGGTGCTGAAGGCATCTAACATCTCCATCTCCTGCAGCACGTCCTTTCTGCTGGTGGTGCCAATAATGAGCAGCTTCCGCCCCTGCGGCCACAAAAAAAAAAAGGGGGGGGGGGAGAGAAGAGGGGGAGGAGAAGTGGAGGAGGAGAAGAGGGGGAGGAGAAGAGGGGAGGAGAGGAGAGGAGGAGGAGGAGAGAAGGAGGAGAAGAGGAGGAGGAGGGGGGAGGAGAAGAGGAGGAGGAGAGGAGAGAAGGAGGCGAAGAGGAGGAGGAGGGGGGAGGGGAAGAGGAGGAGGAGGAGAGAAGGAGGCGAAGAGGAGGAGGAGGGGGGAGGAGAAGAGGAGGAGGAGGAGAGGAGGAAGAGAAGGGGAGGAGGAGGGGGGAGGAGAAGAAGAGGATGAGGGGAGGAGAAGAGGGGGAGGAGGAGAAGGGGAGGAAGAGAGGAGAAGAGGAGGAGGAGAAGAGGAGGAGAGGAGAAGAGGAGAAGGGAGGAGAGGAGGAGGAGAGGAGGAGAAGAGGAGGAGGAGAAGAGGAGGAGGGGGAGGAGAAGAGGAGGAGGAGAGGAGAGAAGGAGGAGAAGAGGAGGAGGAGGAGGAGAGGAGAGAAGGAGGAGAAGAGGAGGAGGAGGGGGGACGAGAAGAGGAGGAGGTGGAGGAGAGGAGAGAAGGAGGAGAAGAGGAGGTGGAGGGGGGACGAGAAGAGGAGGAGGAGGAGGAGAGGAGAGAAGGAGGAGAAGAAGAGGAGGGGGAGGAGAAGAGGAGGAGGAGAAGAGGAGGAGGGGGAGGAGAAGAGGGGGAGGAGGAGAAGAGGAGGAGAGGAGAAGAGGAGGAGGAGGAGAGAGGAGAGGAGGAGGAGGAGGAGAGAGGAGAGGAGAAGAGGAGAAGAGAGGAGGAGGAGGAGAGAGGAGAAGAGGAGGAGGAGAAGAGGAGAGGAGAAGAGGAGAAGAGAGGAGGAGGAGGAGAGAGGAGAGGAGGAGGAGAGAGGAGAAGAGGAGGAGGAGAAGAGGAGGAGAGGAGAAGAGGAGGAGAGGAGAGAGGAGAGAAGAAGAGGAGGAGGAGAAGAGGAGGAGGAGGAGAGAGGAGAGGATGGCCCAGGATGGGTCAAATGCAGAGAACAGAAGTGTTGAGAAATACAAATGCAGCAGAATACTATATCCTTAACTACCCCTGTGACATGCAAAAATGTTTTAAAGTAATCTGAACTTTGCCAAACAATTTCTCTTGTGGATCAATAAAGTTTGTCTAAGTCTAAGTATTGGCTGCAATATAGGCCAGTGCAGGATATACTTATAATGAAGAGAACAAAGCAAAGTATAAGTAAAAAAACTTTTGACCTTCGATATTGTGCATCAGTTCAATAAACATGGGCTCCTCCCTTTTCAATACCGCCCCCTAAAATGAAAATGCGTAAAACCCAGAGAGAATTTCCCAGTGGACTGCACTGTAAAACGAAACGCCTGTAAAGCTGCTGACGGTGCAGCAACTTCCAAAGGGATCCAATATGGCTTAGTGTAAAGTCAGATTTAGAATACACTTTAATCTGCCAATCTGCCAACTTTGGGTTCTCTACAAGTGCAGGGTTTATGCATAAATGATCACACTTACACAGAACACATATCTTTAAAGAACATTTAACTTATCAAAGATGGTAATTTTAGTAGTCGCTTCAATTTGAACTGTAATGAATTGAATTAACTAGCTACTCCAGTGTTGTACAACTGTCAGTCATGGTTTTATTAATGTAAATATATTCCAGATAACCCCGCTGAGGAGATTTGTGTCAGTGCTGAAACAGCTTTCATCACAAGCTTCATCAGCAGACCACAAAATTGTATGTATTGTGCATTTGAGTTGGACTATCAACTATCAATTTATGTTTTTTTTCACTTCATCAAATCTACGCTGGCTACAATCTGCTACAATCTGCTTCTCTCACTTTGAACACAAACAAAACGGTGGCAATGTATTTTACTAAGACACAAAAACAGAAGTCTTCCTTTCCATGTATATACATAAATAAGAGCCAACTCAAAACAGTAGAGGAATTCAAATATTTAGGAGTTGTTCTGGATCCAATTTTTAGTTTTAAAAAGCATGTTAAAAAAGTTTCTAATACTTAAAATATAGTCTGTCTGTGTTTAGACACACTCGAAACAAATTTAGCAATGATGCTGCAAAGGTTTATCTGGATGCAATGATTACCTCACATATTAATTATTGTATAACTTATGTATGTGAGACAACAACAAAACCCTTCAAGTCCTTATATAATCAGGCTGTTAAAGGTCCCATGGCATGAAATTTTCACTTTCTGAGGTTTTTGAACGTTAATGTGAGCTCCCCTACCCTGTTTACCCCCCCATGGTTAAAAGTTGCGAAATGTCTAAACTGAGCATTTGCGATCCTTTTCTGCGTTAGAAAAAAACACAGCTCAAACGGGCGATTCTCAACAAGGCACCTTATTGACGTCAGATCGAAAAAAGAAATGCAAATGCAGTTCCACCACTGTCTGGATGTCCACCCCCTGTCTCTGGAAATCACGCCCAGAGAGTTTGGACCGCGGAGGAGCTACGCAATGCGAAATGTGTTTTTTTATTTGCCTGGAGGCACGTGCGAGTGTTTCTAGGCTCAGAAGTCCTTTACCCGACCCTCTGGACCTCTGAAACAGCAGTGGTTTAATTTTATTTTCTGTGAAAATGTGTTTTTTTCACTGAAATGGCTCTCCTTTCTGTCTTCGTGCTTCAAACGCGGAAGTTGGGAGACAGCGCAGAGCAGCGCTCCAGCGGCTTAGAGGAGCGGGTGGGGTGGGGTGAGGGGGGGGCCCACCCGCTCCTCTAAGCCAATCTCTGTCCTTCTCATTTGCATTCAAGCAAGAAGGCCCAGAATGAGTTGTTCAGAGAGTGAATTTGTGACCATGTCTGTGTAAATGTGTCTTTCTCATGCACTGAATGTTGATTTTGAAGAAGGATTCATTTACAGTATTAGGGAACCATTAAGGCACCATATAAAAGCATCAAGAAGTACCATGTCATGGGACCTTTAAATGATGGCGTGTTTGTGTGAATTATTCTAATCATCTTGATATTTCTAAATTGCTAGGCTCGCTGACTGAACTGTGTGTTCATGCCTTGGGCGGGGGCTTCTTGAGCAGCACCAGCAGAGCCTGGAGCACCAGGTTGGAGAAGCGCGGGCCGATGGGGACATAGTCAAGGAGGCGCTCAATGTCATCCACCACCACACAACTGAGCTGTGACTTATAGGCATCATCAAAGACCTGTGAAGAGCAGTGAGTTACAGGCAAAGAGAAAATATATGCAATCAAAAACATCAAACCAGTATGGGACAAAGTGCTCTGAATGCCACAAACTAACCTTTTTGATTGCCTGGCACTTGGAAATTTCAGAGAATCCAATCATCTTGTCTGGAGAGCAGATCTTAATGAAGGGGAACTGGGAGTCCTCTGCAATCTTAGCTGCCAAAGCTGTTTTGCCGCTGTGTGGTGGACCTGGTAATGTGTGTGTCAACAGAAAAGGCATTAATTAGTGTCATCAAGTGTTGATTCTATAGGTCTAGCAAGTCAATAAAATCAGAATATCAATGTAAACTCAATGCACAGACTAAAAGGGACTTGTCACTTGATTGATGTTTTGTATTTATGTAATGATGTGGAAAAAAAGGATAGCCTCTCATGAGCACCACTGGAACATGGCTAATTATAAAATAATTATTCAAGTGGAGCAGTAATGATAGAGCACCCTAATAGCAGTCATGATAGTATATAGTAGACAGTATGTGTAGTTGTTGTAAGCCATAGTAGAAGCATTTTTAGAGCATATCCATTGACGTTTCTAAATAAAAAGTTATCTTTAACACAGTGTGGTGAAGTTTAAACAAATTCACTGATTTCAGAGAGACCTGTGATGTACAGTGGTACCTCACCTTACGAATGACCCAACAAACGAAAATTTCAAGTCACAAAACGCCTTCACGTTAAATTTTGGTCTCTAGATACGAAAGAAAATTCAAGTTACGAAACGCGAAATCTCAAAAATTCAAATAATGCGCTCAGCCACACACATTATACGCTTTTCTCAGACTGGATTTAAACTTTTCTCACATTTGTCTCTCGTTTAAACACTCAAACTTTCATAGATTTTCAACAAAATTATTAATAGTGAAGTGTGGGGGGAAGGGGGAGGGGGGAGAAGACTGTGCTCTGACACGTGTGATAGCACACATGACCCGGCGCGGGGCTGACAGCAGGTCTAGACCAAGGTCTAAACCTGGACTGGACCAGGACTAAACCAGGACTAAACCAGGACTAAACCAGGACTAGACCAGGTGGATTAAAGCAGCGAGGAGGGGACTGCACGCAGTCTGAGCGCATGAACGAGACCCATGTAAGAGCCGCGGTGGTCTAGACTAAACCAGGACTAAACCTGGACTAAACCAGGAGGAGCCTCTTACATGGGTCTCGTTCATGCGCTCAGACTGCGTGCAGTCCCCTCCTCGCTGCTTTAATCCACCTGGTCTAGTCCTGGTTTAGTCCTGGTTTAGTCCAGGTTTAGTCCTGGTTTAGTCCTGGTCTAGTCCTGGTCTAGTCCTGGTTTAGTCCTGGTTTAGTCCTGGTCTAGTCCTGGTTTAGTCCTGGTTTAGTCCAGGTTTAGTCCTGGTTTAGTCCTGGTCCAGTCCTGGCTTAGTCCAGGTCTAGACCTGCTATCAGCCCCGCGCCGGGTCATGCTGCGCTATCACACACGTGTGAGAGCGCAGTTTTCTCCCCCTCCCCCTTCCCCCCACACTTCACTATTAATAATTTTGTTGAAAATCTATGAAAGTTTGAGTGTTCAAACGAGAGACAAATGTGAGAAACACACAGAACACAATGTTACACTATAAAAAAAGTTACACTATTTAAAAAAAAACTTGGATCGGGGCCTTGGAACAAATCAGGCTTTTTCCATTGAAATAGCTACTCAACTTACGAATTTTTCATGTTACGAAACCACTTCTGGAACGAATTAATTTCGTAAGGTGAGGTACCACTGTATGGGTTGCCTGGAAGAATCCATGACTCATCGCTGTACCAGCGAGTGAGTCTGGTAACGTTTGATCCACAGAATGCGCTGCGGTTGCGCGTAGACAGACAGCTAAGTGAACCAATCAGAGATTGCGCCATCTTGATTCAAAACTGAGGCGGAACTTCCGCTGCCTAAGAGTGACTTTGCGGGCAAAGGCGGGGGCACTGACGTCACCATCTTTGAACGAATCAGAATCGCGGAGTCGGTTTGGAACCGGAGGAGCGAGAGTGGATGGAGGGTGTCCAAATGGTATCGCGGTGTATAGGAAATACAGAGAGATATCATTTGGCTGGCCAGGTAACTGTATGGGCATTAGTCATACGCACCCTCCACAAGCACAGCGACCAGAGGCGTGCGGTCACTGTTCTTGGTCTGCTGCACCAGGAGCTCCCCGTCATCCAGCACATGAGTGACCGGGTCGCCCCATTTGATGATGCCGTTCATGACGTAACTGGAGTAGTCCTCCTGGTTGGTTCCAAAGGCCTAAAACCACCAACGTAAATATTACTGGTTTGTTGTGGGTGTTTATCACAGAAGATGATCTAAAAAATGATACGTACAGGTTTGATGTCATTGTTGAGCGATCCAAAGAAGTCGGCTCTCGTAACCTGCAGCTTCTCTGCCCTCTCCATGTCCACTTCCACTGTGGATGTAGCCTGACACACAAAATTACAAACAAATAGGGATTATGCAGATGACATTACAACATTCAGAATTGTAACTAATATACAGCACAACTTTATGATCTCTTAGTATGAATATGTAACCTTTTCGTGTTCCTTTTAAAATGCAGGTATCATCACAAGGCTATTTATTTTATTGACTTACTTGAGCAGGGTCACTAATGCTACATCCCCCACTGAGGTTAGAAGGGGATTAGGTTAAGTTATTCGTCTCTAAATCCTACGTACAGACTCACTGGTCCTCACAGTTAGGCTGCACTAGCAATTCTAACTATACTTTTGAATTATAACATAATAGTTTATTCAATTTAAATGTGGTCTTTTAGCTGCTCGTCATTGTCTTTCATTAGCAGCCCAATTAATTTTAAGATATTAATTATTAAATATTTATTATTATTTTATTATTATTATTCTTTGTTTGTTTATTTCATTCATAAAGTATAAAAAGACATCAACATTTGTGATAACAATACAAAATATTGAATGAAAGGGAGCAGAAAGAAGAGTTATCTTATGTTATCTGCCCCCTCTTCCCAACACCGATAGTGACTGTAAAACCTTTCCTCATTACATTCCATTTCAATCACAATTATTCATCAATTGTAAACATAAAGCTTCATTTTCAAGTGTAACAATTTAGTTTTCTTTTTCATACATACACATTACATTGGATTTTATGTATTTTTTAAATGCCATTATTGTACTTGATTCTTTGATTTCTTTGTCAAGATTATTCCATAAATTGACTCCTTTCACAGCGACACTTCGCTCCATAACTTTGGTTCTGAATTTAGGTTTTTTAAACATGTAGGTTCCCTTTAAATTGTATTGGCTTGTTCTCATCTCAAACAGTCTTTGAATATTTACAGGAAACACTCTGCACTTTGCTTTATACATGACTTTGAGGAGACTTAATTCAACAATATCACACATTTTCAACACTTTAAGTTTAACAAATAATGGGTTGGATGCTCTCTATAATGACTGTTGGTGATCATTCTCAAAGCCTTTTTCTGTAAAATAAATAATGGCTGTAGGTAAGTTTTACATGTCGCCCCCCAAATTTCCACACAGAACATCAGATATGGTGCGATTATGGAGTTATACAAGATTAATAATGCTGCACTGTTTAGTGAGAACTTTACTTTATGCATCACCGCAATTGCTTTAGCTATTTTGCTTTTAGTGTAATTTAGTGTAAATATTAATGATTTAAAAGTCCATTCTACTGTGCCAAAGCCCTGAGGTCTGCTGAGCTGCCTGTGAGCAGAGGGGAGGATCTTTTGGGCCTTTTAAACCTTCACTAAACTAGTAATGAGCGATACCAGTGATTTCATTCTAATACCAAGTGATCCTATGGCAAATATTGTGATACTGATTTGCATCTAAAAATCAAATATATGTGAAGATAAATTATATTATACATAATATATTTAAAATATTTTCATTTAAACACGTTCTTTTTGAGACATTTAAAATGTTCTAAGTATAATTTTTATTGGGATGAATTTATGCCTCTCCAAAAAAGTAATTTTTCTTAAAGAGAAAAGAGAACAAGAATACAGAATTACACTGAATAAACTGTGATATTTTGGTCAGATTATTTATACAGCACATTTAGGAACAACAATCTGACCAAAGTGCTTCACAGGTTTAGTACAACAAAATACAGAAAACAATAAAAATACAACAAAGTCATGCATTAATGCTCAGAAATAAATCGTAGCATCTGCTCAAACAGGGTCAAATGCCAATGACTAAAAATAAGTCGAGTGAAGTTTTAAAAGGCCCAAAAGAGTGTGAATCCTCCCCTGACGTGACGTTAAGAAGGACGTCACGTCACGTAAGGACATCAAGAAGGACGTTATGTAGCACATAAAGACGTCATGTAGGACGTCATGTAGGGAAGTTATGTAGCACATAAAGACGTCACGTAGGACGTCATGAGCCATTATAAGGACGTTAGGTAGGACGTCATGTAGGGAAGTTACACGCCTTAGAAATTCCTTCTTTTGTTTCCTTTTTGTTCTTTTTTCCACTCTGTATGACTTTCACTTTAGTAAAGATAGAAAAGACAAACTTTTGATTCAAGACTCTTTATTTTTGTTACGCGCCGCGTCGGAAAGAAACTTCGAGAGGCTCAAGGCGAGTGAGTCACAGGCGTACAGACCTTGATATGACGGTTCATTGCAGTGGACTGGGCTGCTCGGACCAGGCCCTCAAGTTCAGCACCACTGTAGTTCTTGGTCTCTGCTGCCAGCTCCTTGACCTCCACATCTGGGGCCAACAGGTTAAAGCTCCTCATCTTATTTGTGTGAATGGTCAAGATCTGCACACGGCCCTTCTCATCAGGCAGACCTAAGGAACAATAGAACTTTACCATCAGCTTTTTCTATATAGTGTTAGTAAGAGTAATTAAGAGTAAGACTATATCCTCCTGAGACCTGCCCATTCATTTGTGTCCTTTATAGTGGACATCGAGTTAAAGATCCCATGACATGTACTTCTTGATGCTTTTATATGGCTCCTTAATGGTTCCCTAATACTGTAAATGAATCCTTCTTCAAAATCAACACTCAGTGCATGAGAAAGAGAGATAAGATGAGAAAGAGTAATTTTTCTCTCTCTGAACACTCCATTATGGGCGTTGTTGCTTGAATGCATGAGGACAGAGATGGCCTATAGTAGAGGGTGGGGGCGTGGCCAAACTCTCCGCTCTCAGCTCTCAGCTGTGCCTGTGTGCTCTGATCCATTTCCGCGTTTTTGCGCGGAGGAAGAGATGAGAAGCGTTCCATTGAAAAATAAACACATTTCCACAGAAAATAAAATTAAACCACTGCTGTTCAAAGGTCCAGAGGCTCAGATAAAGGACTTCCGAGCCTAGAAACACTCGGAAGTGTCTCCAGGCAAATAAAAAAACGCATTTCGCATTGCCTAGCTCCTCCGCAGTCCAAACTCTCTGGGCGTGATTTACAGAGACGTTGAGTACAGACAGACGGGGGTGGAACTGCATTTTTCGATCTGACGTCAATAAGGTGCCTTGTTCAGAATCGCCCGTTTGAGCTGTGTTTTTTTCTAACGCAGAAAAGGATCGCAAATGCTCAGTTTAGACATTTCACAACTTTTAACCATGGGGGGGGCCTAAACAGGGTAGGGGAGCTCAGATTAACGTTCAAAAACCTCAGAAAGTGAAAATTTCATGCCATGGGACCTTTAAGCAGTCGATCTTTTAATTGTTTTGAGACTACTTTGTAGTTGCACTATGATAAAAAAAAATATATATATACATAAAAAATAAAAATAAAGAAATATGTAAATAAATACTCAAATAAAAAAAATAAAAAATACATAATATATAAAAATAAATAAATAAATAATACATAAAAAATATAAATAAATACGTACATATTCAAATAAAAAATAAATAAATAATAATATATATATATATAAAAATACATAAATAAATAATACATAAAATATAAATAAATATGCAAATAAATATTCAAATAAAAAAATAAATAATATATAAAAATAAAAATAAAGAAATACGTAAATAAATACTCCAAAAAAACCATAATATATATATTTTTAAAAATACATTAAAAAAATGTAAATAAATACTCAAATAAAAAAATAAAAAATACATAATATATAAAAATAAATAAATAAATAATACATAAATAATAAAAATAAATAAATACGTAAATACTCAAATAAAAAAATAAATAATAATAATATATATATATTTAAAAAATACATAAATAATACATAAAAAATATAAATAAATACGTAAATAAATACTCAAAAAAACACAAAAAACATAATATCTAAGAAATAAATACGAAATTAAAAGGGAGTCTAAGAACTTTTTGAGGCGACTGTAGAACCGACGGAAAAAATGTTTTTGTTCGGTTGTTAACTTCACATGGATTTAACACTATTACAGCCCATTACAGAGAACATGTTACGACATTATGAAAAACATAAAATAAAATAAACAAAATGTAAATGCTAAGGTGTTAAAATATAAATATAAAATACAAATATAAAAATTTATATATAAAATTTTAATAATAATAATAATAATAATAATAATAATAATAATAATAATAATAATAATAATAATAATAATAATAATTTAGATACACTTTTATTCTTCGGGTCCCAGGAGGATATATCCAAATTCAACCAGTGTAATTTCCTGCAGCTTAATTGAAATTCCAAATAGTGAGTTATATTCATACATGTTTCTTCCACTGCGATGGTGGATCGAGCTCATTCCCTATGCACAGACCCCATTTTCATTTAGGTGTGGAGCTGTAAATGATGTGCTGTATTCATTTTACAAGGTGACTTTCGGAGAACTCTGCAGCTTAATATTGAGATTGCTGGAGTAGGCAGTCCTGGGAAAACTCTGCTCAGCAAAACACAGCCCTTTCCTCACTATAATCAGTTAAACTCTGAGGTGGAAGTAATTTCTCTGTGCCGTGTTTTGTCTCCCCTGTCTGCACTGGCTGTTTTGACTCTATCTTGATAAGAAACACATGGATAGTGCGAGGGAATTATGTTATGGCAGAATATTCATACAGGAAAGGATCTCTATTGGCAACCGACCAGGAAAATATGACGTGAAAGTTAATAAAGGTTGGATCTAATAAATGCAAACTGACATTTGGTTAATCCGCTGAAATGTCAGCATGGACTTATGTTTGCCTTTGGTTATTGTGTTCTTGGCTGTTCCAGTTTGTTTTTCCGATGAAAATGCAATGGATGTAAGATCTGAATTTAAAGCACATGTTCTGAGGAAACTTTTTGTGAGGCTTACCAATTTCCATTTTGACTTCAAACCTGCCAGGCCTCATCAGGGCGTCATCAATCAGGTCCGGTCTGTTGGTCATGCCTGTGCACACACAAATACACAAGCATTACAGCAGTGAACAAGCTTAAGTATACGTATATTCAGACCTCTTGTTATTAAAAAGTTCTTTCCACTAAAGTCACAATTTCGTCTAGAGCCTATAGAAAACACAGCTCTGGAAAAAAATAAGAGAGCACTGCATTTGTTTTCTGAAATCATCATCTTTACATGTATTACAGCCATTCCATTCCAGCGTCTGTTGAATTCCAACACAAACACAAAGCTGAGCTACTTCAGTTCTTGCACCAGGAGTGGAATAAAGTCACCCAAGAACAATGTGAAAGACTTGTGGAGAGCATGCCAAGACGCATGAAAGCTGCGATTAAAAATAAGTGTTATTGCACCAAATATTGATTTCTGAACTCTTCTTAAGTGTAAACATTAGTATTATGTTGTTTTAAAATGAATTTGATCTTGTTTCTTTGCATTGTTTGAGGTGTGAAAACATTTATCTTCTGCAAATAAATGCTCTAAACAATAATAATATTATAGCTATGCTATTAGTACTTCCTGACTATTTTGGTGAGTCAACGGTTCTTCTTGATCCTAAGTATTTCATTGCATTACTGTTGCTCTTTTTTTTATTTTACATTGTATTACATTGTATAATACGTGCAGTACAAAATCGACGTGATATATATAGGCCTATATCTATATCTATCTATCTATATATATATATACAGTTGCCCGGGCAACGTAAGCAGCCCCCCTGTGCATGTCCCTGGTTCCTTTTGCCCAAACACAGACCTATAAGGAGTAAAATCAGAAAAACGGATCATTTTGCAGTGGTCTCTTATTTTTTTCCAGAGCTGTATTTAAATGCATTCTTGAGTGGAAATGTGATATACATTGTATATAACCCACAAATGCGATATAAAAATGCTATTATTATACAGCATTTGTCCAGATGCTTATTTATTCATTCCATCCTCAGTGGTGGTGAGCGTCCTATTGTAACCAGAGCTGCCGTAGAACAGACTGAAGCACCAAACACATACTACATACTGTATGAGGCAAGGTGAGTGATGTGTCTTGCCTAAGGACAGGTTAGTTTGCATCAGAGCCACTGCTGCCCTTCTGTGGATCTAGTATTCTCAGCAGCCTCCCATCCAAGTACAAACCAAGATCAAATGAGTTCAGGGCTTGACAAGGATGTTTGACCATATAATGTGTAGGGGTGGAAAAGAATGGGGCATTTTTTAAAGATAGTTACGAAGCATTTTTGGTATGACCATGGTGCTGCACATACGTTGCACATACTGTAGGATGACAGATGATGTTGTTAATGTATGATTTATGTCTCACTGACCAATGACCAGGATGTTGTTGAGCTGCTCCACTCCATCGATCTTGGACAGTAGCTGATTGACCACAGTGTCATGGACGCCTGTACTGCTGGCACCAGTGCCTCTCTGTTTACAGATGGCATCCAACTCGTCAAAGATAATGATATGAAGACCGCTGTTGGCTCCCAGCTGCAGACAAGACCAAACATTATCCTCTAATATTGTCTTTCATTACCTCGCAGAGAAGGGGCAGTGTTCTCACCCTCTTCTGCTCCTCCTCAGCGTCAGCGAACAGTTTGCGGATGTTGGCCTCAGATTCGCCCACATACTTGTTGAGGATTTCAGGACCGTTGACCACTTTGGGTTCTCGGGCATTGAGCATCTTACCGATTTGCCGGGCCATCAGTGTTTTACCACAACCAGGAGGGCCAAAAAGCAAGATGCCCTTCACGTGTTTACAGCCTGCAACACACAAGGGAGGCACTGACACTAAAGCATTCAGACAGGTAATGGCAATGCCTATTTGAGCAAGCAAAAGAAAATATGGTGCATAATGGCTCTTTATTAATGTATCGAGCTCCAAAATATCCGTCAATCAATCAGCGTGGACCAAGCTAAGTCTTTGCAAAGTAAGGATGTACAAAAATATTAAAATATTGTGACACTAAATTTAGTGATTCAGTATGATTATTGTGAGCTGCTGTATCACCAAGAGTATTTCAACGGCGCCAGAGAAAGATTTCGGCCAAAAGGAATTAATTTGCTCGATGCAAATTAGACGAAGCACGCACCACGCGGACAGGGGAATCCCTGTTTACGCACCAGGAAGGGAGTTCCCCCGTTACGCTGCGTGCTTTGTGCTTCGGCTTTCTTTTTCCGCACTGAAAAATAGTTCCCACCCAAAATGACCAAGTCAAGCTCTCCGTGTTGATTTGCACATTTATTTGCACTCGATATGACTTTGCAAAAGTAGCAATAAAAATATTGTTGCTAAAATGTATTTGGTTCTTTAAAAAACAGCAATACAGTGATCCCTCGTTTATCGCGGGGGTTCAGTTCCAGAAATAAACCGCAATAAGAGAAATCCGCGGGGTGACCAGGAAAACGCTTTTCATCACTTGTTTTAGTCTCTGGACTGTGGGGAGATGCCCAAATTTGACCTGGGGGTGGCATATCCCTTTAAGGCTGTAAATGCCTCACCACACACATTATACACTTTTCTCAGACTGGAATTAACCTCTTCTCACATTTGTCTCTAGTTTAAACACTCAAACTTTCCTAGATTTTCAACAAAATGTATTAATAGTGACGCGTGGGGGGAGACACGGCTCCGGAAGCCCCGCCGGACGCACGAGGAGCACTGCCACGTCCCGGGACGTGACGCGCACCAACCCCTTGGAGAAGCTCCACACGTGCCCCCCTCATCGTGGACAAATCCGTGACAGAGAAACGTGACCGGCGCGACGCTGCGCGTACACCAGGGCTGCGAGCACGAGATCGAACCACCGCGCCCGGACCGCGTCCTCTCAGCCCGAGCGACAAAACAGCCGCACGAAACCAGCAAAGAGCGGTTTAATCCTGGTTTAGACCTGGTCTAGTCCCGGTTTAGTTCTGGTCTAGTCCCGGTTTAGTCCAGGGCCAGTCCAGGTTTAGACCTGGTCTAGACCTGGTTTAGTTCTGGTCTAGACCTGGTTTAGTCCAAGGCCAGTCCAGGTTTAGACCTGGTCTAGACCTGGTTTAGTTCTGCTCTAGACCTGGTTTAGTCCAGGGCCAGTCCAGGTTTAGACCTGGTCTAGACCAGGTTTAGACCTGGTCTAGACCTGGTTTAGTTCTGGTCTAGACCTGGTTTAGTTCTGGTCTAGATCTGGTTTAGACCTGGTCTAGACCAGGTTTAGACCTGGTCTAGACCTGGTTTAGTTCTGGTCTAGACCTGGTTTAGTTCTGGTCTAGACCTCGTTTAGTTCTGGTCTAGACCTGGTTTAGTTCTGGTCTAGATCTGATTTAGACCTGGTCTAGATCTGGTTTAGTTCTGGTCTAGACCTGGTTTAGTCCACGTTTAGTCCTGGTCTAGTCTCTTAGCCAATCAGGACGCAGAACACAATGTTACACTATAAAAAAAATGTTATACTATAAAAAAAATTTGGAAAAAAAAATCCGCGAAACAGCGAGGCCGCGAACAGTGAACCGCGATAGAGCGAGGGACCAGTGTATATCACAGAGTATCATGTGTAATATATCGTTTATCGCACATAATCACTATTGTGAGAATGTTGTACTGTGAGACATGTGTATTATATCAAATTGTGAGGGACCCTGTGATTCTCAGCCCTGTTGTATAGTCATGAAAAAGTACTACAAACATCAGAAAAAAATGCATGTGTATTTTTCTGTATTTGTTCAGGCAATATTTTTACTTCATATTAGCCATATCTCGTAACACATTTGCTCAATTTCTTCATCCGCGGTTCTGAATTCTGTAATCGTTGGTATAGTGGGTGTATACAATTACACCTGGAGTCCTTTTACTTCAAATCTCTCAGCAATGATTGAATGATGTCTTAAAATGTGGGAATATTAGCTCAAGGTTGAAGAAGGATATGGAAAAGTGAGTACAATAAAGCCATACCCATTTGTTCAACAATGTCGGGAGGGAAAACTCGAGATGCAAATGCTCTGCGGAAAATATCGGAAAACTCCTTATCCAGACCACCAATGCCCATCTTCTCAAAGTTCCATTCGGGGTTAATGATTGTCTGTCGAGCCTCTTTAGCCTTGGCCTTTCCTGTAAAACATAAATATAATGGTGGTTATCAAATAAAATTCAAAAAAGTGCTGACAGAAAATAGTTAGACTAAATGCTTTATGTTTTAAACAGGTCACGAGGTGATGCAGTGTTCTAGATTCTGGATGGCAGCATCACTGTTATGATACTGCCATCTGGTGGAGGCACATTATACTGTATAGCAGGGGTCTTCAACGTTTTTCAGGCCAGGGACCCCCAAACAGATGGCGAACTGGGCCAGGGACCCCCTACTATATATACGGCATAGAATTGTGTTTTATATTAAATTGAGCTTAGTGTCATGTATAAACATTGCTACTCTGTTATGGTACATCCAATACAAGGAAATAATACACAGGTTAATACTGTATTTTCATGTTTTTTTTTATTTTAAAGATGGGCCGGATAGGCCCTATGGGGTGGATGTGCTACTGCAATTTTTAAACACAACTTGCATATAACAAAGGCTTATTAAGATCATTCACTGATTCAACCAGAAAACAAGTGCAAGGGAGAGTGGCTGTGCTTCTGCCATTTACACATACATCTTGCTCAAATACAGAGCTATTCAAATAATGAACAATTAACACAAATCAAGTTAAGCTTTGATCATAACACATCAAGTTAAACTGTGAACATACATGAACATACAGGGGACAGTGAACCCCCAAGCCATCTGTGAACTCCCACTTCAGTGAGATGTCTGACCCTGATGAGTTGCACATAACATATCTATCCTGGGGTGGATGGAGGCCGCCATGTGCGCATTAATGTACATTTTAAGACATCAAAGAGGGCGGAGGGACAAGGGAGAAATTGATTGGGGGAAAAATTAAAAAATATATTGTTTTTAAAAATATTAAAATATAAAATTATATTATTTTAAAGTGAAAGATTTCGCGACCCCCCTGCAGTACCTCCGCAACCCCCCTAGGTGTCGCGACCCCCCTGTTGAAGACCTCTGCTGTATAGAATCTGGATAGCTATTTGAATTTTGAAAACACAAACTCCTGATTATGAAAATGTCTTTGAATATTGTATGAACTCATGAAAATGTGTGTTATAGATACTGCAATGTATTTATGTATTTATTTACAATTACAGCACAATTTTAGTAAAACATACCGACTAGTGTTAGCGATGAGTTTTCTGCCTTCTCAAAGATCACCTGACTGTTGCCCACCATCAGCCCCACATCAATCTGAGAGGAAAAAAAAGAAAACCACTATAAAAACATAGTTATTCTATCAAATTCTATTTGAGCATACGAAAAGAATACATGAACATGTTTTTCACAGTTAATGTACTTATGTCAAGTACACACACTGCCTGACAAACGTATTAGGACGATTGTGTATTTCTGAACTTTCATAAATAATAACAAGACGTATTGGTAATGACAACATTAATTAATTAATGCAAATTTCATCATGTGTAAAGGCATATTATTGCAAAAACGGGGACTCATCGCAGTGTAGGTCTAACTCAGGTCTAAACCAGGACTAGACTAGGACTATCTAGTGTACAAGTCAACGGAAAACTAGTGTAGGCACAATAAACAGGCTGCATAGAGAGACAAGACATGAGGGAATAATAGGAAATATGCTGGATATGTTTTTTTTTTTTTTTAAATAAAAAAATCTGTCTAGTCTAGTCAACATCTTACTCTTCTGAAATCTGATGACACCATGGAGTTTGGATATCATTACATTGTTAGTTTACAACCTTCTGCTGCTTCTTTGTCGTGGCCGGCTCTCCCTTCAGGATACTAGAGTCCATGGCCTCAATGTCCTTCACCATCAAGCCAAACAGTTTATCACAGAAACTGAACACCAGCTGAGAAGAAAGAAAAACTGTTAGCTCCATCTTGCATTATGTTATGTATACAGATGAATCCTCATTTGAGCCAATGTGCCTGTTGGGTGATGGAGAAAGCCTGGTTGTTGAACTGCTGGATGAACTCAGCAGCCATTTTGTCAGAGTCGTATGGGGAAGAGTCAGTGCTCTTCTTCTGCAGGAAGTCGATCTCAATGGTCATGGCACCGATGCACTGCTTGGACTTGTCAAAGTTGTAGTTGGACACTGACAACATAAAACAGCAGAAAAAGTCATATGAATGGGAGAACGCTGTATGTGAAAGTTAATAAAAAATGCCACGAGAACAGAAATCAAATGTAATCCATGTTTAAAAGTAAAAATAATAATAATAATAATTTTCAAATGTGCAATGTTTACTATTAGTGATAAGTTTTGTATACCTTCCACCTCCTGGCCGATGGACAGACCCGCCCATTTTCTCTGCAAAAACAGCACAAAACTTTAAATTGAGCAGTAATAACACATTTCAGGTTCAGGTTATAGACATGTAACATGTACAGTACCTGCGGCAAGCTGAAGGCAATGCTCCCAGGCGCCACAGTGTGGTGAGTTTTGACAGTGAACACATACTTGTGGTTAGGTGTGGTCTTCACTGTCACATGTCTGCAGAGAGAGAGGAACATAGAGTGTCAGCTCTTAATGAGATCTTTTGGATGCAAAGAAGATCATGTCGATCGTGTGATCATGTAGCATATGTTGAAATAAATATGAGGCATAAAGATAGCTGACTTATACTTTTATAATAAATGAATAACAGAGAATTAACAATTCATATATGGATTATACGTTTTATTTAAATTACAGTGGTACCTCACTTTACGAAATTAATTCGTTCCAGAAGTGGTTTCGTAACGTGAATTTTTCGTAAGTTGAGTAGCTATTTCAATGGAAAAAGCCTGATGCGTTCCAAGGTTTTTTTTAATAGTGTAACTTTTTTTTTTTATAGTGTAACATTGGTTCTGCGTCCTGATTGGCTAAGAGACTAGACCAGGACTAAACGTGGACTAAACCAGGTCTAGACCAGAACTAAACCAGGACTGGACCAGGTCTAGACCTGGACTAAACCAGGATTAAACCACCACGTGCCGCTCTTTGCTGGTTTCGTGCGGCTGGTTTGTGGCTCGGGCTCCAGAGGACGCGGTCCGGGCGCCGCGGTTCTATCTCGTGCTCGCAGCCCCGGTGCCGGTCGTGCAGATCAGGACTAGGGGTGCTCCTCGCGCGGTGCCGTGCTCCTCGCTCCTCGCGCGGTGCCGTGCTCCTCGCCGCGCGGTGCCGTGCTCCTCGCGTGGTGCATTCATGTCTCCGCGCTGCTTCCGGAGTCGTGTCTCCCCCCACACTTCACTATTTAATACATTTTGTTGAAAATCTTGCGTGTTCGGCGCTAGAGCTAAGAGGCCGAGAAAGGTGCTCTTTGAGCGGGGATAACAGCGGGGTGTGCATCTGAGCGCACATTATTCAAATTTTTGAGATTTCGCGTTTCGTAACTTGAATTTTCTTTCATATCTAGAGACCAAAATTTCATTTTGGATTTTTCGTATGTAGGGTCTTTCGTAAGGTGAGGTACCACTGTATATGAAAAACAAAGTATACATTTATATTTGATTACTGCATTTCTGGACTAAACCAGTAGCCTATTTCAATGATTTAATGTTTAACATATCATAATTATTACAGTGAGAATGTCATATTTTATTTTGTCTAACCTGTAAGATGTTCAACAATTAGTCACATCGAATACACAACAGTACACAATCAGAGCTGCCTGAGTACTCAGGACTGTTTGGTGGAGATAAGCAGTAGTTGCCATGGCAGTCAGAGTGGTACATAACTGAGACTGTGCCATCAGTTTTGGAATGGCCTCTTTTCTTTCTTAGATCTTTCTTTCATTAGATCTGGACGATGGTTGATCTCATTACATTGCATTTAGCATCATAATAATCTTATTGATGGTATTAGTAAGTTCATACTCATTATTATCATTTTTATCATTATTATTATGGCTCTTTGATATTATAATATACTGTGATATATGAGTTACTGTATCCAAATAATTTCCCTTATGGATCAATAAAGATCAATAATCCAAGTCTAAGTCTAATGAAGAAACATGTCCTTTCTGTTCCCTTGCAGCTGTACAAAGTGAACAGGTCGAACAGTAGTGTTTGGTATCTGTATTGATGCATTGATTTGCTCTGATGCAGATGAACAGGTCTTGATGAGCACTCACTGTCCAGACTGTAGATCCTTCTCACTGACCACGGCGCAGTTGGTCAGTGACAGTTCGTCTGTGGGGCAGCGCGCCGCTTGCATCGTCTGCACAATCAAAAATATACAATACCAATCAAAAGTTTAATCAAACACACAAATCGCTCAAAACGACCTCTTTGTTTGGCAGTATAGATTTAATATACACTACCAGTCAAAGGTTTGGACACACCATCTCATTCAACGTCTTTTTTTTAGTACTTTCTTCATTTTAGATACATATGAAAGACATCATGAAGCAATATATGAAGCAAGATATATGGAATGATTTAGTAAAGAGGTAGTTTTGCAGGAATCTGTGCATTTGATCAATCTGTGTCTCATGTTTTTGCTTTAGGCAGTGAAACAAAATAGGGAAAATATTGCTGCAGCCTTACAAAAATTCTATATGTACAGAAATGAATAGGGCTAGACTTTTGCGTATATTTATCTGCATATATATTTCACCAAAGGGATTCTTTTTAATTAATTTCAGAGTGTACTTTTCTCTTTGCTCCCATTACACACGACTCTGAAGCATTTGCTGCACAAACCAATGAGAGCAAAGGTACAAAAGATAAATTCCAGCACATCAGGCTGAGGAGTGGTAGTCATGGCAACTAAACAGCAGTTACAGCATCTAGGACCGCCTGTAAAATATATCACATACTGTTCAAAGTGATTTATGTGCTTGTGGATGGAGATGTTCATTACAGAAACAGACCTCAAATTCGTCAATATCAACAATAAATCTTGTCTCTGCCCCTTTTATACAGTGTAATGGGCCGTAATCACTAATCTGGCTAACTATCCCCTACAGGAGTCTAAAGTTCATAAAATAATTCTAATGTAAACATGCGTAGTAAACATGTGTAGGCGTACAATGAGAGAGTGCTATTATCCAGCACATGGGCTTGTATGAATGTTGTACACAAAAACCTTAAAATGCCAGATAAATAACAAATAATTAAACATTTATAATACATAGGCTACAATACAAAGAAAATTCATTATTATCTGAGTGCAACATATTCATTTCTGTGAATTCTGTAAAAGGGTAATTCAATTTGTCAACAGCAGGGGGCAGTGAACACAACAAATGTTTTTCACCAGGATTCCAAAAATAATTATGGGGGGAAAATGATTTAAATATTTAAAAGATTGAACTCACTGATTGAACTCAAAGCAATGGAACTCTCATTTAATTTTTAGACACAAGTAACTATTTTATTTTTTCTCATTTTGGTCATTTTTATTGCACTAGAAAACTTTAAAAACGATGCGCGCTAACAGCGAGTGGGATTGCAGCTCCACAAACATGACCCTCTTGGTTGTTTCCATGGACATTTTGTTCCTTTGACTACAATTTTCCACAGAATGGCATAAAAAAATCTCTATCTCCATGGAGAATGTCCCGATGGATTTAAGTTTCTCTTTCCATGGAATCATGCAGGTGATGTGCCACCTCCAGAAAGTTAAATACTGCTACTTGAAAATAAAAATAAAAAAATCTCTCCACCTCTGTTTAATAGATATGTTACTGTTTATGTATAACCTGGAGTTACATAATTTCTATTTATAGCTAGAAGGATGGTACATCAAAAAAAAAAAAAAAAAAACAGCTGCGAGGATTCTTGCAGACACTGTTGTGGTGAGAGAGAAAACTAGAGTACTGCAGTACAGGTTTAGACTCACCTGTGTGAAGAATTACTAGACACAGAGCAGCCAAAATCACCACTGCTGTCAGCACTTGAGGCAATACAAACAACACAAACAAACAATATTTATAAGGCGCTTTTCATACAAAAATGTAGCACAAAGCACCTTACAGTGGTCAAGGATTAGAAGATTGACCTTTATTGATCTCGCACAGGAGGAGTTGTTTCTATATTTGACCCGGGACCATCCCCATAATTTTGTTTTGTTATTTAGGCTTGGTCAGGCCCTAAGCTGGAGGATTTTACATATGGTGCATGTTTAGGTTGGTGGGAGAAACCGGAGTGCCCGGAGGAAACCCACCCAGACACGGGGAGAACATGCAATCTCCACACAGAAAGGCCCGGGCAACCCGAACCTTCTTGCTGTGAAGCATGAGTGCTAGCCACTCAGCCACCGTGCTGCCAGGAAAAAAAAAAAAAAAGGAAACAGACAAACAAGCAGACAAACAAACAACAAACAGATATACAAGCAAACAAACAAAAGAACTAACAAAAGACAAGCAAACAGACGACGGAAGTCAATCAAAGGCCAAGCTAAACAGGCGAGTCTTCAGCCCACTCTTAAAAACATGAACGTTCTCTGCAGCCCTGAGCTCCTCCGGCAGTTCCATGGACGAGGGCCGTATAAAAGGACAATAAAAGGACAAAACTAATGATGCAATTCTTTCACATTTCAAAAGAGCTTGCTAATATTTTTTCTACATTTGGCATCAACAGCAAGAACAGAAAATCCAATCCTATTTAGTTTGTGATAGGAAAATGTTTCTTTCTCGCTATGCTAAATTTTCATTAAAAAAAAAAAAAAATCTTGCCATTGAACAAACCAACAGATGGATACAAACAAAACTGGAATCCTATTATTAAAGGTCCCATGGCATGAAATTTTCACTTTCTGAGGTTTTTGAACGTTAATGTGAGCTCCCCTACCCTGTTTAGCCCCCCCCCCCCATGGTTAAAAGTTGCAAAATGTCTAAACTGAGCATTTGCGATCCTTTTCTGTGTTAGAAAAAATCTGAGCTGAAACGGGCGATTCTGAACAAGGAAACTTTGTTACGTCAGCTCGAAAAAAGAAATGCAAATGCAGTTCCACCCCCGTCTGTCTGTACTCAGCGTCTCTGTAAATCACGCCCAGAGAGTTTGGACTGCGGAGGAGCTACGCAATGCGAAATGCGTTTTTTTATTTGCCTGGAGGAACTTGCGAGTGTTTCTAGGCTCGGAAGTCCTTTATCTGAGCCTGTGGATATCTGAAACAGCAGTGGTTTAATTTGATTTTCTGTGGAAATGTGTTTATTTTTCAATGGAACGCTTCTCATCTCTCCCTCCGCGCAAAAACCCACGCTCTGACCCACGGAAGTGGGTCAGAGCGCACAGGGCACAGCTGAGAGCGGAGAGTTTGGCCACGCCCCCACCCTCTACTATAGGCCATCTCTGTCCTCCTCATTTGCATTCAAGCAACAACGCCCATAATGGAGTGTTCCAGAGTGACATTTATGACTCTTTCTCATCTTATCTCTGTTTCTCATGCACTGAGTGTTGATTTTGAAGAAGGATTCATTTACAGTATTAGGGAACCATTAAGGAGCCATATAAAAGCATCAAGAAGTACCATGTCATGGGACCTTTAAGGGAAAAAGTGCTATTCATTCTGTCCTTCAATCAAATTAAAATGTAAACTCCTTTGAAAGGATGACACTTTCAAGCTTCATGATAAAAAAAGAAGTTCAATTTGTCAACTGGACAAAGTTTATTTGGTCGAAAACGTTTCGCCGCTCATCCGAGAGGCTTCATCAGTTCTGGTTAGAGTGCTGGTAAGACCCTGCTTATATCTCGCTGCAGGGAGGAGCTAACTATACTGCAGTTTTTCCGAAACTATCTCGCCTATTTGTTTCTGTCTTTTGTTTCTCTGGCGTCTAGATTAGCATACCTATTCACCCCTACACGACTGTTTTTCCCACCTCTGGCCCTGACCTGGCTAGCCCTATTGTTTCTTTTGTTTGTTTTGATCTAGGTTTAAGAATGGAATTATAGATGGGAGACAAATTATGTCTGACTCCACCATTTCTGTTTAAAGAAGGATTCTCTTTTTTGACAAAAATAGCCTCTTTAACTCCCCTCTCAAACCAGTTCTTTTCCCTGGCTAAGATCTGAACCTCACTGTCCTCAAAAGAATGGCCCGCGGCTTCTAGGTGAAGATGTACGGCAGATGACGGTCCACTCTGGCACGCCCGTCTGTGTTGGTACATCCTCTTGTGAAGTGGCTGCTTGGTTTCTCCAATGTAGCGCTCACTGCAGTCTTCACTACACTGAATGGAGTAGACCACATTGCTTTGTTTGTGGCTCGGTGTTTTGTCCTTTGGGTGGACGAGTTTTTGTCTTAAAGTGTTTGTGGGTTTGAAATAAACTGGGATTTCATATTGTCTGAAAATCCTCTGTAGTTTTTCCGACACGCCGGCCAGGTAAGGAATCGCTACCCCTTTTCTCCTGGGTTCGGATTCTCTGTTGTCTTGTATCCACACTCTAACCAGAACTGACGAAGCCTCTCTGATGAGCGGCGAAACGTTTTCGACCAAACAAACTTTGTCCAGTTGACAAATTGAATTTCTTCTTTTATCATCGATTCTACCTGGACGACTGAGGGACTCTTCACGCATTTCAAGCTTCAGTTTTTCAATCACATTGAAATGCATATTTTTATTGCATTGTTGGGTGAACCAAACAAACTAAATTGGATGACTCAGAAAAGAGAAAGAAAAGAGATACACCAGCACTGTCTAAACTGCTACATCTGCTGTCTGTGTCTAATATTTCATCATATTCCTAATAATTACCTAAGGTCTACTGGGTATAGCCATATTGTGCCCAGCAGCCATGCAATAAAGCAGCTGTTAAATTATCACATTAAGAACAACAAAAATAATGTCTTATTAAGGCTTGGGAAATTACTTTGGAGGGTGAAGAATGTAGCAGAAAATCCATGTGTGATTGATCAGAGCAATCCATGTGTCAAAGGGCAGTAATTAGTGATGAAATAATGAGATGGTCCTGAAAATCTAACCGAGACAATGATTTGTCTATGTGGAATCCAGATGTTCTACTAACTTAGAACTGTGTGCTGTACGCGTTCCGCTTTTTAGAAAAACTACAGAGGATTTTCAGACATGAAATCCCAGTTTATTTCAATCCCACAAATACTTTCAGACAGAAACTGGTCCAACCAAAGGACAAAACACCGAGCCACAAACAAAGCAATGTGGTCTACTCCCTTCAGTGTAGTGAAGACTGCAGCGAGCGCTACACTGGAGAAACAAAACAGCCACTTCACAAGAGGATGTACCAACACAGACGAGAGAGCCAGAGTGGACCTCAGTCTGCCGTACATCTCCACCTAGAACCCACAGGCCATTCATTTGAGGACAGTGAGGTACAGATCTTGGCCAGAGAAAAGAACTGGTTTGAGAAGGGAGTTAAAGAGGCGATTTTTGTCTAGAAAGAGAATCCTTCCTTGAACAGAATTGTAGTAAAGTCTCAGACATCATTTGTCTCCCATCTATAACTCTATTCTCAAACCTAAATCAAAACAAACAACAACAAAAAAACAATAGTGTTAGCCAGGTCAGATCCAGAGGTGTGAAAACACCCATTATGGTCCTGAATGGTTCTGCTAACAAGACCCCACACTCCACTCCCGCTGCATATTAGGCCTACCTAACTAACAGAAACTCTAAACAAGTAGGTGTGGTAATTTTAGAGTGCCGTATTTTCCGCACTATAAGGCGCACCTAAAAGCCTTCAATTTTCTCAAAAGCCGACAGTGCGCCTTATATATGGATCAATATTGGTCAATCATGGCTACCGTAGTCACCACTACTGCAGCTTCTATTCTATGTGCCTTATAATGCAGTGCGCCCTATACTGTATATGAAAACAGTTTTAAAATGAAGGTGCGCCTTATAGTGCGGAAAATACGGTAATTTCATTGTAGTTACCTCCTCCCTGCAGCGAGTTATAAGCAGTGTCCATCAGCACTCTAACCAGAACTGAAGAAGCAGCTTGGATGAGCTGCAAAACGTATTCGACCAAATAAACTTTTGTCCAGTTGACAAATTGAATTTCTCCTTTTAGGTCCTGATCAAGCCGAAGCAAGAAGATCATGGAGATGGTCCCCGGGCGCCCTAATGTGTGCTGCTCACTGCTCCTAATATATAATATATATATATATATAGGATGGGTTAAAATGCAGAGAAGAATTTCTCCAGTGTGAGATCAATAAAGTTCACTTCTTCTTCTTCTTCTTCTTCTTCTTTTGCAACACAGAAACCACTTATTTCCCGTAGATTCAGTGTTATGATACATGCCAAAGCCATAAGCCTCCAGCCACCATGAATGTCATGTGAATGTAGTTTCATTACTGCTGATTCGAATGAGAAATAAACATACAAAAGCACAAATCTTCACCTCTCAACAAAAACCTGCTGCCTTTGGAGGCACTCACCACAAATCAACAAATTCTGCATTATGCTACCACCTGAAACGTACCACGGAGATGACAGACTTTATCTGGAATGTTCCATATGTTTATCTTTGTGAAGACATTCAGGTGAGATCAGTTCTGTTGACAACAGTTTATGCAGATTATGCTGAAAACACCAAGATTCATGAAATCATAAAGTTTCCCCTTTAACGGCAAGAATCTGTCCATACTGGTCTATGGGACTCCAATAGCACCGATCTGTTAGTCCTGAGTGTGCATTGAGACTGACTGTGCAGTGACAGAGAAGGTGATTCATGCTGATGCCAAAAACATTTAATTAATCAACACGAGTCACGGCCTGACACTGCAGCTTAGCTATTGATCTGCAACCCGCCCACAGCTCCTTCCCCATACTCTGTACACAACACCTGCCATAGCTGTTTCCCAGGCAATACAGCAGCATGTCATGTTAAAGCAACCACAGGTATGATTTTCATTTAAAATCCCATAAACATAACATAACTGTGTCCCTGATATGAGGTAGACCTCAATCAAATACAGCTTTAACTGATGATCATTGAAATGCTGATTTATTCTTAATTACTAAAAACACTGAAAATTGTGGTTAAATTGTCTGTTATAATTTAGTGTTTTGATTCTCTAGATGATTATTCAATCAGAAAGCAGGAGGAACATGACATGAGTCTCTCATTTGGGTTTAACTGCTGAAATCCACTTGGACTAAATCTAAATACAGTGGTACCTCACCTTACAAAATTAATTCGTTCCAGAAGTGGTTTCGTAACGTGAAAAATTTGTAAGTTAGTAGCTATTTCAATGGAAAAAGCCTGATTCGTTCCAAGGCCCCGATCCAAGTTTTTTTTTTTATAGTGTAACTTTTTTTATAGTGTAACATTGTGTTCTGCGTCCTGATTGGTTTCTCAGACTGAATTTAAACTTTTGTCACATTTATCTCTCATTTAAACACTCAAACTTTCATAGATTTTCAACAAAATTATTAATAGTGAAGTGTGTGTGTGGGGGGGGGGGGACTGCGCTCTGACACGTGTGATAGCGCAGCATGACCCGGCGCAGGGCTGCCAGCAGGTCTAGACCTGGACTAAACCAGGACTGGACCAGGACTAAACCTGGACTAAACCAGGACTAAACCTGGACTAAACCTGGACTAAACCAGGACTAGACCAGGTGGATTAAAGCGCCGCGTGGGTCTATTTCCTGGTTTCGTTTCGAGTCACAGCTGAGGGGAGCAGCGAGGGGGACCGCACGCAGTCTGAGCGCATGAACGAGACCCGTGCTCAAACCGTGCCTCCTCTAGACCTCCTCTAGACCTGGTCTAGACCTGGTCTAGAGCAGGTCTAGAGCAGGTCTAGACCACCGCGGCTCTTGCATGCGTTCGTGGGTCTCGTTCATGCGCTCATGTGCTCAGACTGCGTGCGGTCCCGAGGGGAGTCCTTGCTCGCCTCAGCTGTGACTCGAAACGAAACCAGGAAATAGACCCGCACGCGGCGCTTTAATCCACCTGGTCTAGTCCTGGTCTAGTCCTGGTCTAGTCCTGGTTTAGTCCAGGTTTAGTCCAGGTTTAGTCCTGGTTTAGTCCAGGTCTAGACCTGCTGGCAGCCCCGCGCCGGGTCATGCTGCGCTATCACACGTGTCAGAGCGCAGTTTTCTCCCCCCCCACACTTCACTATTAATAATTTTGTTGAAAATCTATGAAAGTTTGAGTGTTTAAACGAGAGACAAATGTGAGAAAAGTTTAAATCCAGTCCGTATAATGTGTGTGGCTGAGCGAGCATTATTTGAATTTTTGAGATTTCGCGTTTCGTAACTTGAATTTTCTTTCGTATCTAGAGACCAAAACTTAACGTGAAGGCGTTTCGTAACTTGAAATTTTCGTTTGTTGGGTCTTTCGTAAGGTGAGGTACCACTGTATTCTGATGTGAATCCTCACAACCGTAGCTTCTGCAGCATCACTAATCAGTGCTAGTGCAGCCTCTTCAGCTCAGTGAGTGAATTCTGGAGGTTCTGAGCTTTCACATGAAGCATGGCCTGTCCATATACTGAGAATGAGACAAACCTGCATGTGAATAAGCCGGTTCCCTTCTTAAAACAGTAAGAGCTCAGACTATATACAGTTCCTTCACATTAACATGCATTCATTTTCACTAGAGCCATACATACCTTGAAAAATATAACCACCTTCTTGATGCCAGAAAGCAGAGAAGATACAGAAGATAGTATTTGAGACGAGTGGCTGTGAAATGGATGCATGGATAACTTTCAAACATACGAGCATGCAGATGAGCACGAGACAATGAAACGTGAAACTGGAGGAAGTTTCATGCAAGCCAGTGTTAGGTTATAAGAACTTTGTCAACGGGAACAAATCTGGTACATCCAAAATCATGCATTTTTACACGGTACTGATAATACACCTCACTCCATTGTATATGGAGTTATTTACACATCGATTTCTTTCTCCAGGGAGTGTGATACAATCATGCTTAACATGTTAGAATGACAATAGTTTTAGAAAGCATGCACAAAACTGACAATGTAATACAGTGGTGGGAGAAGTACACAATTTTGTTACTTATGTAGAAGTACAGGAGCAAAGAAATACTCAAATAAAAGTATCAAATGAGAAAGTAAAAGCATTAAAGTAGGCCTACCTGTTTAAAATGTTATTTAACGTGTAAGAAGTAAAAGTATTTTGCAGTTTTCAGGTCTTATAAAGCTTCAAATGTAGTGATTATCCATAGTTTTTTTCAGCTGTTTAATTTGCATTTGTACTTGTTATTTTTATTTATTGATTTATTTTTACTCAAACTACACACATTTTCAAAATAAACTCTCAAACTTTTTAGCAGGAGTCAGACAATTATAAATACTTTTACTTGTCACTCCTGTTCAGAAAATACAGATACCTGCTCTCAAATGTAGTGAAGTAAAATTATCCAGGTTAAATTTTGTAAGTAGAAAATACGATAAACTCACTGACTGACGATTATTTCTTTAACTTTAGCCTGCAACATTAAATGAAGCAAAAACAACCTTTGGAGCACCCTCATAATTTACATTTATAACCAAATAATAACCCCATATTCTAATTAAATTCAAATGTTGAAATTATGAGCCCTGTTTCAACACATTCTGCATCAGATTTTAAAGGTCCCATGACATGGTACTTCTTGATGCTTTTATATGGCTCCTTAATGGTTCCCTAATACTGTAAATGAATCCTTCTTCAAAATCAACACTCAGTGCATGAGAAACAGAGATAAGATGAGAAAGAGTAATTTTTCTCTCTCTGAACACTCCATAATGGGCGTTGTTGCTTGAATACAAATGAGGAGAAAAGAGATGGCCAATAGTAGAGGGTGGGGGCGTGGCCAAACGCTCCGCTCTCGCTCTGAGCCTCAGCTGATCCATTTCCGTGTTTTTGCACGGGGGGAGAGATTTGAAGCGTTCCATTGAAAAATAAACACATTTCCACAGAAAATAAAATTAAACCACTGCTGTTCAAAGGTCCAGAGGCTCAGATAAAGGACTTCCGAGCCTAGAAACACTCGGACGTGCCTCCAGGCAAATAAAAAAACGCATTTCGCATTGCCTAGCGCATTCGCAGTCCAAACTCTCTGGGCGTGATTTACAGAGACTCTGAGTTCAGACAGACGGGGGTGGAACTGCATTTGCATTTCTTTTTTCGATCTGACGTCAATAAGTTTCCTTGTTCAAAATCGCCCGTTTGAGCTCCGATTTTTTGTAACGCAGAAAAGGATCGCAAATGCTCAGTTTAGACATTTCGCAACTTTTAACCATGGGGGGGGGGGGGGGGGGGGGTAAACAGGGTAGGGGAGCTCACATTAACGTTCAAAAACCTCAGAAAGTGAAAATTTCATGCCATGGGACCTTTAAGAAAATATGAGATACATATCAGGTGATTCTATTTTGAAAGATGATGGGTAATTTATTTCAGTTTGAACAAGCAGTGATCCCAGAGGATAAAGCACCTCACCCTCCTCCTATATACAAAACATAAAATAGTTGTGTTTGTTTGATCCTTTATGGTGAATTGGAATAATATATAAACAGCTATCAATTAGGGCTGTCAGTTTAATGCGTTAATTAGATTAACTAATTACACTGCTAATTAACTCATTATAAAAATTAACGCAATTAATAATGAGCGGCAATTCAATGCGTGCGCATTTTAAATTTGGGGGTGCGGGGCCTTTGAACGGCGAGTTTATTTATAAAAATGTGACGGAGCGTTGTCCCCGGGGAGAGCACGTGAAGACCCGCGCGCCCGTTTCCGTATCTGCTGCGCTCCGCGCGCCGAACCCTTTTCAGTTCCCCATAACCTCTCCAGCGTGTTCTGCCGCGACTAAGGCTGCACACTTAAAGGGATATGCCACCCCCAGGTAAAATAAGTGATGGAAAACGTTTTCCTGTTCACCCAGCCAATGTCCGAGTCTGTCAGCACTGACCGCCGTGCGCAGCTGCAGCTACTCCGCGTTAGACTGGAGGCTAACGTCGCCAGAGAAAGATTTCGGCCAAAAGGAATTAATTTGCTCGATGCTTTTCTCCAAATCACGCTAAACCCGATCATTACTCACCCCCGCGCTGCCACCTCCTCCCTCCTCCCGTGGTGCAATGGTCCGGACACATCCGCGCCGGGAGTTTAAATCCTCCTCGCGGGTTCCGGGAGTGATGTGAGCCATGAGTAATTTACACGGGCAATTATTTGTAATCTCTGTATATTTGAAGCCTTGTATATTATTTATTGACGTTGCATGAAAGCTACTGTACGTGCTCACGTACACCAGAAATATTCGCCATTTAATAGCGATAGTGTAATAGAATGGTGTAAATGAGCTTTTGAATAAACATTATGTAATGTGGGAGGTGGAATGGGGGTCTGCCAGCAGTCTTGTCTTGGTTACAGTGGAGGAAAGGTGCACGGAGAGAAAGAGAGCAGCCAAAAACTTAAAAGACTTAAAGGGGAAGTCTGCAGTCTTTAAACTGTACCACTATAAATCACACGTTTGACACCTTTTTTGCACTGTGGGAGAGCACAATAAACCACCTAAAAAGTGTATTTTAAAAAAATGCGATTAATTAAGATTAATTAATTACAAATCTTGTAATTAATTAGATTAATTTTTTTAATCGCCTGACAGCACTACTATCGATATATAGCCAGCTAAACAGGGATTTGTTGTGATGAGTACAAAACTTATCACTATGCTGCTATAATTGGCCACTGAACAAGCTTCACTCTACACTATTTCCAGTAGAGTGTGACACATATCGTACATCCATCTGTTGTTTGCTCCAAGAACAGCACCTAAACAGAACAATTGTTCCATAAAAATACCACATAACAAAACATGACAGTGTCACATAAACTCCGCCCACAACCACATTTCAAATAGAGCTGAAAAATTGGAGGACAATAGTCGTGTCTCAGTTCACAGTGTGCACAGTTGGGAGTGTGGTTTTAAGGGGACTGGGTGCACTCCACGGACCGCATGGGCATCGGCGAAATGGGACAGGTCCCACAACTACCAGATGCAGCCGCCGACTCCATTTTCTCCCGTTGAAGAAGTAGCTTGCGGTGCATGCTGGGATATATGACTGCGCGAAGTGTGCTTGGATGCACAGTTGGTTCACGCCCCAATTTCCATGGAATCGACTGCGGTTTTCAGGATGCATTTTAAGTGTGCATGGAACAAAAACGAAATGGGACAGCAGTTGTCGCGCCGGAAATGATGTATGCGCCCTTAAAACCACACTCCGAACTGTGCACACTGCGAATTAAGACACGGCTTATGTGGGAGAGCGAGCGAGAAGAAGGGGCGGGGTCTAGCGGTATAAGGAACAGTGTGATTGGTCTAACAGGAATCCACACTTCAAACTCCGCCCCTGTCGCCAGATGTTTGTAATCAAAAACACCAGGCTGTAATCACGGCAGTTGTTTGTGATGTCACCAACTACTAGAGACTGCAGACGGCAGCACAAACTTAGATTTAGGCTTAGATTTACTTTGTCTTACCCCTTCCCTTTTATCTACGTCTTTGTCTTGCCTCTCCATACCGAGTTGAGAGAGCTCAGGGTACGACTGTTCCCCTAAGAAATGGGACACCACTCGATTACCGTTTGTGTCATCGTCCCTCGCCTCTACCTGAGCTGCTACGTCTACAGAGGCGACAACAACTGACGCAAACAAACGTAAACAAATGTCAAGCATTATCGGGTACCTCAGCTCGACAAAAACTAGCTTGTTTATAGATGAAAGTTTGATGAAAACGATAATGTCGGCTAAACAGACACCGCAACAACAGTTCACTAAAAGTACCGTAGAACATAAGCGTCATAATTGTAAACCTGCTAAACTGTTAATCAATAATTACAACTGCTGAAAATACATTTATGAGACTCCTCGGCTGGACGATGTGACGCTGCCATCCTGATCCCAAAACCTGCCTGAGCTTGTAGGCGTACCCCTTCATTTCAAGTCTGGTCGAGAGCTTATTTCGTTTCAAGGGGGATGTAGCTCGGTCGTGGCTCACTCTTGATCAAAATTAGAATCGGGACACCCCTTGCCCTCACATGCGCAAAACCAAGGGGTAGGGGTAAGACAAAGGGGTAAGACAGGGAAATGGGACACAGCTTTAAGCTTTTTTGACCAAAAACCTCCAAATATACCAAGTTTTCATTAAGTTGCCAAAAAATGTAAAGGTGGAATTAGTGTTTAGTTCCCCTTTAAAGGTGCATTGTGCAACTTTTCTGGTGGAGGGTCCGTCACCTGCTTGTCTCCATGGAGAAGTCATTGATTGTCTGAAATGTTTCATGGTAAGACATTAAATATATCTATCTAGCATTTGTTCAGTTTTATTCATTACGGGTGATTCTACTGGTCAAAAATACAATAATTCTCTGTGTGAACAGAGTTGCCTGTCCACAGATCTGACCTGTAATGTAACTTATAGTTTAATTTATAGGCTTAATCTCTACCAAGGAACATTTTAAACAAAGCAGTAACAAGTAATTACTAAGCCTGTATCAATCTTAGTAAATTATAAGTGGTCACCTCGTCTCAGGCTGCAGTGATATTCTTCTATTCCAGGCATGTTGTTTAATTATTCATCGGCCAGTAGCGCAGAGGTTTGTGTATCCAAAAGTCTGCACTGGGGATCGATGGTGAAGGCTCCAGCCGTTTCTGAAAACAGGGCATACACGGCAGGGCGCTCTCAAAGTGCTCCTATCTCACACCCTGTGTCAGCAGAGACAGTTGTGCTCCACCAAACCATCACTGACAGGACACACACGGCAGGCTATACAGCTCTGGGGAAAAAATAAGAGACCACTGCATTTTTTAATTGTCACGTAAGAATGTAACATCGGACGTCTCCCGGGTGACAGACGGGATACGCACCGCTACAAGGCACATACGGACAGCAAGGAAGGACGTCGAATAGCATCGTCAACAACGCAACATAGGGTCCTGTCGGGAGCCAAGAAGCACAAGAAAGCCCGGTCTCCCTGTGACAGGCAGGAGTTCACTGCTATACGACACGCAAAGACGTCAAGAAGGACATCACCACACATACAGAGCCTAACACAACACGCATAGGAAAACCACAAGCCTCAGAAATTCATCTTTCCATCTCCCTCTTTATTCACCTTATTTGCATCCACTCTGTATAACCTTCACTTTAGTAAAGATAGAAAAGACAAACCTTTTGATTCAAGACTCTTTATTTACATTACGTGACGCGTCGGAAAGAAACTTCAAGAAACACCGAGGCCGAGGCTAGTGGGGCGGTTCGCCGCACTCACATCTATGTTTCACTAAAATAAATAAATAAATAAATAATAAATGCATAAAATAATAAATAGAAATAATAAAATAGACTAATGCGAATATGTCACATCGCGATAACAGGTGAACTTCTATATTAGTATTTGCATATATAATGAAATGATTAACTGAAGCTGTACACATGTTGGATACATCTAGCTGTGTAACATTGTGTGATTAGTTTTGTTGCTGCAGACAGAAAACATAAAACCTGTTATTTATCTTTCTCTTCATAGAATCAATGTCAACTCAATTGGTTATGTTTTCTAATTCTATTTGTGCCCACTGCAGCCTGCCTTTAATGACTACAGCATTATCAAACCCCACAGGTTAACATCCTTGAGCATTCTCACAAAATTATATTAAAATGATTTGATTCATAACATCAGCACATCAAAAACTGCAAAAAGACTTTTGTTTACAACTTCTCCCTGTTATAATTTTCGGGTCTCAATCAACAAACTGCCATGTAAACATAGATCTTCAGAATTGAATCATAAAACTCTCAGGGCAAATGCAGTGACAATCAGTTACTGTGAGGGGATTGCAAATGGTAAACCACTTTCAAGGCCTCGTAGTGAAAATGTAGAGAAGCCAAGAACAGAACAGGGTGACCAGACAGTCCCACTTTTGAGCCCAGCAGATGTATCTAAAACCATTGCTTTGTTCTAATTTTATACCAGACATGTCCCAGTTGTCCCGAGGCCATTTTTATTTATTGTCCCACATTTAGCTAAAAGAAGCCTTTAAAAAATGACAATTATACATGAAAAGCTTCCTAGGATACATGCTAACAGGCTGCACGATGAGACATTAAACAGAATGGTGTGTAGTGAAATGCCAGGCCTGAGCTGTCATGCTGTGATGGAACACAGGTTTACGCAGGTTTGTGAGGGCTCTCCCATCGATAGAGACGTAATGACCTTGTTTGGCAAAGGTCAGCCGAGTAAACAGCAGCAGATCTTTAAAATCAAACATGATACATGATGCTATGGGTGGATAGAATCAAAACAATAAGTCAGTAAGTCAATTCAAACTACAAGTGATAAGTATCTTTGCGATGGGAAACGTGGGCTTAAAACTCAATTCGGATTTTTTTGTGAGATCCGATTTTTTTGCAAGGTCGTTCACATTTCTAATTAAATGCGACTTGTACGTGATCTCCAGTGTGAACTTTAAACGCCCCAAAAGTGTCTCATATGCGCCTTGGAGGACACGACAAGGTCACGTGCAGCGAGCATGCTCAGTGTTTACGGAAGTCGCCTAAACATGGACACTAGCATTGAGCGCCTGGCGATTTTAAAGTTGCTGTCGTACCAGAGCCAGAACATGTACAACTTATTTGTTTTAATGAAGAGATTGAGAAGGAGAAGGTTTTTGGTCATGGCGTTTTGTGGGGCAGTGGCAGCAACGTCTGCAGAAATGAACGTGTTGGTGGTGGGATTGCTATGTGCTTTGCCGCTTCACTGACTTGGAGTTCATACACAATTTTCGTACGACGAGAAGAACGTTTGTGCACATTTGTGAGCGCCTACTCGTACCACTCTCGCTTGTTGGTGGCGTGTAGGTTGGATGAACGCGACCTGGCCGTTCAGACTGAAGTCGCATGCCAAAAGATCGGATATGTATCAGTTTTAGGACCACATATCCAAGTGGTCTGGGTCGCATTTGAAAAAATCAGATCTGTGTCGTTCAGACTGTCATTAAAAGATCAGATACAGGTCGCACAGAGGCAAAAAAATCAGATTTGGGTCACTTCAGGCTGCAGTCTGAACGTATCCTTGAACTACTGTACCAAGGACCCCACCAGCTTGGTCCTTATTGATATTTTCTTGCCAACAGTTTTATCTGACCTACACCGTCAGAGGTATAATATTCCCTACAACAGAACCAAGGCCAGAGTTTAATGTACAATACTACCACAGTGCGTTAAGTGTTCATGTCTCCAGGGCTCATACTGATAAATAAACTCCCTAGTTTATTTATCATCAGTATGAGACCTGCACTGATCCAGCTTTTTCAGTCCTGATACCGATACTTTGACTTTAAGTATTAAAGGAAAAGTAATGTTTTTTACTATCTGAGCCTTATTTCGGTAATAAAACAAGTTGTTTTACTCACCCATAGTAATTTGGTGTCATATGGAGCACTTCCAGAGATGTTTTAGATTTGCGATCTCCATCATGTGAGGTCTCGGGGCACTTATTTGCGGTCTCCAAATAACACAAACTTTAGCACTTTTCAAATCATAGAAGCTCGATGTCTTAGTCTACGATTTCGTTTGGTCAAAAGTGGCCTGTAATCTGAGATTTAGCCATAGTTTCGAGTAGATGAGGACACCAGTGCGCATGTGCGGACTGTGCTCTCAGCTCCCGGGACCCAAACATGAAACGAAAAGCTGTAAACTATGGATAAATCTCGGATTACAGGCCACTTTTGCTTCAAACGAAATCGTAAATTAAGACATCGGGCTTCTATGATTTGAAAAGTGCTAAAGTTTGTGTTATTTGGAGCCCGCACGGGGCATATTACATGCTCGGGGAATATATTATATGCCCCGAGCTATGGCTAGAAGTCGCGCTAGGCTAACGCAAATCTAAAACATCTCTGGAAATGCTCCATATGACACCAAAGTGCTATGGGTGAGTAAAACAACTTGTTTTATTACCGAAATAAGGCTCAGATTGTAAAAAAAACCTTTACTTTTCCTTTAAGTATCGCTTCCTGATATTAATCGATACCAGTATGGGGACAGAAAATAGAAATTATTTCCTTAAAACACTGTTGGTGCAAAAGAGATAATCAACTGTGTTATGTAACTGTTATCCTTCACATCACGGCTCAACTGATATTATGGAACCGATACATGATCCAGCTTAGTATTAGCCCAATATTCAATACCAGTATCAGTATTGGTGCTTATGTAAATAATCTCCTGCCTGTTTTCACACGTTCTATCCTTCTCAGACATGTAGTTTCAGTCTTTTTGACCATCTGAATTCCAATTATGCTCATTTCATTCTTGTTTACAACTGTAATTTAAATTATACTGCATCTTCTCTGATCTTCTATTGTGTAAACCAGCATCTGTTCCTCGGTTCTGGCGGCATTGTTGTTTGGGAAAGCCCACAGCACGCACTTCTTCTCTATATTTAGCTCTGTCAAGGTTCACGGAGGAAGAAGGTATACAGCTTCTGCCGCTCTTCCCCAGAGTCACTTCATCATGATACTGGAGAATCACATTACACGGTTTCATTCAAACAGAGAGTGTGTGCAAATGGAAGTTAATGGGCTAGTTAGGCAAAGTACAATTACATTTTAGCTTGCTTAAACCAGCAGACAAGACAACTAACACTGGCGGCAATGTGCTCACAGAAGTTTGTCTAGAAGAAGCCAATTGTGACATCAGAGACTTCAACACAATTTCAACATTACTGGAGAACACATAAATGAAAGGGATGCACCGGCAGTGATACTGGTATTGAATATCAAAGTTAAAGTTAATCTGTATGGGTTTCCTTCTAAAAGTTACGTGCGGTAACACCGACTCTGACAGTTTGCGCTCAGCCCGGTTCTGCTCGCGTTCTGGAGCTCACGTAAGTAGGTCCGGTAACTTCGCGTGCGCTGTTAATAAAGCTTGTTTTTCTTCTCAAAACAAAACATTTGTCCAAAAGGTGATATATTTGCGGCCCAAACAGTTGTCCACGAAACATCCAGCAGCGTATTTTCGCATTTGCATATCTCGTCTCGATTCGTATCACTGCGCACATATTACTTATTATTAGCCTGTTAACCTTTAGCGGAAGTGAACGACGGATGCGGTCCGCCGTAAGGGGAAGTTTACGAGGGAACAGGCAACAGGCAGCTAATGTGAGCGCAGTGATACGAATCGAGACGAGATATGCGAATGTGAAAATACACTGCTGGATTTTTTTGTGGACAACTGTTTGGGACGCAAATATATCACCTTTCGGACAAATGTTTTGTTTTGAGAAGAAAAACAAGCTTTATTACGAGTTCTCGCAAAGTTACTGGACCTAATTACCTGAGCTCCAGAACGAGCAGAACCGGGCTGAGCGCAAACTGTCAGAGGTAAGCCAGTGTTACCGCACGTAACTTTTAGAAGGAAACCCATACCGATTAACATAAAAAAAAGCCGCACTACCCCTTTAAACCAGGAAAATTTGCTGGATCGGGATATTGGTTCGGTGATATCCTGGTTGTGCCATTGTGTGCAATAAGATGGCACCTGTTAACCTGGGAAATCCCAGGCTGCTTTCGTTCGTTCCGATCTGAAAGACAGTCTGGCAACTAGGCTAAGCGAGCTCTCCTGATTGTGGGAGCCAATCAGAGAGCGGGGAGGGGTGGAAAGACGGTGACGCGTACTACGCGACAAACGGAAACTTGTAGTTTGAACTGACAAATGACATGATTGGCTCTGGGCTACGTATACGCCAAATGACAAACATTCGTAACGCCCAATAAACGGCCGTTGGCGATCGTAAACCACACCTCCACTACGAGATATTCAGTAGGTGCTCCCAGACCGTATATCACTTGTGATACGGTCTGGTGTAAACCAGGCAAGGCACCTGTTAGTAGAACGCTTCAAATCTATGAACTTTTATTCATACAAAGCTGTTCAACAGTTGATTCTTGGACAATACAACTGGATCAGTTTTGTAGCTAGGTAACTGTATTTTGGTGGAAATAAAATTTGTTTTTCAGTCGTAGTATCGATATCGGTATCAGTACTGGGCAACAGTAGCTCAGGTGGCTACTGTCTGTGCACACTGGTGTTCGAATGTGTCTGTGAATAGGTGAGTGGTTCCTTGTTGTAAAGTGCTTTGAGTGCCTTGAAGAAGGAAAAGTGCTCTATAAAAATGTCACCATAAAATTTTTACCCAAAAGCTGGACCGGTGCATCCCTAAAATAAAGATCCATTTTGTTATTGTCTGGTTCCTGGTAACCATAACAGCACGAATTTAATTACATTTTAATTATATCAAATACTTATCTAAAACATTCAGTCCATTGCCCTAATATCTGATTCAAATGTAAATCTTGATCCACTGTCATTGTTCATGAGGACAGATGGCCTAGAGCAAACACAGAAGCGACATGGCCCCAGCATTATACCATTAGCATTATGTGCTAAACCTTCCCACATGCTCCACACACGCAATGTTGTGCCACACAACACAACAGGCAACACACACTACAAACCCTGCACTAGTGATGATGAATACACAATCATTCCCACAGCTTAAAGCCCAGATAAACAATGACTTAGAAACATTGTGAATTACTTTTAGTCTGTTCAAATGTTTGCCCATTTCTCATGCATCACTGATAGCATCCTGAACAAGGAATTCAGACCTTGTTGTCTCTATTCAAATAGCAACTGACGCATCCAAACACAAAACACTAGTGCTGTCTCATCTGTGAGCCCATTAACATTTAGACAGTAGCCCAGACAGCTTTTGTAAAACTGTGTAAGTGCATCTGAGAGGAACATGCCACACACAGAGCTCGGGCACTGGAAGAAAACAAATGCGAGAAGAAGGAAAAGAAGAGGAGAGTAGTAGGAGTAGGAGAGGTGCCATCTTGAATAACCAGCCCACACAGTTCTCCCACAACACACAGGGAATTATTGCTTTGGGCTGCTACTGTGCTAAGTCCAATTACCATGAAAAGAACTGCGATGAAAAGGAACTGTCGGATTTGCAGCATTATCAAGAACCCAAGTTAAAATGGGTCACTTCTCCTGAGATACAGTATGAGATGATCAATCAGTCTGTTAGCTGCAACTGAGTAATAGCTACAATATGTGTGTGAATAAATACACCCATTCTATGAAGAGCTAATTAATAAGTAACAGCATGGATTAAACAAACCCATGAATTATTGAAGGACCCGTGTTATTTTCTGATGTGTTATTATGTTGTTTCCTCACCACAAACATACCAAGGGTTGTGTTTCTCCTCCATATTTCGGCTAAGTTCTTCTCTCAAACAGAAAACAATGTTCCTTGTGATGTAATTAGGGTGACCATTCGTCCGGATTTCGTCCGGACAGTCACGTGTCACGTGTCCTCCTTTTTTACATTTTGTCCTCCTTTCGGACCCTCGTCGCCCACCGTTGCATAAATCGTCATAAATCCCCACCCATTATTTACACTTGCTAGTAGCAAGTATTCTTATTATTTTGTAACATATCCTAGATGAGATCTATGGTTATGCGGTGGGACAGAGTGAGACTTCACACAGAAACATTTACGCGTGCGGCATGACACACTATTGGTTAAATGCCCAGCACAAAGCGCGAGTACAGAGAGGAGATAAGAAGAGCGCTATAATGAGCGCTATAATGAGCGATCTAAGAACGCTATAATGTTTGGCGAGTATGTCTGGGTCTGGAAATACTATAAAGTTGATGACAACAACATTGCCATAGCAAACATGGGATATGTAAACTTGGGATTGTGAGGGGTGGAAAGGAAAGGGCGACATTTAACACAACAAACCGATACGGCACCTCAAAAACAAACACCCGACACAATACAGCGAGTTACAGGCAACCCAGCCAAAGATGAGTCAGCTCACGCTGCAGGAGAGTTTGAAAAGGAGACAAAAAAATGCCCCTTGACAGTGCGAAGGCCCAGGAGAACACAGCAGGAGCACAAATGATCACAATGAGTGACTTACCATTCACCTTTGTAGAGAACCCTGGATTTCTTATGGTTATGGAGCACGTTGGACCTCGTTAATAAATAATAATAATAATAATAATAATAATAATAATAATAATAATAATAATAATAATAATAATAATAATAATAATAATAATAACCCCCCCCCCGAGGGAAAAAAAAACAAAAACAAGGTGTCCTCACTTTAAGGCCTTTGTCCTCCTTTTTGGACACAAGTGTCCTCCTTTCCTTTTTCATTCCGGTGGTCACCCTAGATGTAATGTGATAATACAGGAAGTGCTCCACTGTGTTTTTAAACTCCACACACCATCATTTCAGTCCTGGAATTGCCCATTTCTACCGAACTAAAGCAAAAAGAAAGCTGTTAACGTGAAAATTACTGCTTCAGGACAGAGCATTTTGAACTTTGGAGATGTAGACAGACTAATAATAAAGTGTTACTCAAACATGTGTGAATGAAACAAAACACAACTCCAGGCATGTTTTTGATGAGGTACAAAATCTTTAGCCAAACATGGAATTCATGTTCTCTTTTCCAAACTTCAATGCAGTAACTGTTTTCCTGACTCACTGGATGTATTTAAAACATACATGATTTTCAGTATACTTCTGCACAAATAAAGAGAGCAGTATTTGGAGCTTGTGGGATCCCAGAGCAAATTAAAGGAGGAATATGTAACTTTTCAAGAGGAAGGTCCACCACCTGCCTGTTTTTATGAAGGTGGTATCTCTTTGCCTGTTTTGCCTGGAGTGTTCAACACGATCACAATAAAGTTATCAATGGAGATAAAAATGTTAATGCCATATTGTGGAACGTTCCAGGCAAAGCAATAACATCTCCATGGCAACAAGCAGGCAGTAAACCCTCAAACTACAAAACAAAGTATGATTTGTTTACCACTACTTTACTGTGGACTGCATGTGAGGTGGTAGCGCTAATCCAGGGTTTATCAGACGTCCAGATGGCCCAGCGGACACACAGGTTAACAGTTCACCCCCTGACAGTGTGGAGCCTGACCAAAAGTCTCACTGACCCACAGCGTGCCACACCTCCACCACTGACTTGATGCATAAATCAACACAGCGTGAGTGAGCTCCTATGTGCACAGAGAAGGGCAGGCTAGCTTGGGAGAACATGGCACAAGAATCAAATTTGCTTTTAACTGCCTATAATGTTATATTATATTTGTTGTAAGGCGACCCTGAGTGTCCAGAAAGGTGCCTAATAAATACATTTTATTATTATTATTATTATTATTATTATTATTATTATTAATTTCAGGTAATATAACATCTTTATCACAAAAAATGATTTTACCAAGCAAATAGCATAGCCCAAGGTATATTTTAAATAATATTTTAAAGGTCCCATGGCATGAAATTTTCACTTTCTGAGGTTTCGTTAATGTGAGCTCCCCTACCCTGTTTAGCCCCCCCCATGGCTAAAAGTTGCGAAATATCTAAACTGAGCATTTGCGGTCCTTTTCTGCATTTGAAAAAAACACAGCTCAAACAGGCGATTCTGAACAAGGAAACTTTCTGATGTCACACGGAAAATGCAGTTCCACCCCCCCTCTGTTTTTCTACCCACACTCTCTGAACTCACGCCCAGAGAGTTTGGAATGAGCTACGCAATGCAAAATGCGCTTTTTTATTTGCCTGGAGACACGTGCGAGTGTTTCTAGGCTCGGAAATCCTTTATCTGAGCCTCTGGACCTCTGAAACATAATTTTATTTTCTGTGAAAATGTGTTTTTTTTTCATTGAAACGCCTCTCCTTTCTTCCTCCGTGCTTAAAACACAGAAGTGGGTGACAGCGCACCGCTAAAACAAGGAACCAGCGGCGCATTTGCCCCCCCACCCCCCACCCGCAGCTCTGACCTATCTCTGTCCTTCTCATTTGCATTCAAGCAACAAGGCCCAGAATGAGGTGTTCAGAGAGAGATTTTCTTAACCATGTCTGTGTACATGTGTCTTTCTCATGCACTGAGTGTTGATTTTGAAGAAGGATTCATTTACAGTATTAGGGAACCATTAAGGAGCCATATAAAAGCATCAAGAAGTACCATGTCATGGGATCTTTAAAGATAAAGTCAAAAATTCTACTATCTTAAAATCAAATGTGTAAGTGGAAGTGTGCAATGAGGGAAATAGGGGAATATTATTAGTAACACTGGAATTGGCTAACACAGGGTCTCTCAGGGATGGTAATTAACGCTCAGATAGAGAAAAATGTCGACAAGAAGACTCCTTGTGCAGACCTAAAAATGGACACATCAAGATGTTTGTGGCAAATAAATACTGAAAACAGTATTTATTAAATAAATACTGAAAACAGTATTTATTTCCTTAAAGGGACAGTGTGTAAGATTTTTACCCGTTAATTACCGAAATTGAAGATACCCATTCAAAAATACATTGTTTTCCAAGCCTTTTCACTTCCATCATGAAATCAAAGTATTCTTTTGGACTTAGATATAGTTACATAAAAGGGGGATCTTCCCCATGCAGAGGCAGCCATTTTGATTACGAGAGCCGCAGAAGGACATTTGGGCTCCGCCTTCGCCTTCGGCAAGGCTCGTGGTTTTGGGTAAACTACACAAGCATGTTGCCGGATCACACGTTGTAATGGATCTAACACGTGTTTTGGACTAAATTGTTTTACTGGATTTTATTCGCTGGATCCTTACGGACAGATTGAGAGCAAGTTTATGGTGAAATACAGAGTTTGACCTGTCCAGAGCCTTCAAAGGTAAGCTAAGTAACAAACCTCGTTTTGTGCTTTTCCGTATAAAAGCCCCATGTGCTCGGGGAGTGATTGTTGTGCCGGGAAATGAATTGCATAGTCAAAAAGAGGAGACTGTAAGGTTTCATTTGATGTGTAGAGTGTCATGGTACATGATCGGGAATGTGTGTTTTCATGAGAAAAGAAAAAAAAAAAACAGTGAACGGGACCGCATTTTATTTATACAGTAGTTGTCGGCGAGAGCTCGCACAGCGCCGGGTGCGCGCTGGTACGCGAGCTGTCCGCGTTACGGCGCGCCCGGGTGACCCTCGAGGTCTGCCGTAGCCAAAAGAGGAAGTGCATGGTACCTACACCACCACCTATGCACCATGAATCCTACACACTGTACCTTTAAAACAAAAATAAAAACTGACAAAACTGATCAAAATGTGTTATGTAGTGCTGTTATTTAAACAACAGAACAACTTTGGAAAGTAAATAAAAGGTCAGACTTTAAGAGACTTTCTGGGCAATTTATGACCAAAAAATAATATGAATTACATTATTAACATTATTAACATTAATGTATGTAATATATTTAATTAATGTACAATTAGGATATCGTCTGAACTGATATTTGAAAGCCGATATCCAATCCAGTTTTTCAACATTGGTGCCGATGACAATACCAGTACAGCTCTAACTGTTTGTACACATAAGCAACAGCAGTGACAGTGTTTTAATGACGTACTAATAGCCCCTTAAACGCCTCATTTTGAAGCACTCTATTCCCTGTGGTATGTTGGCTTTCTAAATGTCTTCACTGCATAAAGCACATGTTTCAGACTGCATCCACGTCATACTGTAGCTACCACATCAGCTGTCTATAATACAAGCAGACATCCCCCATCTCCATGTTGCACTCACGGGGTCATCACAATTCATGAAAAATGTATTAATCACCCTGACACAGGCTACAGCCATCTCGCCGAGAGGGAGGAATCGTCAGCTATAATTGAATCAGGAAATGAAAAATGCTAAAATGCCTGGAATCATTTCATGTGTCTCTCTTGACTAAAGCTAAACTAGATGTCACGTAACGTTTTTTGCTATATTATTTGAACTATTAGAATTTGTAGCTTTTTACATGAAGACAGCAGTGATGGAGGCTTTTACACTTAAGGGATCTACAGTTTTTCTTTTTCCAAGAATGACTGTCATCTGCCTCAGGGTACACAGAGTACAGTCATTTAGATTATGCAAATGTAGCTTCGTAACAACATGTGGGTTGAATTATTGGCATTCCTTGAATCTTCGTCTCACTACACACAACCAATATACGTTAAAACAACTCAAATCTATCCTTGTTATAATTCTACATTTTAGAGGTCTATAGTTTTCATATATGGAGAGCCTTTGGTGAAGTTTAGTTTAAGTTTATTTATTTAAATGGGACAGCATGTATTAATGAACAGCTAGTGCTGTAAATACACCAGATTTAGCTCAAGGCGAGTTTCCATCTGTAGTCCCACAGAACAGGGCTGAAAGTCGATAAAACACAAGGTACAAAACATGTAAAGACCAACAATGAAAACATGACAACAGAAGCAGTGACAGAATCAAAGCAGGACACAGTTTTACAAAGATTTTGAGTTAATGGATCTAATACAAAAGTGCTTTTAGTTACATGAGATAGTTTTAGTAGTGAAGTGCTTTAGTTACACAAAGTAATTTTAATAATAAAGTGCCTTCATTTACATGAGGTAGTTTGATAGTAAAGTGCTTAGTTACATGAGGTAGTCCAGTGTTAAAGTGCTTAGAACTCTCTAGTGGTCACATCTTTGATTACCAATTAGCCATTCCTTTAGTTGTTTCTTAAAAGAAGCAAACGTGCCGCTGTCCCTGATGCCGTTGGCGGTGTGTTCCATCTCATGCAGCCCTTGTCAGAGAGCACATTTTGGGCAAAGGTGCACTTCCTGAGCTGAACGTCACAGTCCCCTCTAGCTGTGGACCTAGTGCTAGTCTCACAGTTTCTTTTTTTGATAAACTCCTCTAACGGTGGCGGGGCAGCACCATTTAGTACCCGATACACTAGACAACAGTTTTTAAATGTTTTCAGTCTCTCAAAGTTTAAGAAATTATATTTTTCTAGAAGAGAACATATGTGAAAGGACTGAGGTTTCCGGTCAAGTGAACTTACAGGTAGGTGCATTTATTTAATATTTATCATATTATTTTGTCAGCACTTGTGGATCAATATAAGCTAAATTAATTTAAATGTTAGCCAACAAGAATAGAATATGAATGGTCAAAAGTCTATTTTTTATCATGTATTTTTACAGTTTGTTATAATGTTGTAATGTTTGTTATAAATAGACGTGTATGGTATCTAACAGTCTGACAAATCGTGAATTAAATCCTCTCTGGGATGTACATGTCTTTGTAAACTATAGGAAAAGTGTGTAGTCTCGTTTGCCTTCACTATGAGACAGTGGCCTAGTAATATTATAGAACATCAGCACATAATACTTAGAACAAATGCAAAAGTTTCTCAGACAAAATCAATTAAATGGTACATCCATGATCTCTTTAACCCAGGGGTCGGCAACCCGCGGCTCCGGAGCCGCATGCGGCTCTTTGATCCCTCTGATGCGGCTCAATACAGCGGTCCCTCGTTTATCATGGGGGTTACGTTGTAGAAATAACCCACGATAGGCAAAATCCGTGAAGTTTTATATTGTGTGTATAAATATGTGTGTATTTCTCAGTCACTCTGACCGAGGCGCCTGGCGCCGCTGCGCTGTTGCGGGTTTTGTTGGGGAGCTTACAGCACTTCAGAGCAGTGACGGACTGGGATCATCGGCCCTGGCAATTTACACCTACAAGCGGCCCCGTAGTCTGTGGAACGGGGGGGAGGGGTTCTACAGCTCTGCACCAAACACAGAACTGTAGTGAGAACGCATCCATGCGCTCTCAGGACTGGTTCAGCCGCCTGGACTCCAGGTTCCACCAGTTCGTTATGCGGAAACACTGCCGCTACTTCCCAATGCGCATTGACAACCTGGAGAAGTGTGCACGCGGACACGTGGTCAAATCCGTAATAGAGCACGGCCTCTGCCCTTCTGGCATGTGCTCAAATGCCAGACCGCTCAGTCTTCAGAGTCACACTGCTCGTGATCGAACATTTAAATAAATTTGGCAAACTGAACACATTCTGTACAGGAGACACGGAGGAGAATGACTGACAAAGACAAAGGTCTACAGTCCTTTAGCCAATCAGGATGCAGAACACAATACGTGTTGATACACTATAAAAAATCAGCGAAACAGCGAGGGACCACTGTATTTAATTAAAATTTATTTTATTTTAGTTCGTTCATATTCAAAATGTAATTCTGTGTCACAAAGGTTAAAAAAAGCCATTATATGCAGTGTTATTTCATTTTAAATTTCAAAAGGGTTTTGCGGCTCCCAGTGTTTTCTTTACTGTGTGAAACGGGTGCAAACGGCTCTTTGAGTGGTAAAGGTTGCCGACCCCTGCTTTAACCACTGGACACCTTGAGTATGCCCAGCAACAGAAGCAGTGTGCTGGGTAAATGTCACACAGGGTGTGCGCTATTGGACCTGAGTGAGTCATCACTGTGACCTGTAAAAGTGGACCTGTTCTATGCAAATCCTCTGTTCTAGTAGAAAGTCAAACCTGTCCATAAGGTCAAAGCCATACTGAAACAACACTCCGGCCACACAAGGAGCTGACCAGAGCCCTTCATTCTTTTAATCTTCGCCATGTTAAATTTAAATGGAAATATCATTGCCTTGAGGGATGCAATGTCATGCACAGCTAATACTCATGTGTAGTGGTGCCCTGAGACACCTACATTTCCTTACTAGAAGTGAGCATAACAGCAGCTTGACTGATTTAAACCACTGGAGGAAACAGATGGAAACATAATCTCACTTTCTCCTTAAGCAGATGTCAACTTTGACCACGAGGAAGTATTGTGACTGCAGTTAGATTACAAATGTATATTTAATAAGAAGGATTCTGTTCTTACATGTACATTGTAAACAAATCCAGGAGTACTGACATTTAGTTCATGACAGACTAGACATGTTTGTAAAGTTTGTAAACTATAAGATAAGATTTTCCTATACAAAATCAGCTAAAATTGTGATTTTGAATTTATTGTGATGTGTGACATTAGCTTTAAAGGTACTATATTATATACAGCTCTGGAAAAAAATAAGAGACCACTGCAAAATTATCAGTTTTTCTGATTTTACTACTTAAAGATATGTGTTTGGGCAAAAGGAACATTTTTGTTTGAGTCTATAAACTACTGACAACATTTCCCCCAAATTCCGAATAAAATATTATCATTTAGAGCATTTATTTGCAGAAAATGACAAATGGTCAAAATAACAAAAAAGATCCATGTTTTCAGAGCTCAAACAATGCAAAGAAACAAGATCAAATTCATTTTAAAACAACATAATACTAATGTTTACACTTAAGAAGAGTTCAGAAATCAATATTTGGTCCAATAACCCTTATTTTTAATCTCATTTTTCATGTGTCTTGGCATGCTCTCCACAAGTCTTTCACATTGTTCTTGGGTGACTTTATTCCATTCCTGGTGCAAGAACTGAAGTAGCTCAGCTTTGTGTTTGTGTTGGAATTCCACAGACGCTGGAATGGAATGGCTGTGATACATGTAGAGATGCTGATTTCAGAAAAATATTTAAAGGTCTCTTATTTTTTCCCAGAGCTGTAATATTACAAATTTGACTCATGTGAGCTTTAAGTCATGTTATAATGCTATTACCTCCTGAAAAACATAGTTGTGTTTTGTTTCATTCACACATGTTTGAGTCATCCTTTATTATTAGTTTGTCCAAAACTAATTTCCAAACCTCATGTCCACAAATCAAAATTCTCTTCTCCATCTTGTGATGTTGTGAAGCTGTGGTTTTCTTTTACATTTTGTTCAGAAGAAATGAGCAATTCCAGAGCTGAAATAATCCAAATGATTCTAGTGTAGGTGTACGGATCTTAAAAAAAACAAAACACTGGAGCACTTCCTTTATCACCACATGACATCACAAGGTGGAACAGAGTGATTTCCGTTTGAGAGAAGTACAGTGGTCCCTCGCTCTATCGCGGTTCACTGTTCGCGGTCTCGCTGTTTCACAGATTTTTTTTCACATTTTTTTTTTCCAATTTTTTTTATAGTATAACATTTTTTTTATAGTGTAACATTGTGTTCTGCGTCCTGATTGGCTAAGAGACTAGACCAGGACTAAACGTGGACTAAACCAGGTCTAGACCAGAATTAAACCAGGTCTAGACCAGAACTAAACCAGGTCTAGACCAGGTCTAAACCTGGACTGGCCCTGGACTAAACCGGGACTAGACCAGGTCTAAACCAGGATTAAACCACCACGTGCCGCTCTTTGCTGGTTTCGTGCGGCTGGTTTGTGGCTCGGGCTGAGAGGATGCGATCCGGGCGCGGCGGTTTGATCTCGTGCTCGCAGCCCCGGTGTACGCGCGGCGTCGCGCCGGTCACGTTTCTCTGTCACAGATTTGTCCACGATGAGGGGGGCACGTGTGGAGCTTCTCCAAGGTGTTGGTGCGCGTCCCGTCCCGGGACATGGCAGTGCTCCTCGTGTGTCCGGCGGGGCTCCCAGAGCCGTGTCTCCCTCCACGCTTCACTATTAATACATTTTGTTGAAAATCTATGAAAGTTTGAGTGTTTAAATGAGAGACAAATGTGAGAAAAGGGTCATTCCAGTCTGAGAAAAGCGTATAATGTGTGTGGTGAGGCGTTTACAGCCTTAAAACATGTAGAATAATTGTAAAATATAAAGTTGTCCGACTTCGCAGATTTCTCTTATTGCGGGTTATTTCTGGAACCTAACGCCCGCGATAAACGAGGGATTACTGTATTCACTTTATGCATTTTTTGTGTTAAATATGTGTGTGAGAATGAAACAAAACACAACTCCAGATAAATTAATATTGGCCCTTTAATTGACGATGAAGGTATTCAAGATTATGGTTCATGTTCAACACAAGAGCTGTGAGGAAGCAGATATCAAGCTACAGTCTTTGCCATGTTGTGAGATGTGAGCTTGGTGATTTTCATTTTTTAAGACATCTTAGAAGTCAGTGAAGAAATCATATATCAGTATCTGCCATCTGTCACTTGGATGATGCAAACCTTACAAAACAATTTGACTGAAAGCTTTAACTGAGGACACCAAATTGAAAGAAAATCTATAAATGAGGAGGAGGAGCTGGGATTTTAACAACAACAAAAGGCAGTTGGCCAGTCTATCAATGAAGGACAAACGTACGTTTACCTCAGACTGTGTCACAAAATGCACTTATATATCAGTATCTTCTTTCGGCATATTTGCAGCCCTGTGCCATGCCTTCTGCAGCCCTGAAGCCTCTCTTTGATACAGCCCTGATACTTCCCCCATGCAGATGCTCAAAGTAGAATTCATTTGTGTTACCACCATTGCTCCATGGCTTCTCTCTTACACAAATCATTGGAACGGCTGCTGTCAAGCTCAGTGTAGCACAGGCCTCTACTTAGGTTTAGAGGTTTGTTTCATCAAATACAATACAGCCGAAATGAAAGGCAAATACCACAGCGAACGTTATTAGTTTACAGAACCTCTTTATTGGTGCAAGGAGACTATAACTGCTGCCTCTTTTGCATGCTGTGGTAGATACGATTGTGTAGCTGCCTGCCACTGGTTAGAAAATGGTTTAATTTGCTAAAGAGTGGCGTTTTGCCGAGGATACAATGGATAATGCTGTTGTCATGGCAATGATATGTGAAGACAGAGGTATACAATTGCTAGATTATTTGATGTCAACTTTGCAGACCATACATTTAACAAGCAGTCTCACAGCACAATGGGAATAGCTGGAGTTTGCATAATGCCTTCAATATGATTTCATTTTTCCCATATCAAAATAGTATCTCATCTGAGCTTGGGCAAACATTAAGGCTTCAAATCCACTGTCTATTAATTCTAATGTCCAATGGCCATGTAAATGTGCTTTCAGAACCGTGTTTTACAGATTTAAAGGAAAAGTAACGTTATTTTACAATCTGAGCCTTATTTCGGTAATAAAACCGAAAAAGTTGTTTTACTCACCCATATCACTTTGGTGTCATATGGAGCATTTCCGGAGATGTTTTAGATTAGCGTTAGGCTAACGCTGTTAGCCTAGCGCAACTTATAGCCATAGCTCGGGGCATTCCCCGAGCATGTAATATGCCCCGTGCGGGCTCCAAATAACACACTTTAGCACTTTTCAAATCATAGAAGCTCGATGTCTTAGTCTACGATTTCGTTTGGTCAAAAGTGGCCTGTAATCCGAGATTTAGCCATAGTTTCCAGTAGATGAGGACGCCAGTGCACATGCGCGGAGTGTGCTCTCAGCTCCCAGGACCCAAACATGGAATGCATAGCTGTAAACTATGGATAAATCTCGGATTACAGGCCACTTTTGATTCAAACGAAATCGTAGACTAAAGACATCGAGCTTCTATGATTTGAAAAGTGCTAAAGTTTGTGTTATTTGGAGCCCGCACGGGGCATATTACATGCTCAGGGAATGCCCCGAGCTATGGCTACAAGTCGCGCTAGGCTAACGGCGTTAGCCTCACGCTAATCTAAAACATCTCCGGAAATGCTCCATATGACACCAAAGTGCTATGGGTGAGTAAAACAACTTGTTTTATTAGCGAAATAAGGCTCAAATTGTAAAAAACGTTACTTTTCCTTTAAGTTACTAATAACTCTGCACATGGCTATGTTCTGTGTCTATGACTTATCTGACCTACACCACTAGCAGCCTCACTACAAAGGAAGGTGAAGTATAATGTCCACAGCACAGTGACTACACGACGGCAGAGCGGCTTCACGTTCCTCCCACAGATATACATTTGAATGCCTCTTCTTTTCTAAACTACACCCTCCACCCTTAATGTGATTCCTGTGGTGATAAACACTCCTGGCCGATCTGATACAACTCAGAGGATCTTCATCAGCTTTACTGTCACCAAATCACAACAGAGGTGCTGCAGCAGACTGGAGTGGAAGTGTGCTGAGTAATACTCCCGCACTTAGCACCATGACTCGGCAGGTTACTCAGAGATAGGTCGTATCACCTGGGGTCCCTGTTTATAAATTAATAGTTTGATTTCATAACATCAACTCCACCATTTGCACTGGATTTAAAGATGTTCAAATGGCTGTGTAAAAGCTGAGGAAAAATATCAGTCTGCCAACATCAGATTACGAACCAAAACATGGATCATAACCCCAAAACTATGCTCCAATTCAAAAAAAACACACACACATAAATGCATATGGTCTGAAAATACTATTGAAAATATAAATTGTCATTGTGGCTTCTACCCTCTCCTGTCTAGCCTCTTATAATTTAGGTTTTTAAAAGTAGGTTTGTAAGCACCTGCCTGCAGCCTGGATGGTATGAACAATCAATGTAAAAAGTATTATTTCTCATTTCTAGGACTAACTTGAAGTTTTAATAGACAGAAAATTGTAAACAACTGTAAGCTAATGTTTACTATTTACCCACACTTACTTTTCAGAACAAAATGCGTGTTTATTCACAGGGAGATATTTCAGATGAATTCATTATCCTGGGACATGGGGATGAGGTAGGTCAATGTGTTTCCTGAACTCATCTCTCTCCTCTCTCCACAAGAGGAGCAGGTGTTGTCCACCTCCGGACAGCGACATTACATCTCACCAGAATCCACCAGCGCGCACCAGGCTGCGCATACACAGCATGGTGAAGACACTGTGTCACTCATTTGGACTGACATGTTCGTTCTGGACCGTTATTTTCCTCGGGTGCATCGCAGCGGCTCAAGGACAAGCTGAGCCCAGGATTAAGAGCCACAGGCAGACATCGAGCCGCGCGGTGCACCCGGTCAGGGGCTGCTAAGACTAAGCCATCCTATTGGAAATGAAATCTCTTATATGCCGAGCTTCGAGCATACACACGGTGCATAAACAGCTTGTTTAGTGTAGCTGTTGTGACATTCAGGCGAAGACGCGGTCGCTACTCTTCTCTTGAAACATAACGCCCGACATTTTGCGTCGAGGCTCTGTGTTTCTTCCAACGCTCCACAGAGACACATAAACCATGACAGGAGTCAACAGAGAAGAGAATATTCCTTACCCGGGTCGTCATCTTCACGGTCGGGAGGTCGTCGATGCAGATGGGGTCAGTGATTCACAGGACAGTGAGGATAGCGGAAAGGCTCGCCTTCACTCGGCTTTATAAGCTGCGGCGCATCGAGCTCTGATTGGCTGCTCCGAGCGGAAACGTGCGGCGGGCAGAGGCTGAGCGTGGAGCTGAGCTGCAGAGGCTCACAGAGGCTCACAGAGGCTCACCCACTCCACACCCCACTCCACACCCCACTCCACACCCCACTCCACACCCCACTCCACACAAGCTCCACACCCCACTCCACACAAGCTCCAGAGAGACAAAACCTCACGTGGACACGTGCTCCGGTGTTCAATGAATGACGTGAGGCTGCGGACTGTTATTCTAATGGAGAATACAGGACACGGTAGCAACGGACAACCATAAACACATTATAACAAGGACTGCAAGTTTGCCCCAGGATGCGTATGCACACCACCCAGGTGACTGTAAATATAACTGTAGCTGAGTGTGTTAGGCCCCTTCATGTATTCCACTTCAGACACGTGTAGCATTTCACTGGCCAAGACAGTAAAACATGCATAAGCAATTCTACTTCAATCTGATTTTTTTATATGTGGAAACATTCACCGATGTGTTAAAAAATAAATAAATAAATAAACTTTATGCTGCCCCCAAGTGGTCACACACGATGATTTGTACGGCACAGCAAAGATCCATTTGTTAAACAAATTTAAAATAACAAAGTAAATTAATACAAAGTAAATACATAAAAATACAACTTCAAATATTCAAGTTATTCTTCAGAGGCCTGATCATGGGCTGTAAAACATGTACTGGAAATAGTAATGGAAATACTTCATGTCATGTGTAACATAAGCATAGGCTCCTCATTTGAAATATATATGTATTTTTATTTGCTTAAAATCATTGAGGACAATCACATTTTCATTGGTCATTTGGCAAATTTAAGGACCTTTCTTCTAAGACTGCAACACAGTGAGACAAGTAGACTAAACTAATATGGTTTCATCCAAACACATGTGTGGCCTGATGGTCCAGATTTGTAGTGGAGGCACTTTTTTCTGTGAATGAGTTCTGTCCAAATGAGCTTTGGACATGAGCAGCGCCCCCCTGTGGCGACAAACACAGACTTACATGTTTTAATCACACTAGCGATTTGTGAAACTAGAGAATAAAATGTCCAAAAGCCTAATTATAAGAATATAACTAAAATACATATTCTTTTAGTAAGGACATCAGCTCGTTGTCAGACATGACTCCAGGTCCGCCTTCAGTATTCCGTGATAAGCTGTGAGCTCTCAGAACACAGTGTGCACAGTCCTTTACGCGCGGTCCGGTTCAGCACCACGGACAGCTCCTCTGTCGTTGGCTGCGCGGCTGCCGATGTCCTCTGTCCCTCTGTCCCTCTGTCCCTGTAGTGGACACAGGGTGGACAGTGGACACAGGGTGGACAGGGGGGACAGACCCGGCAGCATAGAGCCACCGTACTGCCAGCATCTCTGCCGCAGCCAATCACAGGGCAGCATTTTCCTCCAACATCCAACCCGAATAACTGCAGATGCCCGCATCAAAGCCCCTCTCACAGAGGAGGGCATAAGCTGCTATCTATTTTTGGAAGCTGAAGTCGCCATTTTTTATCGTGTTTGCGAGGCTTTTATTTTCCACCTTGACCTGTTTCTGAAGTTAAAGCTTTCAGGGTTTCAACCTTTGGCAGTTGGGGATTAGGAACAGCGACCGCTTTGATTTTCTCAATGGAAGATATCTTCCCTCTCGAGGCGAGCGAAGGAGAGGAACATATTTCTCGTTTGCTTTGTTTTATTTCCGTTTTTAACGAAGACCCAGTGACTTCAGATAGGCGTGCTCACCGGCCCGGTATCCATCTAGGCGGCATCCCGTGCGCCAGCTTTAACCCGTGAGGTTTTTAGGGGGAGAGTGGGCTTTTCTGGTCCGGTTAAAGAAGAGAAGCCGTCGCATTGCCACCCCATCTCCGCAGCAACGGGTGGGGGGGTGAAGGTGTGATTCATGGCGTCAACAAGAAGAGGTTGATAGCTACACGGTAAGACAACAAATCGAATCTTAATTCATACTATAATATTCTAGCCAATACAAGAATATGTACTGTGTGTATTTGTAGTTAATTTAAAGACTTCATTTAAAGTCAACATAGAGTTCTTGTTCTTTCTTAGTCTAACACTCTTGAAATGAGTAAAATACAAATAAAAAACAAAACATGTCTTCTCTTTGGTGAGGTTCCTTGCAGTATATGCTCATAAGCTGTCCACATAAGATCCTCCAGCCTCATGGAGCCGTGTGGAGGGGTGTTTTCAAGGCTTCCATTTTGAAGCTAAGATGGATGCTTGCACACATCTCTTCAGTGTCTCCATGGCCTTAGCTGGTTTCTTATATAATCTTAATGAACGCTCCAGTAGCCTGTTAGCATGATGTATACACCCTTTGTATACACTGCACATTAGCAGAGCTCATTTCCAGAAAAACAAAACAAAAAATGAAACAAAAACATGGTAGACAGAGATGAGCATATAGCAGGTGTACATATGTGTGACGTTTACAAAATGCCTATATTTATTGGCTTGAATAAATGAAGACAAAAATGAAACTCCACTAAGAAACAAAATGCAGATGTTTTTGTTTCTAAATAGATCTAACTGAGCATGTCTCCTACAATGTATTTGGTTTCTGATTATATTTTATGTTATGCAGCACAAGTGGCACTGTAGCCCTAGATAAATTTCCTCTGATAATAAAGCTGACCTTACAAATATATATATATAATACAAATAAATATGGATGAGAAAGAAACAACAGAATATTTTAGTGTATGAAATAAAAATATATCTGTTTCCTTTCCCCACAGATATCAGCAATAAGGTTTGGGTTTGTCTGGCTGGACTCCATTGACTGTGTACCACGATAACCCTGGTCGTCCATCATGGGTACGGTCCTGTCGCTGTCTCCCAGTTACCGTAAGGCGGCCTTATTTGAGGATGGCCCTGCCTCTGTGGGCCACTACACGGCCGTTCAGAACAGCAAAAATGCCAAGGATGCCGCTGCAGCCAAGTCCCTCAAACGCCCGTCCATCATCAATGTGTTGCCATGGAAACGAATTGTGGCGGTGTCGGCGAAGAGGAAGGGCTCTAAAAAGCTTCAGTCTGAAGGAGTGGATGCTGGGAAGTGTAGTTCTCCAGAAGGTCACGCTGCAGGTGCTGCTAACTCAGCTTCCAACAGTCTGAAGCTAAAGAAGTCTCAGTCGTGTGCTAACTTGTCATCATATACATCAACCCATGACCCCTCTGCCAGTACCACTACCTCCTCCCACCTGCCCACCTCTAAAACTCTGGCCAATGTCACTACTGTTGTGGCCAAGAAGAACTCCCTTACAGGTTCAGGGCTCCAGCCTTCTACAGCCACTGGAACACCCAAACGGGTCATTGTTCAGGTCAGTTTTACAATTATTAGCAATTTTGGCAATATCATTGCATCAAAATAGCATATGTTCTCCTAAAGATTCCATGCAAATATGATCCTTTTTGTCTTTTGTATTGTATAAATTGTGTAAAAAGGTTTTGCTACGATAACCTTTTGTTCAGGTAATCTTCTCATAGCCTGTTTAATGAACCCTGCACTGACTCCCTGTGTGTGTTGTGCTATATGCAGGCCTCCACCAGTGAGCTCATGCGTAGTTTAGGAGAGTTCCTTTGCCGTCGGTGTTACCGCCTGAAGCGCCTCTCTCCCACTGACCCGGTGCTGTGGCTGCGCTCGGTGGACCGCTCTCTGCTGCTGCAGGGCTGGCAAGACCAGGGCTTCATCACCCCTGCCAACGTGGTCTTCCTCTACATGCTCTGCCGAGACGTGGTGTCTCCAGAGGTGGGCTCAGAGCGTGAACTGCAGGCCTCCCTGCTTACCTGTCTCTACCTGTCCTACTCCTACATGGGCAACGAGATCTCCTACCCCCTCAAGCCCTTCCTGGTGGAGGCTGAGAAGGAGGCCTTCTGGGACCGCTGTCTGGATATCATCAACCGAATGAGTGGCAAGATGCTGCAGATCAACACTGACCCACACTTCTTCACCCAGGTGTTTGCTGACCTGAAGAACGAGAGCAAGAAGGAGGACGAAAAGACCAAGCTGCTGATAGGCCTTGACCGATAAAAGACTTCTGTGGGGAAGGGGTGTGTATTGGAGGGTGGGGGTAGTCTAGATTTGAATGGTTATCATGGTGATGATTTTGCCCAGGACTAAATACACTGTAGGTAGTACATTCTAAATTGCATAAATCTTGTCCAAACAAAGGACAAAATTTAAAAAATAATGCCTTGTTTGTGTGAGAGGCAAAGTTTAAACATTTGCCGACAAGTATTAGCATTCAAAAATTTAAACGTGGCATTGGAGTAAACACACATTAGCACACTGAGCAATTTCAATACAAAAAGTGCTGATACTATACGTTTCCATAGTGTTCAAAAGGTTTCCATAAACTTAACTGGTAAAGACACTTGGTAACTAACACAATTTGAGATGGGAGGTTTGGGTTTAGGTGTATTTGCTGTCAAAATTACTCAGTGGATCTAAAGACAAAAGTGCCAAATATAAACAATGTACACTGAACTTAGAAATATGTCTAAAATATCAGAGGAAACATGTAGCTGAGGTCAAGCCAATTGATTGTGACTGTGTTCCCAGCTAACTGAATGGTTTCCAGTATTGATACATTGTGGTCTGACCCTGTGATACAAACAAATGAAAATACAAACTCTGGAACGTCAGACAAACCAGAGGTGAAGGGTTCGTTTTTATGGAGACATTGCTACTTTGTCCAAACTAAAGTACTTAGCATGAAGTCACATATATTTTGCACATGGCCACCTATTTATTGCCAGATGTTACTTAATATATTGTACCAAACCATATTGAAGTCTCCAACACCAGCTGATGAGAGATACACTGTATAAGCTTGAATATACGACACGACTGAGCACTGAACCGAAATAATATAGTTATAACTGTTATAACTGGATGGTTTACATAGACTTTTAGCTCACCAATAATAACTGAATATAACAACCCTAAATACAGTTTACAAAATTGGTTGAAATTGCAATAATAACAACATATCTGAACGCAAACTACCCCCTCCAAAAATAAATATTATGTATAGACATGTAAACTTTTCAAAATGTTACAGTAAATATAGTTTATCCAAACCAAACTACAATTTTGATAAAGGAAATAATATTTATTCCCGTGTCCTAGTTATTTGGAGTTTCTATCACGCTGTATATTAGTTTGACAGGCTTGCAGTGGACTTACGTTGTGAGCGAGAGATGGACAGGAGACAGAGACTGCACACATGGGAACAAGAGACAACGTATGTGAGGAAGATTCTGCGTTTAAATGCTGTTTTGAGACCCTGCTGTCGTTTGCTTCTTCTGTAGTTAGAGCCCGACTGTGGCCTCCCTGTCCTCTGGCGGAGGTCAAACTCACAAACTCTGCCTCATACATGCATGTGTGCTTCTCTCCACCCCAGCATGCTGCTTACTCCACAGACTGGGCAGTTATGCTCTACAACTGGAGGTCACCACATGTCTTCGGAGAACTTTCTAAGGAATATCTCATATAAAAACTCTAAACGGACTAAAGTGCAGTATTGCGGCTGTATTGATCAAAAGGAAACGTAACATCACTGATCTGAAAGACTTTTCTAAACCTCTACCTTCCAAGGGCAGAGATTCTGTGCCATATTATTCAAAAGACTGATCATTTCATATATATTGGAAAATATGATCTGATTTAAGTGTCTGTCCTGATCAAGAGTTTGGACTCAGAGTAAACCTGACTTCACTTTTTCAGCGTTGGTTTGTTACAGACAGAACTATCAAATGGAAAGCTAAAGCATTTGTATATTATGTTGAAAAATTATGTCAACCAAAACTGGAAAAAGTCAGCATTCTCTTAGCAACTTTTTAAAATTTCTTTATCCAGAAACAACCCGTGAGAAACAAAAAGCCAAGTAAAAGTTCAAAAATTCTTCTAATAATAAACCGTATGACCTCAGTGACAGACGCCAGTGCTGATACAACCTTATTTTGGTTTCATCAATGAACTCTCACTACACAGAACAGAACTGATGAACCCTAAAGTACAAGTTCAAAGGAGAAGTTCAATTTGTCAACTGGACAAAGTTTGTTTGGTTGAAAACGTTTCGCCGCTCATCCGAGAGGCTTCGTCAGCTCTGGCCCTCATGCTGGTTCGACCCTGTTTATATCTAGCTGCAAGGGAGGAGCTAGCTACCCTGAACAAAGCTCCTCCCTAGCTCCTCCCTTGCAGCTAGATATAAACAGGGTCGAACCTAGTCTGGTTAACACCTGACCATATCACAAGTGAGATATGGGTCTGGGAGCTCGCTTTGAAAAATCCTGTAGCGGAGGTGTGGTTAGCGATTGCCAACGGCCGTTTATTGGGCGTTATGAATGTCTATCATTTGGCGTATACGTAAGTCCATAGCCAATCATGTCAGTTGTCAGTTCAAACTACAAGCTTCCGTTTGTCATGTAGTACGCGTCACCGTCTTTCCACCCCTCCCCCGCTCTCTGATTGGGGCCCTAAATCTGTGACTCTCGCTTGGACGAGCTGCCAGGCCGCCTTCCAGTTCGAAACGAACGGAAGCGGCCTGGGAATTCCCAGGCTAGGTCGAACCAGCATGAGGGCCAGAGCTGACGAAGCCTCTCGGATGAGCGGCGAAACGTTTTCAACCAAACAAACTTTGTCCAGTTGACAAATTGAACTTCTCCTTTGATCATGGATTCTACCTGGACGACTGAGGGACTTTTCACGCATCTTAAGCTAAAGTACAAGTGTTTTTTTGAACTTTTACTTGCTTTACTGGCTGTTGGTAACGTGGATGACTGAGACTCAAAGTACACTGAGTCTGTTTTGAACTAAGGCTCTAGTCTGGAGGTGACACAAGGGAACGCAGTAATGACTGATGATGTGTACCGTGCTATAACACTATATGTAGCCTTGATGCAGATCCACACCTCATAAGACAAATATGCATAAGAATAACTAGCTCGGTTTAATGAGTTTGAATGCAGTAGCAAGAATAGCTGTTTTATCTTGAGTTACTGTACTGAAATCACATCTTGCAGAAATGAACTGCGTATGGGGTATACAGTCTGTAGGCACATCTTAACACTGTAATTTTATACTGTATTTATTACAACAAGCATGTTCAATAATCTAACATAGCATTTTTCTGGAAACTGTTTTGATATGCTAATGTCTGTAATTCTCTTCTGGTTTTATTACAGATAAAGTTTCAGAAAGACAAACATAATACCCCATACAACCCAAGAGAAAATCTTAATCTATGACCTCAAAATGTGAAAAATGACGCTATAATAACAGTATCACACATCAGAGTCAGTTCTTTCTGGGATCTATTGCAATTCCATCCAAATCATGTCACTAATCAGGAAGTGTTTTGAATGTGAAAATAAGTGACTGTTACCTCTATGCCCCCTTTTCGCTTATAGCTACACCATAATAGTGTTTTTAAAGTTCACGACCACGTGGTGTTGAGTTTGGAACGACACACATGTATTTATCTGTGAGACAAACGAACTGAAGATGAGCCAACTTTGCTTCCTTGTGCGGGTGTGCGCAAAGGACTGGACAGAGGAGATCCTGCTGCCACCACCTCAAAACTATGTGCCATATTTTATCTTGTAAGAACTATTGTGTAACATACAGAGCCTATGATAAAGAGGTTATGACAGTTTTCTTCTTTTTCATGTGTGAATCATGTGTAAATTGGAAATGTTGAACAAACATTAAGGCTATTAGTGTCACTGGAGTGCCCATGCTGCAGTCTATGTGGATGTATGAAATATGTATGTGAGATATGTATAAGAACTATTGTTCTACTGTTACAAGTACTTTATATAAAAACTGAACAACTACGGTGTGCTTCTGTCTGGTTATTTTCATCATGTTTTTGCGTGCATATACAGCTCAGATTCAGAGTTCAAGTATTTATTGTCATTGCACAAGAAAGAACAACGAAAGTGTGTTTGGAGCATCCACATACGTAGTTGTAAAGTGCGAAAAAGTAAAGTGCAAACCCAGTGAAATAAAAATACCCCTCAATAACCCCTAAATAACCCCAGTGTAAACATTTGTAAACATTTGACATCAGTACAGCAGTCATTAATATTATCATTAAAGTGCATTTAAAGAGCAGGGCCATTCAGATACATGAGAATAGTGACATTATGCAGCAAAACCAGATCAGAACTATTGATTGGCGAGTGTGGTTATTGTCCATGGGAGGGGGGTAGAAAGGGGTGGGGGGCAGCTACTGGAAAAAAATAAGAGACCACTGCAAAATGATCAGTTTTTCTGATTTTACTACTTATACATATGTGTTTGGGCAAAAGGAACATGTTTGTTTGAGTCTATAAACTACTGACGACATTTCCCCCAAATTCCAAATAAAAATATTATCGTTTAGAGATTATTTATTTGCAGAAAATGACAAATGGTCAAAATAAAAAAAAGAGACATGTTTTCAGAGCTCAAACAAGATCAAATTCATTAAAAAAAAAAAACATAATACTAATGTTTACACTTAAGAAGAGTTCACAAATCAATATTTGGTGCAATAAACCTTATTTTTAATCACAGTTTTCATGTGTCTTGGCATGCTCTCCACAAGTCTGTCACATTGTTCTTGGGTGACTTTATTCCACTCCTGGTGCAAGAACTGAAGTAGCTCAGCTTTGTGTTTGTGTTGGAATTCAACAGACGCTGGAATGGAATGGCTGTAATACATGTAGAGATGCTGATTTCAGAAAAAGTTTTCCCAGAGCTGTATGATATTCTTTTTGCTTTTGGCAGAAGGACAATTAACTAGTCTGTTCACACTATAGCACGGGCGCAAAATGTGACCCTCAGGGCAATGTTTTGTTGTTGTTGTTTTTTGTTGTTGTTGTTTTTTTTACAGAAAGACTTGAAACTGAGTGAGCTGGTCTCCTTAGAATCTTTAAAAAAAATGTAACTGACCGGGATGCTGTAACATCTGTATAAGATAAGCCTTTATTGATCTCACACAGGAGAAATTTACTCGCCACAGTAGCTCCAGGACATTTGGACAAGAGGGAAAAAGTGCATGCAGCAGGGAGGGGATAAAGTAAGTAATAATACAAATAGTAATACGTAATAATAATAATAATGGAAAATAGTAATAATGATGTATGTAGCTGCTATTGCTGATTGTGTTGTATTTATTGTGAAATAGTTTGACATTTTTATCTAGAAACTGTGATTTCTGAACTGTAAAATTTTATCAATTGTGTGTGTGTTGTGTTTTGAAAGTGACCTGTAACCGACATGTAACTGAACCGCTGCCTGTCTTGGCCAGGACGCTCTTGTAAAAGTCTTTCAATGAGTCTTTTTTCCTGGTTAAATAAAGGTTAAATAAAAATAAATAAAATAAATAAAATCCTACTCAAAAAGCCAAAAATGCTTTGCGTGGACAGCCAAGACCACAAGCCTTGAACAGAAAGCAGAAGGGCCTCACCAGGCAACAAATGAAATGGGTAGTACGCTATAGAGAAAGTGAACAGGGAAATTAGGATTTGAAGTGACTTATACAAAGGGTTGCTACAGGTAATGCAATAACGTGATAATTCTGCTGTTACCTGCTGTGGTGGTGATGGTGGTCAGTGTTCACAGCTCCACGCGTGACACAAGAGGGCGCTGCAGCTGCGGGTTGGCACCTTTGGCACGACTGCTCATCAGCCTGGTCAGCAGGCCCGGATTAAGGTGGGTCTGGGCCCCGGGGCAAGGAGATTGCAAGGGCCCCCCCTCCCCCCCTCCCGCTCCGAGCCCATACCAACCCAACCCCCCGACACACACTCCCCTACAAAAGTCTCTTTCTGCTCTTCCTTCGTGCAAAATCATCTACCAACTCATCAAAGTTCAGCTGTTGCACAAACTGTGATTCAATTGCAAGAAGTGAGAGGGAGTTCAGACGATTTTGGGTCATTTTCATCCTGAGCTCATTTTTTATTCGAGCCATTCTGGAGAATGACCGTTCCCCTTCACAGTTCGTAATTGGCAGAGTCAAGAACAGTCGAAGTGCGATGTAAAGACTTGGAAAAGTGGACTGCAAATCCAAATTTACCACGGTCTTTAGCATTGTATTTGGGCATCTTTGTTCTTTTGGAATGAATGATTTGAATTGAACAAGTTCATCTGCCAGGCTCATGGTTAGATCAGTGGGATATGCGGCACAAAGTGCTTGCCCCCTTGAAGTGAGCTCACTGATTGACATATTATCAGGCATGAAAAGAACATGAAAAAGATTGGTCAAGTGTGTGTATGCAGTTAACCGATGGTCAAGACAGGACACAAGCTTGTCAATTAGAACATTGAACGTTTCAATTCGAAACTTTTCTTTTCCACCTAATTTAACATCTGGCTCTGCACTTTCATCAGCCATATGTTTGCGCTTCTTTGTGCGCTGGAGATCATGTCTGTAGTCTTGGGAGACTGAATCAGTAACACTTAAGGCTGATCTTTCAAAATGGGCAAAATTGTCTCTCTGTGCTGCCACAAAATCACGAAGAGAACTGAGAAGCTGTGTTGCCGTATTTATGTTGATGTTAGGCTTCTGTAACTGCAGGCTTGTGGCTTGGAACCGCTGCAGTATTGTATCCCAAAAGTATGCCATGACAGCTATCTCTAGGGTGTCCAGCTTGCCACAAAGTGCAGAGGCCTCACTTCTAGTGTCACGTTTCTTCTGTGGATCTTTGGAAATATTGTTCAGTGAATCTCTCAGTTGTGCATAATATTTCCACAGAGCATTTGTTGATTCAGCTCTTGCACTCCAGCGAGTGCCTGACAAGGACTTCAGTGTGAGTTTCACATTTGTATTTCTGAAAACCTTTCCCCACCTGTGTGTTGAAGAGGCACAAAATGTGTACAAAGATTGCAGGAAGTCAAAGAAACGCCCAGCTTCTGGGCTACTGTCAACAGCATTGACACCAACTAAATTCAATGAATGCGCAGCACAGGGGACATAACAAATCAATGGGTTTATGCGTTTCAGATGAGCTTGAACTCCATTGTACTTTCCTGACATAGTACTTGCATTGTCGTAAGACTGGCCACGACAGTTACTTATGTCTAGGCCCAGGTTCTCCACCATTGCAACAACACACTCAGCCAAATTGCTCCCGCTATGATTCTCAATAGGCTCAAAACCCAGAAACCGCTCAACAACGTCTCCCCCAGCTTCAACAAATCTGAAAATAAAAGTGAGTTGGTCCACATGTGCAAGATCGGGAGTGGAGTCAACGATAACAGAAAAGTATTTGGCCTCTTTTATCTCACTGATAATCGCTTCCTTTGTTCTTTCTCCCATTAAGTGGATAAATTCCCCACAGATTGTGGATGAGAGATAGGACACAGAGCCTTTGCCCTTGCCTCCAAACCTTTGGAGATGGTCAGCTAGAAAAGGGTCAAATTTGGCCAACAGTTCGATAATGCCTAAGAAATTACCATTGTGAGGTGATCCAAACTGCTCGTCATCTCCCCTGAACGCAAGGCCCCTCTCTCCCAAAAACTGAATTACAGCAACAACTCTTCTCAAAACGTCCCGCCAGTATTGCCTTTCTGCATCAATTTGTTTCATAAGATCAGAATCAATTCTTCCTGTGTCTTTGGAACGACTGTGTAATGCTAACATGCAAGCCCTATGCTCCTCATTCCTCTCATGCTCACCGATACGCTCAGAATGTTTCCAATCAGAAAACCCATTGACAAATGCATTGCACTTACTTGAGAACAGTTTGCAAGCAAAACAATCAATGCAACCAGAGGAAGGTGAGTAAAGGAGCCACTGCCTTTCCACAGACTGACCATTAGGTAGACAGCATTTGACTAAGGAATTTGTGAAACTCCTAGTGCCACCCCCCATGGTCATATCTCTAATTGAGGCAGGGTACTTTTCACTCCGATTTTGAAAAGCAACTGCTCCTCTACTAACCAGAATCGACTTAGCCTGTTCAGTAATGGCATTTGGCCACAAAGCAGGGTCATTAACGGTTTCACACCAGGAGTTTGAGGTCCTAGCTGCTAATGGGATACTGGTCTCAGTGTACTCCTCCTGGTCTGACAGTGAGTCTGCTGTTGTAAGAGTACACGAGTCTGGAATGGCTGTGGTATTTGAGCATGAAGCAGAAGATCCATGACTGGAGATGGTGTCCCCAGCTTCTGGGTGGAAACTGAGCTCTGTGTGTGGCCCTGAAGCCTGAGCCTGAGAGGCCAGGTCTACACCGGATTGGATCTGTGTGGGCTCCGGCATGATCAAATCAGTGGTGCTCTCTACACTGCTGCAACTCGGACCACTGATGACATTATCAACATTGGTATCAACATTGGAATCCTTTGGCTTATCAAAAAAGCCAGAAATCGAAGGCACATTTTTTAAGAAGTCAGCCTGTTTTGCCTCTCTGTTTTTTTTGGCTCTTCGCTTTGAAGCGCCACTTTTTTGTTTGCAATCCATAGGCCTACTATTAATGACAGTTGCAAAAAAAAAAAAAAAAAAAAACAAGACAAACAAAAAACCAAGTCGCCACTGGCTCTGTGAAAAGTCACTTGATGACAACACGATATATGATTAAGGGCAGAAGCTAGATAAAGGTAATATCTCAACCGTGTAAGACTTCCTAAGACAGAACAGAATATGATGAAATGATTAAAATGGGAAAAAGTCGCTTATCAGCTTTTTAGTTATTAAAGATGGCCAAAAGTTGCAGTGTGAAGCTTAAAGGCAGAAAGTAGCTGTTGTTTACATATCAAAACTAATAGGCAATGTCGCTAAATTCACTAAATGAAGTTGCCAGAGAATGGCCAAATACAATACAACACTCCTTAAAGTTCGGAAGGTGTTATATTTAAACACGAAATACACTAGCCTTTTAAGGTAGGCTTTTAACCTTTAAAGGTGTAATGTGATATACGTATAATGTGATATAGTATAATGTGATATAGTACACAATAATAAAATATAAATGTATACAAGCCTTTAAAAGAGCTGTTGATTATTACAACTAAACAAGTGATGTTGCACAGGTTGAATGCAAAGCAATTTGTCAAGCAGTAAGCCAAGGTCAAGTTCTGAGTGAACAGAAGTGATGCAGGGGGTTATATATATAGAGACAGAGCCAAAGTCTCCGCCCCTTCTTTCAGTCCACTACTTGTGGCCAATTCAGCGACTTTTGATGGTCCCTGGCGACTAAAAATGTCGTGTAGCGCCTTTGGCAACTTTTTGGTCAGCTGATGACTCAACTCATCTTTTCAGTGGCATTGTCCGTTGATTCTCGCTATCCCGACATGCCGCTATTCCGACAACTAATGTAATAAATATTTGCCTTTACTGACGGTTAGGGTTAGGAATAGTTTTAGGGTAAGGCATATGCCTTTATTGACGGTTAAGGTTAGGAATAGTTTTGGGTTAGGCACATTTAATTAAACAGTGTGTCAGTAATAAACAAAACCAAAACATACCGCTATGCCGACAATAGAAATCAATGGCAATAGCGACATGCACCCGGCATAGTCATTGTTTTTCAGCATAAATGTAACTCTGTGCTGCTATCAGAAGTGTTTCTCATGGTGAAATAGTGCTGCAGATTAGCTCTAATCTTTAAAAATTGCTAGCATTGCCCTTTTGCATTATGAACGCAGCCATGCATGCACGTTTTCTAGAGATGAGCGTTGTGTATGACGCTTTGCCGTCATATGTCACGTCATGACGTCATCTGGCGATTTTTCAGAGAGCCAATAGTGACTTTCTGTGATTTCCACAGGAAAATCCATATTGGACATCCAAATTTGTTCATATGGACATATGCAAGCGAAATCTGCAAAGTTGAGAGGTACAAAACCTTGTGTTCTTAAGGTGAATATCTACTGGTGTATTACTCTCCCCGAAGAGAACTAATAGGTTATAATGACAAGTGAATCACCATGTCATTTTGTGTGCAAACAATATTGTGCAGGAGCGAAATCACTTCCCACAGAATATAGATACAAGTTCTACTAGCTCTCTACTGGGGCCAGCGTTAGGCCCAGGATACGTTGTGGTCACGAAGCAGGTGTTGTCAATTGAGAAACTTTGCCGTTAGATTTAGTGACTTGTGGGGGTTACACCTCTCCATTACGAAACCCCGCTACTCCGAAACCCGAAACCGGGGGTGCATATCCCTACCCCCTTACCCTAACCCTAACCCCGTTCGGAGTGGCGGGGTTTTGGAAAGGAAAAACGTCCGCACTTGTGGGCGTCCCTAGCGACAAAAAAACATTTAGCAACTTTCGCAACCTTTTGGTGAATCTGGCTGCTCGTCTTTAAAGTGACAAAAATCATTGTTCTCAACATAACTGTAGCTTTGCGCCGCTGTCAGAAGCATTTCTAACGGTGAATCAGTGCTGCAGATTAGCTCTGATCTGTAAAAATCCGCTAGCACTGTCTTCTTCTACTACAGACATAACCGTCCCCACACGTTTTCTAGAGATTGGCATTGCGTGCATGGTGCTGTGACATCATACGTAATGTCATGATGTCATCTGGTGACTTTAAGCGACTTTTCAGAGAGCCAATTGCGACTTTCTGTGATTTTTAGCAGGACTGAGTCCACTGGAAAATCCATATTGGTTTTTCTCTTACAATGGCTGCCGTTCCTCATGGCCCAGGGATCCTCTGGTTGTCGTCCCCCATGCCCCAGGGGCCCTCTGGTTGCCATACATCATGGCTTAGGGGCCCTCTGGTTGCCATATTCTGTGGCCCAGGGGCCCTCTGGTTTTCGTACTGCATGGCCCAGGGACCATCTGGTTGCCATATCCTGTAGCCCAGGGGCCCTTTGATTGCTGTCCCCCTAGGCGCTTTAGTCGCCGTACCGCATAGCCCAGGGGACCTTTGATTGCCGTTTCCTGTGGCCCAGGGGCCCTATGGTTGCCATATCCCGTGGTTCAGGGGCCCTTTGATTACTGTCCCCCTAGACGCTCTAGTCGTCGTACCGCATAGCCCAGGGGCCCTTTGATTGCCGTACCACGTGACACAGGGGCCCTCTGATTGCCATACAGCATGGCTCAGGGGCCCTCTGGTTGCCATATCCCGTGGCCTAGGGGCCCTCTGGTTGTCGTCCCCCATGGCCCAGGGGCCCTCTGCTTGCCATACCCTGTGGCACAGGGGCCCTTTGATTGCCGTGCCAAGGGGCCCACTAGTCGATGTACCGTATGGCCCAGAAGCCCTTTGATTGCCGTTTCCCGTGGCCCAGGGGCCCTCTGGTTGCCATATCCCGTGGCTCAGGGGCCCTTTGATAGCCGTCCCCGTGGCCCAGGGGCCCTCTGATTGCCGTCCCCCGTGGCCCAGGGGCCCTCTGGTTGCCATATCCCGTGGTTCAGGGGCCCTTTGCCATCCCCCGTGGCCCAGGGGCCCTCTGATTGCCGTCCTCCGTGGCCTAGGGGCCCTCTGGTTGCTGTACGACATGGCCCAGGGGCCCTCTGGTTCCTATGTCCTGTGGCCGAGGGCCCTCTGACTGCTGTCACTCCCCCCAGCCCATTTCAGTTAACCCTTATAGACTAAAGAAGTACAACTAAAGAAGATCCTAGAATAGAGACCTCTATCGCAATCAGCATCGACATCGGTATCTGGATTGTTGTTGGGCCCCCCCTGGGCCCCCTGGATCCATGGGCCCCGGGGCGCCAGCCCCACTCGCCCGGTCGGTAATACGGCCCTGCTGGTCAGTTGCAAAAATGTGCACAATCATTTTAAAAAGAGAATTAGAAGAAATTAACAATAACACGTGCAAAACTAAAAACCTGAAAAACGGGCGTCTTTTCTGACCCTGAGCTGACTTTTATCCCACACATTAAGAACATCACAAAAATGTATCCAGAATCCACATTACACCAGTTTTAAAATCACTGCATTGGCTCCCTGTGAGTTTCAGGATCGATTTTAAAGTTCTTTTACTGGTTTTTAAATTTCTTAATGGTCTCGAGCCTTCTTGTCTTTCAGAACTGTTTTTACCCTGCGCTTCTCCAGCAGTTCCTGGTCATTTCCAAAGTCAGGACACACACTCATGGAGGGGGGTCTTTCCAGTACTACAGCCCGGAGGAGCTCAGGGCTGCAGAAAACATTCATGTTTTAAGACCCATCTGTTTAGTTTGAAATTTTATACTTTTACTTGTTTTTATTATTCATATTTTATTTAAAGGTCCCATGGCATGAAATTTTCACTTTTTGAGATTTTTGAACGTTAATGTGAGCTCCTCTACCCTGTTTAGGGCCCCCTCTATGCCAAAAAGTTGTGAAATGTGTAAACTGAGCATTTGCGGTCCTTTTCTGCGTTTGAAAAAAAGACAGCCCAAACGGGCGATTCTGAACAAGGAAACTTTCTGACGTCACACTCAAGGAAAAATGCAAATGCAGTTCCACCCCCCGTCTGGATGTCTACCCACCGTCTCTGGAACTCACGCCCAGAGAGTTTGGACCGCGAACAAGCTACGCAATGCGAAATGCATTTTTTTGGAGGCACGTGAGAGTGTTTCCAAGCTCGGATGTCCTTTATCCGAGCCTCCGAACCTCTGAAACAGCAGTGGTTTAATTTTATTTTCTGTGGAAATGTGTTTATTTTTCAATGGAAATCGTCTCATCTCTTCCTCTGCGCTTAAACGCGGAAGTGGAGCCAACGCACCGCTAAAGAGAAAAGAGCAGAGAGTTTGGCCATGCCCCCACCCACTGCACTGGCCTGTCTCTGTCCTCCTCATTTGCATTCAAGCAACAACGTCCAGAATAAAGTGTTTCACAGAGAGATATTTTTGACTCTGACTGTGTTCATGGGTCTTTCTCATGCACTGAGGCTTGATTTTGGAGAAGGATTCATTTACAGTATTAGGGAACCATTAAGGAGCCATATAAAAGCATCAAGAAGTACCATGTCATGGGACCTTTAACATGTATTACCGTTCACATGCTTTTCCCCTTACACTTCTATATTTCCTTTGCTGTTGTAATGCTGGATATTCTACAGTGTCGCCATGTCCAGCGTTTACTCCAAGCTGCGCACTGTTCGCACATTCTCAGCGCACAAGAAAACCTATGCAGCGCACTGTAAATCAGGGATGAAAGAGCTTTTAGCGGATCTCCGCTTTTTATTCAGCTGCGGGGTCATTTTTTAAAATATCTGCAAAGTGCGAGCCGCGCGGGGGGGGGGGGGGGGGATTTCGGATGTGGAGTTAGTGTGTGTTTGCTCAGACACATTAAAAATTTGGGGGAACATTGGCCATGTCCCAATTCCAAGTATTACTAGTTGCAATAGAATAATATTTTTTTTGTCTTTCTGTGTGGAGTTTGCATGTTCTCCCCGTGTCTGGGTGGGTTTCCTCCGGGCACTCCGGTTTCCCCCATCAACCCAAAACATGCGCCATAGGTAAAATCCTCCAGCTGAGGTTCTGACCAAACCGAAGCAAGAAGATCATGGAGATGGTCCCCGGGGGCAGTAATGTGCTGCTCACTGCTCCTAATAACAGGATGGGTTAAATTTCCCCAATTTGGAATTTCCCCACTGTGGGACTAATAAAGGCATAGCTTTCTTTCTTTCTTTCCTTTTCGCAGACGGCCATGTGAGAAACGTACTGCACTAAGGACAGAGCGAGTGTGCGCCGTCTCGACGACAGACCGAGACCACACTCAGAACCGTGCAGTCGCTGGATTAGAAAACGGCGCCTCGAGCTTGTTTTATATTGAAACATACCCCCGGAAGTGGTTTAGCATCGTTTTAAAGGCTTTACTTTTGCTTCATGCAGTTCCTTCCCAGCGCGCAGCAGCGCCGTGGCGCAGCTCCACACCGGCACTAGGGCGCAGACACTTTCGGACCCCACCGGGAGTCGACTGGCGCGGGATGAACGTCACCTCTGGTTCCCCTTTTAAGTAGAACTAGTTGTTATGTTAGATTTCCCCCGGTTTTGAATCCCTCCCCGTGTAAGAGCTGCAGAGAATGAGAAGACAGCCTGAGGCAGCTGGTACGGGGCTGCAGGACGCACTCCGCTGCGTGATGCTGGTTGGAGTCCGAGCAGAGCTGGAACCCTGCGGAGGGGAAAAGAAGGTGTTCTGTCCTCTGAGTTTACCTGCTCCAAACGCGTCACCATGTTAAAAATACCTGCTTTTGATGAAGCTGCCACTGGCAAACTGCACCGTGACCTGGACTGCTGAGCTCTTTAAGTGTCTCTTCTGGATTTCAGTTTCCTTTTGAAGGATTTCAGCCCAACTTTGAGACATGGTCTGACTCCAAAGTGACGCATCACCAGCCTGGGTCAAGTTTGCTGCTGCACTTATGATGGCCAATAATAACGACTTACAGGTGAGTAGATCTACACCTGTTTATTTAGCTCCCCTTTTGCCAGCTTCAATAATGTGTTCTTATTTACGACTTATTTATTTCTTTACTATTCACAGATGAAGTCAAAGTCTTAAACAAGGAGCAAGTTTCACTGTAGATTACCCAGTATGTCTAATGTGTTTTATTTTTAACCTGAATTTCTCATAAATGAAGTAAAAGTTTGTTTTTGTTGATAGTAGACAGCGTGTATTCCAGAGATAAGGGTTAGTCACTGACGGGTCTTTGGTTGGTCCCAGTGTAAGGACAGCTTAGTGCAAGTTTAAAAATTAAAAACATTGAGTAGCCTACTGTGGTCACTTCACTCAAATGAAACAATATGCACTCTAACAAGGACTAAAATAGACCTGGACAAGTCGAATGTGTGTAAGTACTGTATAGGGGATGTTAGTGACAGTCACGTCTCATATTTCCAGTCATTCCTCTAGACATATGATACTCTACGCTCAGCTTTTGTTGTGAGTGTAAATGTCTCCTCTGTCACACTTTTCAAATGTTTAGTGGAAAACACAGATACATCTCTGTGAATTCTGTGAATTTTGTGTTGCCACATTCTGTAGGATACAAATAATTCCCTGAGAACTGTAAGTGAATATGAAAACATGTTTGAAACGGGTTTTGAAAATAAACACAGACCATGTGCTTTTACTGGGTAATTCACAAAGGGCAAGTGAACTAGTCTTTGAATTTTAATGGGATTATATGAAGTTCTTGTAATGACTTCGGAGTAGGCATACTGAAGCTCTGTCAGTCTAAACATAACCGAACATCTCCTGAATGTTAGATAGGCGATATGACATTGGAAAAATCCCATTTAATCTCACTCTGCCTCACATTATTTAGCAGTATACTTATTGTTGGTTACAGTGTTACTCAACATGATAAATAACACCAGGTGTACCAGGTGCTGCACAGGGAAGCAGTGTCTGGAGTTGTGCCCTTAGACAAGGCACTTTATCCACCTCCTTGCCTGTAGGGGTGTGGTTTGAGTGAGTGATTGGAGCCTTGCTTTTGTTAAAGGAAAAGTAATGTTTTTTTACAATCTGAGCCTTCTTTTGGCAATAAAACAAGTAGTTTTACTCATCCATAGCAGTTTGGTGTCAATTGGAGCAGTATCACAGAACTTATGTTGGAGCTGTTCTGTTCTACCAATGATCCCGTATCCGTTAGCGTGAGTGCTCGGGGCACTGCTTTGCGGTCTCCAAATAACACAAACTTTAGCACTTTTCAAATCACAGAAGATCGCTGTGTCAGGGTAGACTTTTAGTGGATTCCAAAATGGCCTGAAACCCGATATGCAGCTATAGTTTCATTTGATGACGTCATCAGAGAGGACAGTGCGCATGCGTGAACTCAGCTGTTTTGTAAACACCGCTAGTCCGAAAGAAGCTAACACCGCTCTGAACTTTACTTTTCTGTTGCGATATCGGGTTTCAGGCCGTTTTGGAATCTACTAAAAGTCTACGCTGACACAGCGATCTTCTGTGATTTGAAAAGTGCTAAAGTTTGTGTTATTTGGAGACCGCAAAGCAGTGCCCCGAGCACTCACGCTAACGGATACGGGATCATAAGTAGAACAGAACGGCTACAACATAACTTCTACAAAACTGCTCCAACTGACACCAAAGTGCTATGGGTGAGTAAAACTAATTGTTTTATTGCCAAAAGAAGGCTCAGATTGTAAAAAAACATTACTTTTCCTTTAACAAAAGCAAGGCTCCAATCACTCACTCAAACCACACCCCTACAAGGCAAGGAGGTGGATAAAGTGCCTTGTCTAAGGACACAACTCCAGACACTGCTTCCCTGTGCAGCACCTGGTACACCTGGTGTTATTTGTCATGTTGAGTAAGATTGTAAAAAAAAAAACGTTACTTTTCTTTTAATCTACCCCAGGGCAGCTGTGTACCAATAGCACGTTGCCATTGCTAAGTGTGGAGTGAATGAATAATGCCTGAAAGTGCTATAGGACTACAATGGAATATGTTTAATGATGTGTATCTTTGTGTAATTTTATGTAGCGGTCATCTAAGCAGTGCATTAAGTTTGCACAGGTTTTGTTGTGGCTACATGTATGAACCACTTTACTAATACTAATGCAACTAACACTAGCTACTTACTTACATTACTTACTGTATAATAATCTTAAAGGAGAAGTAATGTTTTTTTTTACAATCTGAGCCTTATTTCGGTAATAAAACAAGTTGTTTTAATCACCCATAGCACTTTGGTGTCATATGGAGCACTTCCAGAGATGTTTTAGATTTGCGATCTCCGTAATGTGAGTTCTCGGGGCATTACTTTGTGGTCTCCAAAAACACAAACTTTAGCACTTTTCAAATCATAGAAGCTCAATGTCTTAGTCTACAATTTCGTTTGGTCAAAAGTGGCCTGTAATCCGAGATTTAGCCATAGTTTCGAGTAGATGAGGAGGCCAGTGCGCATGTGCGGAGTCACAGCTTATTTCACTCTCAGCTCCCGGGACCCAAACATGAAACGCAAAGCTGTAAATTATGGCTAAATCTCGGATTACAGGCCACTTTTGACTCAAACGAAAGTGTAGACTAAGACATCGAGCTTCTATGATTTGAAAAGTGCTAAAGTTTGTGTTATTTGGAGACCGCACGGAGCATATTACATGCTCGGGGAATATATTATATGCCCCGAGCTATGGCTAGAACTCAAATCTAAAACATCTCCGGAAGTGCTCCATATGACACCAAAGTGCTATGGATGAGTAAAACAACTTGTTTTATTACCGAAATAAGGCTCAAATTGTAAAAAACTTTACTTCTCCTTTAACTCTAAGGTATTTTAGAAATCCCTCTGAATTGTCTATGTCTAACATATCATCTGGACAGTATTAATTACTCTTTCTTTATATAAAGGAGCTATCATTGTGGACTTTTGTAAAATGGTTGCCTAACTTTGACTTTCTGTCCTGCGTATCTTGTTGTTTTCATTGATTCACACTTGTTTATCTCGGGCTCTCCCTTCACGTTGCTTTCAAGAGCGTAAACCAAGCTGCAGCTGAGCTGATAAGCCAGCCCTGTCTGAGGGAGCCCTGTAGCTGCCTGCTCATAAATGCTTTATTCCTCTGGTTTCCTGTAGTTATTATCTATGAGAGAGAAGCTGCTTCTTTCACCACAGAGCCTCCTGACCAAATGACTCTTTATTGATCACAGAGTAGAAGACTCAGCCCATTTCTTTAATGGTGCCTGGAGACTTCTGAACTCATTCCTGTAGATTTCACCTCGCTGCTCAGATCAGATGGGCCTGCCTTGTTAATGTCACCTGTTGATGACATCACAAACACATCTACACAATTTTCTGAATAAAAGATAGTAAATAGAACATATATTCACTCATGGGTATTAGTACAGCGTATGCCCCGCTGCCTGTGCTGCAGATAATAGGATTAGAAAAGTGTTATATCTGACCTCTGTGACCTCTGTATGTATGTTAGCTCAAATATCATTTATGTATTTTTTTGTTTGTTAGTAGCTGAGCTTGGATTTTGTTCAGAATGCAAATGTAAACAATTCCAGGAGTGTTAAAATTTGAGAGAAGACTGAAATACAGTGAACCCTCGTTTATCGCGGGGGTTAGGTTCCAGAAATAGCCCGCAATCAGTGAAATCCGCGAAGTAGGACAATTTTATATTTTACAATTATTCTACATGTTTTAAGGCTGAAAACGCTTCACCAGACACATTATACACCTTTCTGAGACTGGTATTAACATTTTTCTCTTGTTTAAACACTCAAACTTTTGTAGATTTTCATTAAAATATATTAATAGTGGGGGGGGACACGTGACACGCAGACACGTGCGCGCGGACACGTGCGCGCGGACACGTGCGCGCGGACACGTGTGTTTGTTTTGGTACCACATATCCATGCCATGTGCGAAAGTCGAGTGGAAAGCGACCTGGATATCATTTTGGGCAAGACTCAAGCCACTGCTAACAGTGCCAAACCGCTAACAGACGCCTCTGAGCACCAGTCCTCACCACAAGACCAGGTAAGACCAACCTGCGCTCACAAGAGTTGGTTGCATTTCACCCCGGCTCCAAAATCAGACCGCTATCAATGCGTCGCCAATACTCCACAGCTCTCTAGGACGGGGTCGGGTTCGTCCTCTCGGCGTGACGGGGAAGAGCCACTGTCTCCTCTGTGCGCGCGAGTGTCCTCCCCCCGCTGTGGGCTCCCTCGAATGTGGCTCTCCCCGCTGCGGCTCCCCCGGATGCCGCGTGGCCAGGCGCCAGGCCCGTCCATGTTGATTCTTGGCTCTTCCATGGTCCGGCTCGCATTCTCTTCCATGGCTCGTGCAAGTAAACAAAGGCCACACCTCCTGTCACCCAGGCGCTCTCGTGAAGGACATCTGAGACTCTGTCCCTACCATCCCTGGTCTAGACCTGGTTTAGTCCTGGTTTAGACCTGGTTTAGTCCTGGTTTAGACCTGGTTTAGTCCTGGTTTAGACCTGCTTTAGACCTGGTTTAGTCCTGGTCTAGTCTCTTAGCTAATCAGGGCGCAGGACAGAATGTTACACTGTAAAAAAAAAGTTACACTATAAAAAAAATAAAAAAAATTGGAAAAAAAAATCCGCGAAACAGCGAGGCCGCGAACAGTGAACCGCGATACAGCGAGGGTTCACTGTAATTGAATATGTACTCTGAACGACAGGTACAGCAACATTTTTCTCTATATATTTTCTTATTTGCAGAGGACATTCTATTATCAAAATAATTACAACACAAACATTCTAATCCAAATCCAATTCTGGTTGGATTTAAATATTTCATTGTGTAAGTAAGTTAAGTAGTCATTGTGTGATTTGAATGGAAGGTATTTGTGTGACTCATTCCATTTGCATTGTCATGAAATAAGCTCTTTTTGAGAATCTGGACATTTCCTTTATCAGATCAGGAAGTGGCTTAGTTGTTAGTTGAAGAAACAAGACTTCATCCGTTGTTGTACAGAATGTTATAATGTTTTAATCTTTATTTATACAAAGCTGTTCTTTATTTACTTGAATACTAATCAACATGGAGTTACATTTAGCCTATTTTGATCTAAATAAATACATTATATTTTCAGTATTTGATACTTAAAACCAAAGAAATGATAGTGGACCTAGAACAAACTGGATCGCTGCATCTTTAAAGGTGTACTATACAACTTTCTGTTGGAGGGTCTGACACAAACTCGTATTTGTGGAAATGTTATTACTTTGTCTGTGTGGCCTTAAATTTATCCATTTCCTTGGAGACGCGGCTGCGATGCCTCCAGGCCAAGTTACAGGTCCAAGAGCTGAGCTTGCTCACTGTAAGGATGCATGTTTTTCAATGTATTTTTGAGCACTAAAACATCTGCAATTGAACAAATGCAACAACATAGATGAACATAGATGATTTCAATGCCATAGTGTGACGCCTTTCCGGCAAAGCAATGATATCCATGGAAACAAAATTGCGGTGGACCCCCTACCAGAAAAGATACACCTGCACCTTTAAATTCAGTGTTCCAGGACAAATTCAGTGCATCATATAGTGACTACAGCAGTCTTTCCCATTAAGAGAGGGACTATAGTGGAACCTCATAAGAAGAAGAAGAAGAAGAAGTTGAACAAAAATGGCAATATTGTCAAAACCATAAAGTAACTATATTTAATTTGTTATAAGTGATTTTTGGATCAGTTGGGGCTATAATTGACAGTTATACTCCAAAAACTATATTAAATGTGCCACCACCTGTGCTGCCACCATAGTCTCAGTATAAACGTTTGGGAGACTGGTTAACACAGGTTTAGGGGTATAATATCTGCTTACATACTCACTTCTCATGAACCAATGTGACAGTTGTTGCTCCATAAATTGAAGTCATCCCAGAGGAATGGTAAGGATTCATTTTAGTGTTACCAGCTGGGAAAAAAACATAAGAGACATAAGTAAAAGATCTACTTGCTGTTTAAGACGCGTTCAGTGCATGTAAGGCTTGAAGAATGTAGTATTAGCAAATTGAGAAATGTGATGGTAAGGCACTAATCTGACAGAAACACATGCTAAATATTGAGATTCCAATTGCAATTACATTTTAAATGTATGTTTCTAACCATCCCCTCCTTGAACCGCCGCCTTAATGTGGTGGAGGGGTTTGAGTGCCCAAATGATCCCGGGAGCTATGTTTTCGGGGGCTTCATGCCCCTGATAGGGTCACCCAAGGCAAACAGGTCCTGGGGGCGGGTCAGATTAAGAGCGGTTCAGAAGCCCTTATGATGAGAAGCACAGCAAGGCCAGTTACGTCGCCCGGATTGACATCACCGGGGTCCCACCCTGGAGCCAGGCCTGGGGTGGGTGCTCGACGGCGCGGGTCTGGTGGCCGGGCCTTCCCCCACGGAGCGACATGGGGCAGTCTTCCTGTGGAAACACCACCCTCAGGAGGAGCCATAGGGGCTGGTGCAGTGAGATTTGGGCGGCAGATGTGCTTAGACTGTGGCCCCCGTAACCCAAACCCGGATAAGCAGAAGAAAATGGATGGATGGTTTCTAACCAAAATTCCATTCACAGGGCACAGTGCATTTTTGAGCAAAGACAGTTCAGTTTTTTTTTTTTTTTTTACAGGGCTAGCTTTTTTATTTACTATGTTTTGTTATATTTGTGGTTGGCATAGGATTTTGCAATGCCTATTCAGTTGCAAATTTGTGATTAATCTTGCAGTGTTGCAGAATGCCCTGTGCAGTAAGACCTGGCTGAGGTTACACTTTAGTCATTTGAGATGAGTAATCTCTTTCCATGCTCAGGTCATGTGATATCTGACCACAGGGCTGGAGTTGTGTGTTTGGGAAACCTCTTTGTAAACTTGGAGAAAATACCTTGCTGTTTCAACATAGACTCTTGTGTCTGGACAGAGACTATACAAGTGATGAAGTGTGAGAAAAACGTCTACTGTTACCTGAGGCATCTCACAGACGGCCCAACCCCCTCACACGTAACTTAAACTTACACTGTTGTTGTTGTTGTTAACGCTCATTCTGAATGACTTCATGACAGTTACTAAGGCTGTGCAGTCCAGATTCAGTTATTTTTAATAGTCAATGATACGCTTTGGTGTTTTTAATGGAGAGCTCAACAACCAACCATCAGATTTCAGACTCTGAGGAGGAGGAAAAGTGGCTATTTGTGTTAAATGGCAATAAATATAGTTTATGTTCAGGACAGTGTAAGTAGAAAGCCATTTTATTTGTTTTTAATAAGACAAAATAAAAAATGAAAATCCTGATCTGGTTGATATGGGGGGAAAAATCCCGTCCATTTACAGTCAACAGTGTAGTGTCTTACTTAACCCTGTCATTAGCCTGTCTGCTGTAATGAATAGCATTGCTCCCTAAGTGTTCTGCTGTTTACTAGTGCCGTACTATCCTAATCAAAGGCCTGGGTGATGGGGATAATCGTGTACATTATAAAATGGACCGCTGATCCTCCTTCTGCCATAATCATTTTAATCTGCTTTTCATGTCCATTACCATCATGGCAGCATGGACATCCCATCAAGTTTCTTCGTGTGCTTCCTGAACGCAGCACACAACTCTGAAGACCACTGTCACCACTGTACCATCATGCAACAATGACTAGTATTTAGTTATGATAGTAGTTTTAGTGTCAATTAATCTGATTTTTGATGTTTGAGAACCCTAAGTTGTGTATTTGTTTTGAAAATCCCTAATCATTTATGCAGTACAGTGGTACCTCACCTTACGAAATTAATTCGTTCCAGAAGTGGTTTCGTAACGTGAATTTTTCGTTCGTTGAGTAGCTATTTCAATGGAAAAAGCCTGATTCGTTCCAAGGCCCCGATCCAAGTTTTTTTTTTTATAGTGTAACTTTTTTTTATAGTGTAACATTGTGTTCTGCGTAGAGACTGTAGACCCAGGACTAAACGTGGACTATACCAGGTCTAAACCTGGACTAAACCTGGACTAAACCAGGACTAGACCAGGTGGATTAAAGCGCCGCGTGCGAGTCTATTTCCTGGTTTGGTTTCGAGTCACAGCTGAGGCGAGCAGCGAGGAGGGGACCGCACGCAGTCTGAGCGCATGAACGAGACCCGTGCTCAAACCGGGCCTCCTCTAGACCTCCTAAACCAGGTCTAAACCAGGTCTAGAGGAGGTCTAGAGGAGGCCCTGGTTTAGACCAGGTCTAGACCACCGCGGCTCTTGCATGCATTCGTTCATGCGCTCAGACTGCGTGTGGTCCCCCTCGCTGCTCGCCTCAGCCGTGACTCGAAACGAAACCAGGAAATAGACCCGCACGCGGCGCTTTAATCCACCTGGTCTAGTCCTGGTTTAGTCCAGGTTTAGTCCTGGTTTAGTCCAGGTTTAATCCTGGTTTAGTCCAGGTTTAGTCCTGGTCCAGTCCTGGTTTAGTCCAGGTCTAGACCTGCTGGCAGCCCCGCGCCGGGACACTATCACACGTGTCAGAGCGCAGTTTTCTCCCCCTTCCCCCCACACTTCACTATTAATAATTTTGTTGAAAATGAAAGTTTGAGTGTTTAAACGAGAGACAAATGTGAGAAAAGTTTAAATTCAGTCTGAGAAAAGCGTATAATGTGTGTGGCTGAGCGCGCATTATTTGAATTTTTGAGATTTCGCGTTTCGTAACTTGAATTTTCTTTCGTATCTAGAGACCAAAATTTAACGTGGAGGCATTTCGTAACTTGAAATTTTCGTTTGTTGGGTCTTTCGTAAGGTGAGGTACCACTGTATATTTGTTTGGAGTTGTTCCAGCATGTTGGATATGAGAGAATTCATTTAAGTGGTTTCCTGAGAGAGTCTGTGATGCTAAATAATAAAATAGCCACAAGGAAGTAAAGCACTGAAGAGGCTATGTTTAGAGCATGTCTGTTTTGAGAGGGACAAGCCAGGAGAGGCTGTTTGGTTTTGCATATTATTTGTTTAGGAGATAGCAAAGTAAGAACCTGTCTTTAAACACACATCTACTGCATTATCTGCTCTTAAAGGTCCCATGACATGGTACTTCTTGATGCTTTTATATGGCGCCTTAATGGTTCCCTAATACTGTAAATGAATCCTTCTTCAAAATCAACACTCAGTGCATGAGAAAGAGAGATAAGATGAGGAAAGAGTCATAAATATCACTCTGGAACACTCCATTATGGGCGTTGTTGCTTGAATGCAAATGAGGAGGACAGAGATGGCCTATAGTAGCGGGTGGGGGCGTGGCCAAACTCTCCACTCTTTCCTTTTCAGCTGTGCCCTGTGCGCTCTGACCCACTTCCGTGTTTTTGCGCGGAGGGAGAGATGAGAAGCGTTCCATTGAAAAATAAACACATTTCCACAGAAAATAAAATTAAACCACTGCTGTTTCAGATATCCACAGGCTCAGATAAAGGACTTCCGAGCCTAGAAACACTCGCAAGTTCCTCCAGGCAAATTAAAAAAACGCATTTCGCATTGCGTAGCTCCTCCGCAGTCCAAACTCTCTGGGCGTGATTTACAGAGACGCTGAGTACAGACAGACGGGGGTGGAACTGCATTTGCATTTCTTTTTTCGAGCTGACGTCAATAAGTTTCCTTGTTCAAAATCGCCCGTTTGAGCTCTGATTTTTTCTAACGCAGAAAAGGATCGGAAATGCTCAGTTTAGACATTTCGCAACTTTTAACCATGGGTGGGGGCCTAAACAGGGTAGGGGAGCTCACATTAACGTTCAGAAACCTCAGAAAGTGAAAATTTCATGCCATGGGACCTTTAAGACAATAATAAATCAGCCACATCATTTGGAAAATCTGAGCCATGTTGCCAGGAGTTCAAACAACAACAATAATACATCAATACATTTGAATGGTGAGGTACTATTGCAGAATTTGAAGGATACACCGCTTAATATGACTTCAAAACATCTGGAGGCTGAAACATTTTATTTTGAATTTCATTTTTTATTGAAAATTAATTTACAAGTGTAATAATGGCTGAAAGTTGAATGTGAACAATACTTTATCCAAGTCTTTTTCTCAGTCCAGTACAACCTATGGACGTACAGGAGTAGTGCCCCGAAAAAGAGCTGCAGAAAGTCTCATAAATAAACCAGTCTGTGTGGTGTGGTCTGTCTCATGTGGGCAGAGGGGCCTCGTGTTGGTTTATAATGTGAGGATTCAGTCATTTAAGTTACCTTTTTATTTACACTTCTGGGCTTAATCATCTATGTGTTTATTCATTACATAATACTTGGCTTATATTTGTGGTGTTTTACATATTCTTTTTGGGACAGTGGACTATGGAAAATGGAAAATACTCTTGATCGGTCGTCAACTTAAATATGCTGGAAATGCTCACTGCAGCATTGAACTCTGAGGTAAAGTGGAGTGCTCTTTATTTCTTGTGACTATATAAATATACAGCGGTGTAGGGTAAAATTAGTACAGTGGTACCTCACCTTTACCAATGTTACGAAACGCCTTCACGGTAAATTTTGGTCTCTAGATACGAAAGATTCAATTCAAGTTACGAAACGCGAAATCTCAAAAATTCAAATAATGCGCGCTCAGCCACACACATTATACGCTTTTCTCAGACTGAATTTGAACTTTTCTCACATTTGTCTCTCGTTTAAACACACAAACTTTCATAGATTTTCAACAAAATAATTAATAGTGAAGTGTGGGGGGAAGGAGGAGGGGGGAGAAAACTGCGCTCTGACACGTGTGATAGCGCAGCATGACCCGGCGCGGGGCTGACAGCAGGTCTAGACCTGGACTAAACCAGGACTAGACCAGGACTAGACCAGGACTAAACCTGGACTAGACCAGGACTAGACCAGGACTAGACCAGGTGGATTAAAGGTCTATTTCCTGGTTTCGTTTCGAGTCACAGCTGAGGCGAATGCATGCAAGAGCCAGGTCTAGATCAGGTCTAGACCAGGTCTAGAGCAGGTCTAGACCACCGCGGCTCTTGCATGCGTTCGTGGGTCTCGTTCATGCGCTCAGACTGCGTCCGGTCCTCCAGCTGAGGCGAGCAGCTGTGACTCGAAATGAAACCAGGAAATAGACCTTTAATCCACCTGGACTAGTCCTGGTCTAGTCCTGGTCTAGTCCTGATCTAGTCCTGGTCTAGTCCTGGTCTAGTCCTGGTCTTGTCCAGGTTTAGTCCAGGTTTAGTCCAGGTCTAGACCTGCTGGCAGCCCCGCGCCGGGTCATGCTGCGCTATCACACGTGTCAGAGCGCAGTCTTCTCCCCCCTCCCCCTTCCCCCCACACTTCACTATTAATAATTTTGTTGAAAATCTATGAAAGTTTGAGTGTTTAAACGAGAGACAAATGTGAGAAAAGTTTAAATCCAGTCTGAGAAACCAATCAGGACGCAGAACACAATGTTACACTATTAAAAAAAAAACTTGGATCGGGGCCTTGGAACGAATCAGGCTTTTTCCATTGAAATAGCTACTCAACTTACGAATTTTTCACGTTACGAAACCACTTCTGGAACTAATTAATTTCGTAAGGTGAGGTACCACTGTATCTACTTTTATATCTGAATGTGTTTGACATGGTTTTTTTCATTAAGAAAGTTGGATTTCAAGTTTTTCTCAAACTAGACAAATGGTAATGTATTATGTAAATGAAAAACAGAGATTTCATTGTTGTCTGGTGAGTATTTGTGGTACATAGGCCTGTCTATTGACATATCATTTAGTATTTGAAAGCGGGGTATTTTTTGGGGGGCCTCAATATAGATCACGTGTGCATTTTCTTTGTGCTAGTGGGATTTATTTTGTGTATTTTTTAAAAAATTTTAACTTTACATTTAGAATATTTTTTTAGATACAGTGAACCCTCGCTGTATCGCGGTTCACTCTTCGAGACGTCGCTCTTTCGCGGATTTTTTTTTCCAATTTTTTTTTTTTTTTTTTTCAATTTTTTTTATAGTGTAACTTTTTTTTTACAGTGTAACATTCTGTCCTGCGCCCTGATTAGCTAAGAGACTAGACCAGGACTAAACCAGGTCTAAACCAGGTCTAAACCAGGACTAAACCAGGTCTAGACCAGGGATGGTAGGGACAGAGTCTCAGATTTCCTTCACGAGAGCGCCTGGGTGACAGGAGGTGTGGCCTTTGTTTACTTGCACGAGCCATGGAAGAGAGTGCGAGCCGGACCATGGAAGAGCCAAGAATCAACATGGAGCGTCCGGGGGAGCCGCAGCGGGGAGAGGACACTCGCGCGCACAGAGGAGACAGTGGCTCTTCCCCGTGAGAGGACGAGAGGACGAACTCGGCTCTCTAGGACCCCGTCCTAGAGAGCTGAGGAGTATTGGCGACGCATTGATAGCGGACTGATTTTGGAGCCGGGGTGAAATGCAACCAACTCTTGTGAGCGCAGGTTGGTCTTACCTGGTCTTGTGGTGCTCAGAGGCGTCTGTTAGCGGTTCGGCACTGTTAGCATTGGCTTGAGTCTTGCCCAAAATGATATCCAGGTCGCTTTCCACTCGACTTTCGCACATGGCATGGATATGTGGTACCAAAACAAACACACGTGTCCGCGCGCACGTGCCCGCGCGCACGTGCCCGCGTGTCACGTGCCCCCGCCCCACTATTAATATATTTTAATGAAAATCTACAAAAGTTTGAGTGTTTAAACAAGAGAAAAATGTGAGAAAATGTTAATACCAGTCTCAGAAAGGTGTATAATGTGTCTGGTGAAGCGTTTTCAGCCTTAAAACATGTAGAATAATTGTAAAATATAAAATTGTCCTACTTCGCGGATTTCACTTATTGCGGGCTATTTCTGGAACCTAACCCCCGCGATAAACGAGGGATTACTGTACTATAATTTATTGTCTATATTTTCATTCAAAATTTGGTATTGTGACAGGCCTAGTGGTATGGGATATTTTTACACAAGGAGCCCTGTTTGATTGTAATATGATTTTTCCATCCAAATTAGTGCTTGCATACTGTATGTACTTATGTGAACACACTTATTTAGCTTTAAACCATAATAGCTTCAAACAATATCTGTTTTCAATAAGCCTGGTTATTATGACTCTTACTTTCCATTTTTAGTGAACACCCAGACACTACGAGTCTGTTCACTGTGGACAAAGGCCACAAACACATCAGCGTTTAGTGGAGTCTCTTGAGAAGCCTGACTCTCACAAAGTGTCCATTCATACTCCTGCTGCCTGCACTCCTCCAGCTGTGGAGAAGACACTAGTGAGGGACAGATGTGTGCTAACCCACACGGCAGTGCTTCATATTAGGGATGCACTGATGTGACGATTCTAGCCAATACCGATATCTGATATTAGTGCTGCTGTTGTGGCCGATAACTAGGGATGTCAACAATTAATCGACTTATGATTAATTGTTGATCAAGACGTTGGTCGAACAAAATGCATTAATTGTAATTAATCGCTAATCGTGGACACGTGCACCCGCATGGTCACGAAACAAGGCAACCGCGCACGGCGCTGCGCCAAGCTCGACTCACAGCCGGCCGCAGGCGCCAACGGCACTGCCCGGTGTATGCGCGAGGCCGGGGCTGCTGAGCACGAGATCGAACTGCGGCGCCCGGAATGCCTAGTCTCAGCCCTAGCCACAAACCAGCCGCACGAAACCAGCAGCGGCACGTGGTGGTTTAATCCTGGTTTAGTCCAGGTCTAGACCTGGTCCAGTCCTGGTTTAGTCCAGGCGCAGTCCAGGTTTAGACCTGGTTTAAACCTGGTTTAGTTCTGGTCTAGACCTGGTTTAGTCCACATTTAGTCCTGGTCTAGTCTCGTAGCCAATCAGGACGCAGAACACAATGTTACACTATAAAAAAATGTTACACTATAAAAAAAAATTGAAAAAAAAAAAAAAAAATCTGCGAACCGCGACAGAGCGAGGGATTACTGTATTTTGTTATTCAGCATCAATACATTTGTCTGCTTTTTACTAAGGAATAATTAATTGAGGAATATACAATATAATAATACTATGATATATTTTTGACTCAGTGTTATGTTACTATAGCTTATATTCTTAAAGACCCTATTGAAACACTCAAATTCAGGTGAAAAACGCCGCTTATCAGTTAATTGTTAATCGATCGACACTCAACCCCACCTCGCCCCCAGTGTCTGTGGACACTGGTAGCCCCCATGGCAGAAGATACATCAAGGCCCGTTGTGACGTGAGCCGTCCTCCTGTGGACCCACCACCCGCAGGAGGATTCATGAGGGCTGGTGCATTGTGTTCTGGGCAGCAGAACACTGCTTGGACTGCTGCCCCCGCGACCCAGAAAATGGAAAAGCGGAAGAAAATGAATGAATGAATGAATGAATGAATATCGGCCCAGTTTTACACATCGGGTCGATACCGATATGTTCAAATTTTGGCAATATCGGCCGATACCAATGTTAATGCCGATGTATCATGCATCCCTAGTTCACATACTACCACTAGACCTGTCACGGTAACACATTCTGAAATACAATATATCGCTACAGAGATGAATATTGATAAATGATAATACAGTATTGCAACCACTTTTTGCCACTAACAGTACATAATTTCATTAAAAGGCCTGAGCTGCAACAAATAAATGAGAGAATGAAGCAATAAGTAATCATAGAAGTGATTTATTCAACCCTCTACAGCTCAAATCTTACCATATTATAATTAAAATAGCAAAAATCTCGCCACTACTGTAAAGAAAATGTGATAGGTTGATATATCTACCACATACAAACATGCACCGTGTGAAAGAGTGGAAGAGATTTGGTTACACTACACAAGTTCTTTTGGAATATGAGGGATTTCAAGGATTACATAGTCCAAGGTACAGTGTGTAAACCGCTAACATTCACAGTGGCAAGTGACAAGTTATTCACAGCTCAAAAGTCTCTTAAAACAACTTTGTACTTTGAGGGCGCATTATGAATCGTAATACATTTTTAAAGATCCCATGACATGGTACTTCTTGATGCTTTTATATGGCTCCTTAATGGTTCTACAATACTGTAAATGAATCCTTCTTCAAAATCAACACTCATGAGAAACAGAGATAAGATGAGAGAGAGTAATTTTTCTCTCTCTGAACAGTCCATAATGGGCGTTGTTGCTTGAATGCAAATGAGGACAAAAGAGATGGCCAATAGTAGCGGGTGGGGGCGTGGCCAAACTCTCCGCTCTCAGCTCTCAGCTGTGCCTGTGCGCTCTGATCCATTTCCGTGTTTTTGCACGGGGGGAGAGATTTGAAGCGTTCCATTGAAAAATAAACACATTTCCACAGAAAATAAAATGAAACCACTGCTGTTCAAAGGTCCAGAGGCTCAGATAAAGGACTTCCGAGCCTAGAAACACTCGGACGTGCCTCCAGGCAAATAAAAAAACGCATTTGGCATTGCCTAGCGCATTCACAGTCCAAACTCTCTGGGCGTGATTTACAGAGACGCTGAGTACAGACAGACGGGGGTGGAACTGCATTTGCATTTCTTTTTTCGATCTGACGTCAATAAGGTGCCTTGTTCAAAATCGCCCGTTTGAGCTCCGATTTTTTCTACCGCAGAAAAGGATCGCAAATGCTCAGTTTAGACATTTCGCAACTTTTAACCATGGGGGGGGGCTAAACAGGGTAGGGGAGCTCACATTAACGTTCAAAAACCTCAGAAAGTGAAAATTTCATGCTATGGGACCTTTAAGTTTTATATTCAAAACACAACTCCAGGTGTGTTTTTTGATGAGATAACAACATTATAACATGGCTTAAAACTCACAAGAGTCAATTTAGTGTAATATATGACCTTTTAAAAATCAGACAAGTATCTTTTCATCACGTTTTGTTGCCCATTTAATGCATTTAAGAATTTAATTGAATTTACTCTTCATTTACAAAATTTTTTAAGGCAATAATTGCAGTCACGTTTAATATTCTCTTAATTTCCTAGCCCTTAATTTAGATTTTTCCAAAACCGCTGCCTGTTTTATACTTCCCTCAGTCTAATGTGCTGTGTTGGCATATCAAGCAGCCATTTCCTCTTGGTGCTAGTTCAACTGCTTTCTTATTTATTACCCACCACTGGGCGATTTGTTTATTTTCATCACCTTGTCTTTTCTATATATAAGCAAGACATACGAATATAAATCTAGAGGCCAGTTTGTAATATCATCTCTTAATGAAATTGCGTTGTGAAGGGACTCTCACTTCAACCTTTTAGTAAATTATTTTTGACGAAAGCATTTTCATGATCAAATGTGTGCTGTGGCTAGGTTGGGCGGGGAGTGAATAAGGGGATACTGAAGCATGTCTTTAATTCTCCCCAACTAAATGCGCTCTATATTTAGAGACAAGCAAGCAGCCTTTTGTGAGGCTGTTAAAACTTTACAATCTCAGGAATCTGTTCAAACCAGGTGGCCTAAAAGTATTCTGTATTTGCAGCTTGCTGTATCGGCTAAATAAAGCTTTGTCACTGTGTGTTTTTCGCTGCTGAAAATGTGCTGAGTACAAGACCAGGGTATACATCCAGATTATTGAAGCTTATTGTAGCTGGTTGTGAAATCGGACCAGAGTGTTGCAGAAGTGACATTCTGCATTCGACTTAAGCTCAGAGGAATAGGACTATATTTATACATATGCAATACTAAAGAAAACCCTAGAGAAGAGGAAATTATTGTTTAAAAAAAGGTCTCGAGTGTAATAATTTGGGCACATTGCATATGTTGTTCATGTGTTTTATGCATATGGCCTACATACACTAATACAACAGCACAACAGGTAGTTTAGCTTTAAAAAGTGTCAATTATGAGTCGCTGAAGGATTGAAAATCCTAAAACACAAACTCTCTATTGACATTTGGCAGCATGTAGTTGCTAGTTGTCATAGTAACACGACATTTTGAAAAAGAGAGATAGAGTTGACAAAAGAGGAAAAAGATCGCAAAATTACTACCCAAGACTCATTTATTGGTTTACCTTTAGACATTTGAAAGATGATAAGATGCAGTTAAAAGTTACTACTGTTGTACTGTTGTTTACTACTGTTATTGCACATTACTACTGGAATTTTTACTACTACTGTTGTTTACTCCTGTTATTGCACTAGAATTACTACTGTTGCACATTTATTTTATCTTAACTTCAATGCACATTCTATTGCACGTTACCATTTCACTGCTGTATCTTCCATTGCACATTTTTGATGCACACTGCACACTTTGGAAATCTGTATATAGGTATTTATTTATTATGTTTCACTGCTTTAAGATTTTAGATCTTAGACTTTAGTTTAACTTTAGATCTCTGTCTTGGATAGTTTTTGTTGTGTTTTGTCTTTATATTGTATTTTGTTCAGTCTTTTTTGCACTACCTGGCCAGAGAGAAACGAAATTTCGATTCACTGTATGTTGAACACATATGGAATTGACAATAAAGCTGACTTTGATCTTTTTGATCTTGATCTTTGATTTTTGTAAATTAATTCATTTAAATTCAGTATTTCGACAGATATTTGTACTGTAATAACAATATGACACTGAATTTAATCATCTGTAACATGGAATTTGGACTTATTATTCCAGTTGAAACTACAGAGCCACTGTTGTATGGTTAGGGTTAGAGTACACGTTACCTTTAAGAAATATAGTTATGATTGGTTTGTATGCAAAGGTTAGTTCCTTAGTGTGGTCAGTACAGTGCTGTTGCTATTCAGGTTTAGATGCTGTCCTCCTTTTGCAGATGGGACTGTATTTACAACGAGGACAGACACAATGAATGCATGGGTGGCTCTACATCCACTGCTCCCTACCACAAAGGGGAAGACCACAGGGGCTTGGTAAGGACATGAAATGGTCTACTTTTATGTTAGGTTGTGTGTGGACATGTTTGCGTGCCGGGTCACTTCCTATTGTTGAGTGGCAGCGTAAGGAGAAGTACGTGTGCTGCGTTTGTGTAGAAGCCAGATGGCCCACAGTTTGGGTCACACTGCAAAAAAGCTTGGCCAAAATTTAAGATATAAACCCTTAAATCTATCAGTAAATGACTTAAAAGTAGTGAAATTATCTGTCCATGCAGCAAGATAATTTTACTTGACAAGTTAACTTAAAATAAACTACCTCTAGACGAGAATGAAGCAGTTTCTGGTCTAGTAAATAGATAATAAGTCTGAAAACAAGATGAATAACCTGATACAAGTTTTAAAGTTAAAGTTTTTTTGGCCAGATTAGTTTAGTTTAGTTTATTTGATTTATTTGACAGGAGCATTAATCACAAAAAATTAGCTAATTTCCATCCGCAGTCCCTGAGACATTACAAACAACATTACAAACAATGAACATAAAGCATAAAAACAATGCAATTTATAATATTTACAGTGGCGGTGATATATTTCATCAGTTAGTAAAAAAATATTAAAACTCTTTTCCCAATACCTGTACCCCCTTCTCATGTCTTTAACGCCGACACGTCTGCACTCTTAGAAACTGTTGTTTAATTTCCACGCTAAATTTTTTAAAGCATTTGCATAATTTTAGCTCAGTTGGAAGTTTGTTCCATTCTGAGATTGTTTTAAATGAAAATGCAGATTGTCCTAGTGATGTTTTCCTTTTTGGTATTGCACATTGGCCACTGACCGTTGACCCCGTCTGATCAGATGTTAAATAGATAAACTTTTTCAATGGTGGTGGCGCCACATTATTGATAATCTTGAATAATAACCTTAGATTAGCCATTTTAATTGTATTATCAAAGTTGAGTATTTTATGTTTATGTAATATTTGACAGTGATAGTATTTCCGTGGTTTCCGATCTAGAATCTAAGTGCTTGCTTATAAAGAGAGTCGGTTTTATTGTGGTTTGTTTGGCTTGTGACCAGCATGAAACACCAAAAATTAAATGAGGTAGTTTCATTGCATTTAGATTTTTGCTCCTTGTTTTGTCAGGGAATTTCATATGGATCTAAAAGTAGACAGATTATATTTTATTTTATGGCAAACCTTTTTAATGTGTTTTTTAAAACTTAGTCTATTATCTAAAATGATGCCGAGATATCTGTATTCATCAACATTTTTAATAGTTTCGCCGTTTACTGCGATTAAGGGATATGTTCTTTTATTTTGTTTTGTGGAGAAAAACATTGTTACTGGTTTACCAACATTCAGTGTTAGACAAGAGTCCTTCAACCATGTTGCAATTTTTTCCATTGCCATTGATAGTTTGGCTGCCGCGTGTTCATGATCCTTCCCGTCCGTGTAAATGACGGTGTCGTCCGCATACATCTGGACACCAACTTCGTCACACACGGGTGGGAGGTCATTAATATATAGGCTGAACAATAGTGGCCCAAGAATCGATCCCTGTGGGACTCCCTTAGTACACTCTCTCTTTCCAGACACTTGTGTTTTTGTTTGTTTTGTTGACAGTGTCTGTGGAAACAAATTTCCCCTCGGGGACAATAAAGGTCTATCTATCTATCTATCTTGCCCATTTACACGGACACACTGAGAGCGCCCAGCTAAGGGTATCCACGGACAGTTTATATTGATTCAGTTTTGATAGCAATACAGCGTGATTAACTGTATCAAAAGCCTTGCGTAGGTCTAAAAATACTACACCTTCCACCTTTCCTGTGTCAAGGCTTGATTTAATTGATCAGAGAAATTTGCAGTGCAGTAGTCTCTGTGCAGCTCTGACTCAGACAATTCATGGACCCTTGTTTCAGAGCTCTCACATACGAAAGTGACATCTTTGCTCACTCATCTGCTTTTATTTGAATTCACTACTCGATCAAAAATACCTCATCTCTAGCTTTTCTATTGTGATATATTGTGCAGCCCTAGTTTGCACATAAATAATGTTGTAAAGTCTGGTCCTCCCATTTCTGATGTCTAACTTCCACATGCATCCAATTACAGTTACGCAGAATCTGTTACAAGTGTGGTTTTCTTCTGGTCATAGTAGAGAACGACAACAGCCTGTGTGTGTGTCCCCAGCAGCAGCCCGGAAGCACAGTGGCTTTCTCACTTACAAAGGCACACAAGGCTGCGTGTGTGTGTGTGTGTGCGTACAAGTGCATGACGCTGTGTCTATCTGGCACTGAGCAGAACAGGAAGCCGTGAGGTGGGGCTCCAGTCCATGGCCAAGTTCTCCTTTTTCCTACACGCTGCTCCGTTGACTTGCTCCCAGCTTAGAATCCCGGCCCGTGCCTAGAGTGCCTCCTGGATCTGAATCAGGAGGGAGTGTGTGCGCTGGGTCTGGCAGTGCTGCTCTGTTGGCAGGTATGGCCAGTGAAGATGCGCAAGAGGACTTACAAGTGGATCAGGCCTTCGCTGACCTTGTAAACACTGAACATGGTGACACAGAACCCCCGGTAGGCACTTGAAAACTCAAAATGTCAATCTTTCTTCTATCCATGGTTTCGATATTGAATGTGTACAGAAAATACTTACATTGCACTAAATAATTATTACCAATTATAATATTTTAAAATACATGTAAACTAAATTTCAAAGCAAATTGTGGTGTGATGTAGGCCTACTTATGACTTGTTTTACTTAGGCCATTTTGGCTTCCTGGTACACTTCCTGTAAATTGTGTCTTAAACACAGCCTGTCAACGTGCTCTTCATCATGTGATTTCACCCCATCACTCTCCTCGTCATATGAACTACTAGGACTTGGGTCAGATTTAGAGATTTCAACTAACACAGCAAAAGTGTTTTTCTTGGAGACAGCGTGGTCTAAAATGTAGAGGGATTTGCCTTTAAATTGATTTAGTTTTGTGATCTCTATAATCTCAGATCTCTATTTTTCTAAATGTCAAGAGTGAAATGGTGCGTTAATGGTGCAGTATTTGTGATGATCCTCAACTTTTTTGTCCTCTAATACACACTGCTATAGCTTATGTAGGCTAGATATATGAGCAAATCAAACCTAGCTAATATGTTAAGTTGTAATTGATCTGTAACTGAAATGTATAGAATAGTCTGCGTAGGTTTTCTTAGCTTCCTTGTTGACTTCCTGCTAGACCTTGCCTGCCTTGCACCAACCCATGCTGACTCCTCACTCCTTTCTACACTTGGGATGTTGCCCATAGCTCCTCTGTTTACTGTGAAACTCTCGGGATTCTGAAGTATTGTGTTGAAAAGGAGTGCGTCACGGTACAGACTCTCCCTTCCTGTCACTCACTGCCTGGTGGCACTTCTAAGAATTGACCTATACCTGCTGTGGCGTCTCAGTGCCGCAGGTCTGACATGTCCACAATAGCGCTCACAAGCATCTCTATAGAGCGCAGTCAATGTTGGCTCTTGGCCCAGTTTTCTATATACAAGGAAACATGAAGCTTTTAAACACCCTTTAATTTCATTTTAATAATCACAAATTAAAACAGTGTAACATCTTAAAATTTCAATAGCTTTAATTTTTAATATTGCGTACTTTCACTACTGTACTTCGATATTTGTCCTGTCTGGATGTAAGAGAGCTGATCCATGAAGCCAGATTAAAGATAGATTTTAAGGCACGAGATGCAGACTGTTAGTATTAAAGTATATAGTGTTATATATTGTTTAATTATGCTAATCTCACGCTCCATCCTCCCCTCACTCGTGAACAAGACCCAGAGATACTTGAACTCCTCCACTTGAGGCAAGGACTCCCCACCCACCCAGAGAGGGCAAGCCACCTTTTTCCAGCTGAGCTGAAAGGCGAAGCTCTCAATTTACCAGTCAATCTACGTTCCTACTCTCACCTATGGTCATGAGCTTTGGGTAATGACCGAAAGGACGAGATCGCAGATACAAGCGGCCGAAATGAGTTTCCTCCGTAGAGTGGCTGGGCGCACCCTTGGAGATAGGGTGAGGAGCTCAGTCACACGGGAGGAGCTCGGAGTAGAGCCGCTGCTTCTCCACGTCGAGAGGAGCCAGCTGAGGTGGCTCGGGCATCTGTTCCGGATGCCTCCTGGACGCCTCCCTCGGGAGGTGTTCCGGGCATGTCCCACCGGGAGGAGGCCCCGGGGAAGACCCAGGACCCGCTGGCGGGACTATGTGTCCCGGCTGGCCTGGGAACGCCTTGGGGTCCCCCCGGAGGAGCTGGAGGAAGTGTCCGGGGTGAAGGAAGTCTGGGCGTCCCTGCTTAGACTGTTGTCCCCGCGACCCGGCCCCGGATAAGAGGAAGAAAATGGATGGATGGATGGATGGAATTATGCTAATACTCATGCAGACCTTGAGCTTGGGTGGTACCAGTGTACTTCCAGTCCAGTAATCTAATGTACATCTCTGCAGTCTGCACTGATAATCCAAGATGTATTAATGGAGGGACAAAAAGATAGTTTGGTGCATCTCAAAGGGTAAAAGTGATTTCACTGCTTGTGAAAATAATGAATCTTCCTAAAAGTCCATATTACCTTCAGTATGTCTCATCTCTATTTTGGTACTTGACGATGGTACATGATTTTTCCTTTTTTATGTGTCCACTCTTAGCTCATCCTCCTCAAAGTCAAAACATGCAGGCGAACCTCTGTCCTGGTGTTGTGTTGTGTAATGGCATAACATGCATTAGCACAACATGTTAAATCCAGCGGCTGCTCTGTGCTCTCCATCAGTGCCATGTGCTTGGCTCCTGACTGCTGATGTATTGTGGAGTGTGGTTGGATTATGGCCTTAATGAGAGCATAGCTGAAGCCCTAGCTTGCATGTAGCTGCTAAGAAGTTGTAATCAGATCTACTAAGCTGGAGGGCTTGATGTACTGCAGCGAGAGCACCCAAGCACCATGTGTGAGAGCAGACCACTGAGGCCCTCTGCGAGACTTGCCTCTAATGTTACAAGAAAGTCTGAATGAACCGAAGTCGCCCATCTCATATCTCCTCTCCTCTCTGTTCCCCTCAGAATGACCCAGGAGGGCTGTCGGTCCTGCAGCAGCTGGGCTTGGACCAGAGCTCAGACTTCTCCGACTGCAGTGTCCAGCAGCGCCTGGACGAGCAGCGTGAGCGGATCCGGAGAGAGATCCGAAAAGAGCTGAAGATAAAGGAGGGAGCGGAGAACCTGCGGAGGGCCACTACAGACAAGAGGAACGCACAGCAGGTGGACTCACAACTGCGCAGCTCCAAACGCAAACTAGAGACTCTGCAAGCCCAGCTGCAAGAGCTGGACGCTCACATTGTGGTTAAAGGACATGACGATAACAAAGGTATTATATTTTGTGGGAACCTATTGCACTATGTTTATTAGAAATCCAGAATAATTTTAACAAATTAATCAAATTTTACTAATTAATTTGTCCTCTTTATGCAATTGAAATATTATTTAAACAATGTGACATTATGTGCGTTGGTGTACTACATAAGTGTCTTGTCCAGATACCACACGGTCTCCTGGGTCAGTCAGTCAGACATCAGCCACTGAGCACAGGATCGCCGCTCTGGAGCGACAGCTCAACATCGAGCTCAAGGTCAAACAGGGAGCAGAGAACATGATCCCCATCTATGCCAATGGAGCTACCAAGGTACTGTAACCTACTCCACTCTCCTTTATGTGACAACATGTGGAAATACTTTCTTTTTATTGCTTATTATTATTGCATTTGATATAGATCAAAATTCAGCAATTTTGTTCCAGTAAGATGACGTGTATTTTAAGTTCAATTTAAGTTAAGTTCTGCTCCAACTTTCTTTCATTTGTGGTGTCTTTTCTACAGGACAAGAAGCTTCTACAGGCAACTCAACAGATGCTGCAGGACAGCAAGACCAAGATTGACATCATCCGCATGCAGATCCGAAAGGCCAGGCAGGCCACGGAGCAGTCTGAGGACCACCACAGTACGGCCCACTCATCTGGCTACTTCTCTTTTCTCCCACCTGCAGCTCTCTCACACACAATGCATATTTGATGACAGGCGTGGTATTGGATCAATGTGCCTTCAGAACACACACACTGTCCATTATAGGCCTCTCTCAGGTTAGAGCCTATTGACGTTCCTCCGGCCCCTTGATGTGGGCCAGAATCTAAAAGCCACGGCTCATTTAGTGGAGGTTAGAGAGGAACGAGCCGCGCAGGGAGCCAGGAAGCAGCAGAGACTAAAGGTCTGAGTCAGGAATGATGGCAGAGTCAACCCAGGGAAGTCCACAGAGAGGTGCAGATGAAAGACAGAAGAGACAGGAAGTCAAAACAAAGAAGAGAGCTGCTGGGATCTGAAGGCTCTTTGTGACCCATGTGACTCCAAACACTACCTTTCTATTGCACAGTCCCTTTCATTTTCTTTGTATAATATGATGCATATAATTACTTGTGTTTTTCATATATATACTGTATATACTATAAATATATATATAAAACATTAACGACAAGCAGAATAGTTGAGTACAAACAATTAACTTCTCATTTTCGCACTTTTATTCATACACACATGCATACATGCATACCGTACATGCATACCATACATACATCACAGTGATTGGTTAAATCTACATGACGGAGGTTATAATGTGTGTGCCCAGGTAAAGCAGACATGTGTGGGGTGGAGCTGCGGGTGGAGGAGCTGTGGCATCACTACAGAGTGGAACATGCCATGGCGGAGGGAGCGAAGAACATGCTGAGGCTCCTGGGAGCCGGCAAGGTCCAGGACAAGAAGGCCATAGCTGAGGTGAGATACATTTGTGGAGTATAGATGATAAAAGGTTGTTATAAAAGGTTGTTTGTTGTTGACATTCATTACCAACAGCTCTAACCTATGTCATCAGAGGTTATAATACTCCTTACAAAGAAGCATAGCCACAGTTGAATGGACCATACTACCTCAAGTGATGGTAAATAACGAGGCAAGAGTCTACAACTTGGACACTCAGGCATGAAATTTTCACTTGTGAATGTTAATGTGAGCTCCCCTACCCTGTTTAGCCCCCCCCCCATGGCTAAAAGTTGCGAAATGTGTAAATCGAGCAAATGCGGTTTTCCGCGTTTGAAAAAAAGACAGCCCAAACGGGCGATTCTGAACAAGGGAATTTTGTGACCACCCCCGTCTCGATGTCTACCCACCATCTCTGGAAATCACGCCCAGAGAATTTGGACCGCAAACGAGCTATGAAATGCGAGATGCGTTTTTTTATTTACATGGAGGCACGTGAGAGTGTTTCCAGGCTCGGATGTCCTTTATCCGAGCCTCTGGACCTCTGAAACAGCAGTGGTTTATTTTGTTTTCTGTGGAAATGTTTTTTTTTTTCATGGAACGCGTCTCATATCTTCCAAAGCGCTTAAAACACGGAAGTGGGTGACAGCACACAGCGCACCGCTAATCCAGGAAACAGCGTCGTACTTGACCACAACCCACCCGCTGCACTGGCCTGTCTCTGTCCTCCTCATTTCCATTCAAGCAACAATGCCCATAAAGCGTTTCAGAGACAAAGTTATGAATAGAACTGTCTTCATGAGGCTTTCTCATGCCCTGAGGCTTGATTTTGGAGCAGGATTCATTTACAGTATTAGGGAACCATTAAGGCGCCATATAAAAGCATCAAGAAGTACCATGTCATGGGACCTTTAAAGGAAAAGTAACGTTTTTTACAATTTGAGCCTTATTTCGGTAATAAAACAAGTTGTTTTACTCACCCATAGCACTTTGGTGTCATATGGAGCACTTCTGGAGATGTTTTAGATTTGCAGTTAGCCTAGCACGACTTCTAGCCATAGCTCGGGGCATATAATATATTCCCCGAGCATGTAATATGCCCCGTGCGGTCTCCAAATAACACAAACTTTAGCACTTTTCAAATCATAGAAGCTCGATGTCTTAGTCTACGATTTCGTTTGAGTCAAAAGTGGCCTGTAATCCGAGATTTAGCCATAGTTTACAGCTTTGCGTTTCATGTTTGGGTCCCGGGAGCTGAGAGCACAGTCCGCACATGCGCACTGGCGTCCTCATCTACTCAAAACTATGGCTAAATCTCGGAAGTTTGTGTTATTTGGAGACCGCAAACATGTGCCCCGAGAACTCACATTATGGAGATCGCGAATCTAAAACATCTCCGGAAGTGCTCCATATGACACCAAAGTACGTAAAACAACTTGTTTTATTACCGAAATAAGGCTCAGATTGTAAAAAACGTTACTTTTCCTTTAAGTAATTCTACAACAGAAATGAAGCTGCAGATGTACCATTGAATAATTTCTCCCTAAGTTTAGTTTTGTTTGGTATTCTTTTAATAATATTATGCAGAAGATTATGTTTTGTTAGCATAATGCACTTCAAGGTTGTGCTTTTCTTCCTTTTCCAGTATTTATGATCTCTCTCCCTGTCTCTCTCTCTCCAGGCTCAATGTGGTCTAAGCGAGTCCACCCAGCGTCTGGACCTCCTGAAGTGTTCTTTAGAGCAGAGACTACAGGAGCTACCTGAGGACCACCCCAAGGCCTGTCTCATCAAAGAGGAGCTGGTTTTAGCCACTTCCACTGCTTTTAGCAATCGTAACAGCGCCCCCTATGTTCACAACCAGTATAGCACACTCATCAAACCCTCTCCTCTCACAGGTACACAGACACATTAGAGTATAGACTAATTAGTAACAATCAAGCAGGACCCATGCATTATATAATTGAAATATTAAAGGAGAAGTAAAGTTTTTTACAATCTGATCCTTATTTCTGTAATAAAACAAGTTGTTTTACTCACCCATAGCACTTTAGTGTCATATGGAGCACTTCCAGAGATGTGTTAGATTTGAGATAGCCGTAGCGCGAGTTCTCGGGTTCCCGAGCATGTAATCTATGCCCTGTGCAGTCTCCAAATAAAACAAACTTTAGCACTTTTCAAATCATAGAAGCTCGATGTCTTGACGCTTTCGTTTGAGTCAAAAGTGGCCTGTAATCCGAGATTTAGCCATAGTTTCGAGTAGATGAGGACGCCAGTGCGCATGTGCGGAGACACAGCTTATTTCACTCTCAGCTCCCGGGACCCAAACATGAAACGCAAAGATGTAATCTATGGATAAATCTCGGATTACAGGCCACTTTTGACTCAAACAAAAGTGTAGACTAAGACATTGAGCTTATATGATTTGAAAAGTGCTAAAGTTTGTGTTATTTGGAGACCGCACAGGGCATATATTACATGCTCGGGGAATATATTATATGCCCCGAGAACTCGCGCTACGGCTATCGCTAATCTAAAACATCTCTGGAAGTGCTCCATATGACACCAAAGTGCTATGGGTGAGTAAAACAACTTGTTTTATTACCGAAATAAGGCTCAGATTGTAAAAAACGTTAATTCTCTAAGTTCAATAAGATATTTCAAGACTTGGATGCCTCTTCTGTGTGTAGGTACTCTACAGGTACATGTGCTGGGCTGTGTGGGGCTCCTGGAGGTGGTCCCAGGACGTAGCAGAGGGACCCCCATCTCTCTTCCTTCTCACTCTATGGGAGACGGACGCTCCTCCTTCAAACTAAGTGGTCTTTACAGCCGGAGCACCAGCAGCATGAGCCTGAAGATCCCCAGTAAACACGAAGAGCTCTCATGTAAGTGATTACTATTCCACTATCCCCAGTTGTCCCAGTTAAAGATGTAACCTCCAGTGGCTTGTCACTATGGAGATCATTTTGCTTTGCCTGAAATGTTCCCCAGTATAGTACAGTGGTACCTCACCTTACGTTCAAAGTTCAAAGTTCAAAGTCAGCTTTATTGTCAATTCTGCCATATGTGTTCAACATACAGTGAATCGAAATTTTGTTTCTCTCTGGCCAAGTAGTGCAAAAAGACAGTGTACAGAATACAACATGAAGACAAAACACAACAAAAACTATCTAAGACAGAGATCTAAGTTAAAACTAAAGTCTACGGTCTAAAATCTTAAAACAGTGCAACATAATAAATAACCTATACTATATACAGATTTCCAAAGTGTGCAGTGTGCATCAAAATGTGCAATGGAAGATACAGCAGTGAATTGGTCATGTGCAGTAGAATGTGCATTGGAGTTAAGATAAATAAAAATAAATGTGCAACAGTAGTAATTCTAGTGCAACAGGAGTAAACAACAGTACTAAAAATTCCAGTAGTAAATGTAAGTGTGCAATAGCAGTAGTAAACAACAGTGCAACAGGAGTAAAATCCAGTAGTAAATGTAAATGTGCAACACTGCAACAGTCGTCCTTAGCAGCAGTTTTTTTAAAGTGTCTAGAGTGATAGGTCTTTTTATGGAATACAGGTTATGCCAGGGTGGGGGGTGGGAGATGGGTAAGGTGGGAGTTCGGGTGTGAGTTCAGGTGTGAGTTCAGCCTCCTGACAGCCTGGTGGATGAAGCTGTTTGAAAGCCTGGTGGAGTGGGCCCGGAGACTCCGGTACCTTCTCCCCGAGGGCAGGAGGCTGAACAGGCTAAGTGCGGGGTGGCTCGGGTCACCCACAATGCTGGACGCTCTGCGGGTGAGCCGGGTGTTAAAAATGTCTAGGAGGGAGGGGAGAGAGACACCAGCGATCCTCCCAGCTGCATTCACTATGCGCTGCAGGGCTTTCCTGTTCTGTTCAGTGCAGCTCCCGTACCACACAGTGATGCAGCTGGTCAGGACGCTCTCAATGGTGCCTCGGTAGAAGGTGGTCATAATGGGTGGAGGGGCTCCAGCTCTCCTCAGTTTGCGGAGAAAATAGAGGCGCTTCTGAGCCCTCTTTGCCAGTGATACAGTATTCACTGTCCAGGAGAGGTCCTCACTGATGTGCACCCCCAGGAATTTGGTGCTGCTCACCCTCTCTACAGCAGCACCATTGATGGACAGTGGGGGGTGCTGGGTGGGGCCTCTCCCAGCACCCCCCACTGTCCATCAACGAAATTAATTCGTTCCAGAAGTGGTTTCGTAACGTGAAAAATTCGTAAGTTGAGTAGCTATTTCAATGGAAAAAGCCTGATTCGTTCCAAGGCCCCGATCCAAGTTTTTTTTTTTTATAGTGTAACATTGTGTTCTGCGTCCTGATTGGTTTCTCAGACTGGATTTAAACTTTTCTCACATTTGTCTTTCGTTTAAACACTCAAACTTTCATAGATTTTCAACAAAATTATTAATAGTGAAGTGTGGGGGGAAGGGGGAGGGGGGAGAAAACTGCGCTCTGACACGTGTGTGAGACCGGCGCGGGGCTGCCAGCAGGTCTAGACCTGGACTAAACCAGGACTAAACCTGGACTAAACCTGGAGTAAACCTGGACTAGACCAGGACTAGACCAGGACTAGACCAGGACTAGACCAGGACTAGACCAGGACTAGACCAGGTGGATTAAAGGACCCACAAACGCATGCAAGAGCCGCGGTGGTCTAGACCTGCTCTAGACCTGCTCTAGATCTGGTCTAGACCTGGCTCTTACATGCGTTCGTGGGTCTCGTTCATGCGCTCAGACTGCGTGCGGTCCTCCAGCTGAGGCGAGCAGCGGCTCGCCTCAGCTGTGACTCGAAACGAAACCAGGAAATAGACCTTTAATCCACCTGGTCTAGTCCTGGTCTAGTCCTGGTCTAGTCCAGATTTAGTCCTGGTTTAGTCCAGGTTTAGTCCTGGTTTAGTCCAGGTCTAGACCTGCTGGCAGCCCCGCGCCGGGTCATGCTGCGCTATCACACGTGTCAGAGCGCAGTTTTCTCCCCCCTCCCCCTTCCCCCCACACTTCACTATTAATAATTTTGTTGAAAATCTATGAAAGTTTGAGTGTTTAAACGAGAGACAAATGTGAGAAAAGTTTAAATCCAGTCTGAGAAAAACGTATAATGTGTGTGGCTGAGCGCGCATTATTTGAATTTTTGAGATTTCGCGTTTCGTAGCTTGAATTTTCTTTCGTATCTAGAGACCATTTACCGTGAAGGCGTTTCGTAACTTGAAATTTTCGTTTGTTGGGTCATTCGTGAGGTGAGGTACCACTGTATTAAACGTATTAAACATGCATTTATTCAATTAAAGCAATACTGTCTGATTCTCCCTGGAATTAAACAAGTGGTGGGCCCTCTATCAGAAAAGTTACACTGTGCACCTTTAAATAAAACATAGCCCACTTTTGTACCACAGCGGAGGTGAGTGCAGTGCTGAAGCTGGAGAACTCCGTGGTTGGGCAGACGGGCTGGAGGACTGTGGGTGAACAGGCCTGGGACCAAACCTTTACTGTGGATCTAGAGAGGGTGAGTCCAATTCTTCAGTTTTAATCCATTTTCATATGTTGGTCATGTGTAGATATTAACATGACATTAGCTTTTCATTCTATAATGCAGTTTTATCTCAATATCCAAAATGAATGGTAGTGACGCTCTCTAAACAGCTTTAGAGAGCATCACTACTTTCTACTAGCTTCAGATCAAGTAACTAATATAAAAGCTAATAAAGTTTGGCACGTTTATAAATGGTTTGACTGCCAGAGAGTTATCTAATATCTTTCTTTCTATTGTTCTTTGTTTTCAGTCCAGGGAGATGGAGATAGCAGTTTACTGGAGAGACTACCGCTCCCTGTGTGCTGTCAAGTACCTGAAGTTGGAGGACTTCCTGGACAATCAGAGACACAGAGTCCAGCTGGAACTGGAGCCACAAGGCCTACTGCTGGCCGAGGTACTAGAGCTCTGCATCTGACACCAAATAAACCAAAAATAAACTAGAAATAAACTAAATGTCACTAACCTTTTTGCTCATGATTCGTGTTTTCAGGTGACATTCTTTAACCCGGTGATAGAGAGAGGCCGCAGACTACAAAGGCAAAGGAAGGTCTTCTCCAAACAGCACGGTAATTACATCACATACAGTGAGTCGCTCTTATTAATAAAACATAAAGATGAATCAAAATTAATTTGAGGGTCAGATGGTGCAACATTAATCTCAGCCTTCTGTCTGTGTATCAATCTGACCTTTTGATAATCTGACTGGACCCTTCTATCACAGTTACATCATATGTCATAATGGAAAAATGTAATATTTTTTATGTTCAAGCACAGTGGGGTTCCTATGGAAGCCCATTCCCGCCAGTAAAAAAAAAAAAAAAAAAAGTTGGTCACACTAAGTCATAATTATGAGATAAAAAGTCTAAATCAGGGGTTTTCAACGTTTTTCAGGCCAGGGACCCCCAAACAGATGGCGAACTGGGCCAGGGACCCCCTACTATATATACGGCATAGAATTGTGTTTTATATTAAATTGAGCTTAGTGTCATGTATAAACATTGCTACTCTGTTATGGTACATCCAATACAAGGAAATAATACACAGGTTAATACTGTATTTTACACTATAAAATATAAAATTATATTATTTTAAAGTGAAATCAAAAGATTTCGCGACCCCCTGCAGTACCTCCGCGACCCCCCTAGGGGTCGCGACCCCCCTGTTGAAGACCTCTGGTCTAAATTATGAGATAAAAAGTCAAAATTATTAGATAAAAAGTCATAATTATGAGATAAGAAAGTCAAAATTATGAGATAAAAAGTCATAATTATTAGATAAAAAGTCATATTTATTAGATAAAAAGTCAAAATTATGAGATAAAAAGTCAAAATTTTGAGATAAAAAGTCAAAATTATGAGAAAGTCAAAATTATGAGATAAAAAGTCAAAATTATGAGATAAAAAGTCAAAATTTTGAGATATCTAGTAAGTAAACGGATTGTATTTGATTGTGCGTAGAGATGAGTGCAGAGACTTCAGGAAATACATTGGTGATGGTAACTTTCTTATCTCATAATTTGGACTTTTTATCTCAAAATTTGGACTTTTTATCTCAAAATTTGGACTTTTTATCTCATAATTTTGACTTTATATCTCAAAATTTTAACTTTCTTATCTCAAATTTTTGACTTTTTATCTCATAATTTCGACTTTTTATCTCATAATTTCGATTTTCTTATCTCATATTTTTGACTTTTTATCTCATAATTTTGACTTTTTATCTCATAATTTCGACTTTTTATCTCATAATTTCGACTTTTTATCTCATAATTTGGACTTTTTATCTCAAAATTTTAACTTTCTTACAGTATCTCATATTTTTGACTTTTTATCTCATAATTTCGACTTTTTATCTCATAATTTTGACTTTTTATCTCATAATTATGACTTGGTGTAACCAACTTTTTTTTTTTTTTTACTGGCAGGAATGGGCTTCCATAGGGTTCCTTCCTATTCCTTCCTATTAAAAATTGAATAGGAAAGTTAAAAAAAAAAAAAAGATGGAAGCCTCAAAACATTGTCTGTCCAACGCTGAAATCATGTCTGTACACTGCACAGTTCCTCTACTTTGAATTTGATAACTGATACTATGAATTATTACATATTATTGTCATTTTAGGTAAAGCCTTCTTGCGCGCTCGTCAGATGAACGTGGACATTGCTACATGGGTGCGGCTGCTCCGGAACGCAATCCCCAGTGGAAGTAACTCCCCCAGCTACACCCCGAGCTTCAGCCACAACACGCTCTCGCATAACACAGGGTACAGCACCAGAGTTGTAGTTTAGACAAATAAAGTTGTTTAATGTTACAAACTTTTCACCAAACCCCCTTGTGTGTTCCAGAGAAATCTCAGTAGAAAAGCTGAATTTGGAAAGCGACTCTCCTCAGAAAGCAGAGATCAGGAGAGACGTGGTGGACTGTCCCGCTGCGGTGAGTCCTCGGAGACAGACGGGAGACTTCAGTCAGGGAGCGTGATGGCCATCTTGACACTATCACGTTACTATTTCACCCACTTCCTACCCGAAACCCCTGGCTCAAGAACAGAGCTCCAGTCATATGCAGCAACTCATAGTGAAATCTAATCCAGAGAAGGACAGGGGAGCTGGAGAAAGAGAAAGGATCAGGGCGGTAATTAGAGGAACGGGGATCTCACTGAGGCAGTTTTAATGGGGCTGAATTTAACAGAGAGCAGATCAAATTGCCCAAATACTGTACTGAGGAAGTCTAAACGTCACTGGACGGGGCATGAATTTGAAGTAAATTTTGTGTGTTTTAGTTATGTTTAATACAGCTCTGGAAAAAAATAAGAGACCGCCAGCGTCTGTTGAGTTCCAACACAAACACAAAGCTGAGCTACTTCAGTTCTTGCACCAGGAGTGGAATAAAGTCACCCAAGAACAATGTGAAAGACTTGGACTAAACCAGGTCTGAACCAAGACTAAAGCAGGTTAAAAAGAGGACTAAACCAGGATTAAACGAGGATTAAATCAGGCCTAAACTTGGACTGAGCCAGAACTAAACTAGGACTAAACCAGGTCTGAACCAAGACTAAAGCAGGTCTAAACTAGGACTAAACCAGGTCTGAACCAAGACTAAAGCAGGTCTAAACTAGGACTAAACCAGATCTGAACCAAGACTAAAGCAGGCCTAAACTAGGACTAAACCAGGTCTGAATCAGGAGTAAACCAGGTTAAAAATTGGCCTAAACCAGGACTAAACTAGGACTAAACTGGGTCTGAACCAAGACTAAACCAGGACTAAACCAGGTCTAAACCAGGTCTAAACTAGGACCCAAGAACAATGTGAAAGACTTGTGGAGAACATGCCAAGACACATGAAAGCTGATTAAAAATAAGGGTTATTGCACCAAATATTGATTTCTGAACTCTTCTTAAGTGTAAACATTAGTATTATGTTGTTTTAAAATGAATTTGATCTTGTTTCTTTGCCTTTTTTTGAGGTCTGAAAACATGTATCTTTTTTGTTATTTTGACCATTTGTCATTTTCTGCAAATAAATGCTCTAAACGATAATATTTTTATTTGGAATTTGGGGGAAATGTTGTCAGTAGTTTATAGACTCAAACAAAAATGTTCCTTTTGCCCAAACACAAACCTATAAGTAGTAAAATCAGAAAAACTGATAATTTTGCAGTGGTCTCTTTATTTTTTTTCCAGAGCTGTACATCCAAAAAATACCAACTCTTGCGTTTATACTTATTTTGAAATGCAGTTGTCCAGGATTGTTAGATTTGAATGTTTGTGACCATGACACAGTTACTACTTTGGCTGAATGTCCTAACCGTGAGCCTGTCTTTCTCTGGTCGGAAACAGGAACAAACGCCCCCCTTGGTACCTGAATCCACGACAAACATCCAAGAGTCACCGGTCAACGCGTTATCCCGCAACTCTTCACGCAGGTGCAGTGAACAGAAATGATTTGTACAGATGTTAATGCACGACTTTTTTCTACTGCTATTATGGCAAATCTCTATGGATCGACTTATGCATACTATACCAAACCATTGTTTAAAGATCCCATGACATGGTACTTCTTGATGCTTTTATATGGCTCCTTAATGGTTCCCTAATACTGTAAATGAATCCTTCTTCAAAATCAACACTCAGTGCATGAGAAAGAGAGATAAGATGAGAAAGAGTCATAAATGTCACTCTGGAACACTCCATTATGGGCGTTGTTGCTTGAATGCAAATGAGGAGGACAGAGATGGCCTATAGTAGGGGGTGGGGGCGTGGCCAAACTCTCCGCTCTCAGCTCTCAGCTGTGCCTGTGCGCTCTGACCCACTTCCGTGTTTTTGCGTGGAGGGAGAGATGAGAAGCGTTCCATTGAAAAATAAACACATTTCCACAGAAAATAAAATGAAACCACTGCTGTTTCAGATATCCACAGGCTCAGATAAAGGACTTCCGAGCCTAGAAACACTCGCAAGTTCCTCCAGGCAAATAAAAAAACGCATTTCGCATTGCGTAGCTCCTCCGCAGTCCAAACTCTCTGGGCGTGATTTACAGAGACGCTGAGTACAGACAGACGGGGGTGGAACTGCATTTGCATTTCTTTTTTCGATCTGACGTCAATAAGTTTCCTTGTTCAAAATCGCCCGTTTGAGCTCTGATTTTTTCTAACGCAGAAAAGGATCCCAAATGCTCAGTTTAGACATTTCGCAACTTTTAACCATGGGGGGGGCTAAACAGGGTAGGGGAGCTCACATTAACGTTCAAAAACCTCAGAAAGTGAAAATTTCATGCCATGGGACCTTTAACACTGTGTACACTTGACCTTATTAAATGTTTGGTCCAAACATTTACAAGAAATCTCTCAAACACGTTTAGAAAATAACAGACTAATCATAAATACAACCATATTTAGCACACAGCTTGATCTCCAAAACACACCCCCGCTCACAACATGTCCTTGCCCCTTTGTAAACACGTTCACATTGCCAACACAGAATTAATATGGAATACACCATATGACGCCCACAACAATCAAAACAATCACTGACCATATGGTAGTCTGTTTAACACAAAGATTATGAGAGCTTTCTCAATAAGCTGAGTTTATGTGGTGTTACTGAGGAGCTAATATTGGTGTGCATTTCCTAGAGTCAGCAGTGGCCCTGTGTGCCTGCAGGACTTCAAGCTGATGGCTGTACTCGGCAGGGGGCACTTTGGCAAGGTGGGCAAATACACAATCTACCAAAACCAACTTATAATGTAACTTATTTTATTTCACGATACGAGTGTATTTGATGCGCTGGGTAAAATGAGCTTCCTAGAGTTTAGCAAAGGTGTTCAAAAAAATAAGAGACCACTGCAAAATGATCAGTTTTTCTGATTTTACTACTTATAGGTATGAGTTTGGGCAAAAGGAACATTTTTGTTTGAGTCTATAAACTACTGACAACATTTCCCCCAAATTCCAAATAAAAATATTATCGTTTAGAGCATTTATTTGCAGAAAATGACAAATGGTCAAAATAACAAAAGATACATGTTTTCAGAGCTCAAACAATGCAAAGAAACAAAATCAAATTAATTTTAAAACAACATAATACTAATGTTTACACTAGGGATATGCCACCCCCAGGTCAAACTTGGGCATCTCCCCACAGTCCAGAGACTAAAATAAGTGGTGGAAAGCGTTTTCCTGGTCACCCAGCCATTGTCCGAGTCTGTCAGCACTGACCGCCGCGGTATCTGGTGCTCCTCCGCCTTAGACTGGAGGCAACGGCGCCAGAGAAAGATTTCGGCCAAAAGGAATTAATTTGCTCGATGCTTTTCCCAATTACTTTCTGTGTAGTGCGCATTCATATCGAGTGCAAATAAATGTGCAAATCAACACGGAGAACTTGCCTTGGTCATTTTGGGTGGGAACTATTTTTCAGTGCGGAAAAAGACAGACACCACGCTGACAGGGGAATCCCTGTTTACGCACCAGGAAGGGAGTTCCCCCCCTTACGCTGCGTGCTCTGTGCTTCGGCTTTCTTTTACCGCACTGAAAAATAGTTCCACCCAAAATGACCAAGGCAAGTTCTCCGTGTTGATTTGCACATTTATTTGCACTCGATATGAATGCGCACTACACAGAAAGTAATTGGGAAAAGCATCGAGCAAATTAATTCCTTTTGGCCAAAATCTTTCTCTGGCGCCGTTGCCTCCAGTCTAAGGCGGAGGAGCAGCAGCTGCGCGCGGCGGTCAGTGCTGACAGACTCGGACAATGGCTGGGTGACCAGGAAAACGCTTTTCATCACTTGTTTTAGTCTCTGGACTGTGGGGAGATGCCCACATTTGACCTGGGGGTGGCATATCCCTTTAAGAAGAGTTCAGGAATCAATATTTGGTGCAACAACCCTTATTTTTAATCAGCTTTCATGCGTCTTGGCATGCTCTCCACAAGTCTTTCACATTGTTCTTGGGTGACTTTATTCCACTCCTGGTGCAAGAACTGAAGTAGCTCAGCTTTGTGTTTGTGTTGGAATTCAACAGACGCTGGAATGGAATGGCTGTAATACATGTAGAGATGCTGATTTCAGAAAAATGCAGTGGTCTCTTATTTTTTTCCAGAGCTGTATGTTTCATTCGTTCAGTCTGAGGAGAAGAACTGAGTAATTTGGCAGGCTTAAAGGTGCATTGTCCGCTGCCTGCTTGTTTTCATAATAAGGATTTTATAGCTTTACCTGAATGTTCCACAGCATTCAGTATCTCTATCTCCATGGAGACAAGAATGCCACCACTCCATGTTATGGGTCAGATCTGTGAAAAGGCAAGCCCGCCCTCTTTCACTGTATTTTTGAGCAATTAAAAACACAATTAAATGACCCAAATGAATAAATATTTGATAGATAAGTTTAATGCCATAGTGTGGAACATTCCTGGCAACCCTAATCCAGACACGGTAATAACAGAAAAGTTGTGCAGTACACCTTTAAATATTTGTTGAACCAAAAGTCTTGCCAACCTGCATTTTTAAAAAATTTCTTTATTCATCTAAGCTTTATCCCAAAGTAAAAATATGTAAACATTATGAGTAAATTAAAAATGTAGATCGTGTATATATTACGTTTCCTCACCTTACGAAAGACCCAACAAACGAAAATTCCAAGTTACGAAACGCCTTCACGTTAAATTTAGATACGAAAGAAAATTCAAGTTACGAAACGCGAAATCTCAGAAATTCAAATAATGCGCGCTCAGCCACACACATTATACGCTTTTCTCAGACTGGATTTAAACTTTTCTCACATTTGTCTCTCGTTTAAACACTCAAACTTTCATAGATTTTCAACAAAATTATTAATAGTGAAGTGTGAGGGGGAGGGCAGAGAAGACTGCGCGCGGACACGTGTGATAGACCCGGCGCGGGGCTGCGAGCGCGAGACCCGTGCTCAAACTGTGCCTCCTCTAGACCAGGTCTAAACCAGGTCTAAACCAGGATTAAACCAGGATTAAACAACCGCGGCTCTTGCCTGCGTTTGTTCATGCGCTCGGACTGCGTGCGGGGAGGCACATCCCCTCCCCTCCTCGCTGCTCGCCTCAGCCGTGACTCTTGAGGTACACCGGCAGAGCTAGCACGAAACCAGGAAATAGACCCGCACGTGGTGGTTTAATCCTGGTTTAGACCTGGTTTATACCTGGTTTATACTTGGTCTAGAGGAGGCACGGTTTGAGCACGGGTCTCGTGCTCGCAGCCCCGCGCCGGGTCATGCTGCGCTATCACACACGTGTCCGCCCTCCCCCTTCCCCCCACGCACGCAGGCGCTGCTCGCCTCAGCCGTGACTCGTGAGGTACACCGGTGCTGCTGCTAATAGCAGAGCTAGCACGAAACCAGGAAATAGACCCGCACGCGGCGCTTTAATCCTGGTGTCCAGTCCTGGTTTAGTCCAGGTTTAGTCCTGGTCCAGTCCAGGTATAGACCTTGTTTAGACCTGGTTTAATCCACGTTTAGTCCTGGGTCTACAGTCTCTTAGCCAATCAGGACGCAGAACACAGTGTTACACTATAAAAAAAAGTTACACTATTAAAAAAAAAACTTGGAACGGGGCCTTGGAACGAATCAGGCTTTTTCCATTGAAATAGCTACTCAACTTACGAAAAATTCACGTTACGAAACCACTTCTGGAAGGAATTAATTTCGTAAAGTAAGGTACCACTGTAATAAGGTAGAATTATGCGTGCTTAGTGACTAACTTGGATGCTTCTTTACTTGATTTGTTTTTATTTTTTTTATATCTAGGTGCTGCTGTCAGAGTACAAAAGGACAGAAAGACTTTACGCCATCAAAGCCCTGAAGAAAGGTGACATTGTTGCACGGGATGAAGTGGAGAGGTAGCTTTCAATGACTCTGTAAAATTCCCAGGAAATATTGTCTTATATTATCCATTGTGTGTTCCTTTGTGTGCCTCTAGCCTCATGTGTGAGAAGCGCATATTTGAGGTGGTGAACAGCTCGCGGCACCCCTTCCTGGTGAACCTGTTTGCGTGCTTCCAGACCCCAGAACATGTGTGTTTTGTGATGGAGTACACGGCCGGGGGAGACCTCATGATGCACATTCACGCAGACGTCTTCTCTGAGACCCGTGCTGTGTAAGCCTTCTCTGTTTTGAGGGACATGCTGCAGATGTGTGTGTGCGATTTTAATATGGGTGCTTCTCCGTTTTAGATTCTACTCAGCATGTGTGGTCCTGGGCCTGCAGTTTCTACATGACCATAAGATTGTTTATCGGTGGGTTTTTTTTCCTGATAAATGCAAGGTTTTTATTGCTACTTTGCAGCTGATGGCATCAACATTTCCTGGGGTTGTGAAACTGAAAGTACAACTTTAAAAGCTGTTACTCAAGTTGGACTTAGTAAGAGCTTTAATATGAGCTGAGATAGTTGAAACTACAACACAAGCCAGCCAATTTGTTAAAAATCAAACTCCTAAACAGGACCCACATGCTCCTGAAAATGTGTTGTTTAAAACCTTTTTTTGGAGACCGTATACAGCTCTGGAAAAAAATAAGAGACCACTGCAAAATTATCAGTTTTTCTGATTTTACAACTTATAGGTTTGTGTTTGGGCAAAAGGAACATTTTTGTTTGGGTCTATAAATTAATTCCAAATAAAAATATTAGAGAAAATGACAGATGGTCAAAATAACAAAACAGATCCATGTTTTCAGAGCTCAAACAATGCAAAGAAACAAGATCAAATTCATTTTAAAACAACATAATACTAATGTTTACACTTAAGAAGAGTTCACAAATCAATATTTGGTGCAATAACCCTTATTTTTAATCACAGCTTTCATGCGTCTTGGCATGCTCTCCACAAGTCTTTACATTGTTCTTGGGTCCTAGTTTAGACCTGGTTTAGTCTTGGTTCTGACCTGGTTTAGTCCTAGTTTAGACCTGGTTTAGTCTTGGTTCAGACCTGGTTTAGTCCTAGTTTAGACCTGGTTTAGTCTTGGTTCAGACCTGGTTTAGTCCTAGTTTAGACCTGGTTTAGTCTTGGTTCAGACCTGGTTTAGTCCTAGTTTAGACCTGGTTTAGTCTTGGTTCAGACCTGGTTTAGTCCTAGTTTAGACCTGGTTTAGTCTTGGTTCAGACCTGGTTTAGTCCTAGTTTAGACCTGGTTTAGTCTTGGTTCAGACCTGGTTTAGTCCAAGTCTTTCACATTGTTCTTGGGTGACTTTATTCCACTCCTGGTGCAAGAACTGAAGTAGCTCAGCTTTGTGTTTGTGTTGGAATTCAACAGACGCTGGAATGGAATGGCTGTGATACATGTAGAGATGCTGATTTCAGGAAAATAAAAAATAAAAAAATGCAGTGGTCTGTTATTTTTTTCCAGCGGTGTATAAAAAAATGTTTGCAGTTTTTGCTAATGTGTGCATTGTGTCACCAATGTAACTGTTGAACCTTCCGCCAATAGAGATACATGTAGGAAATCCCCCCAAAGTATCAATATTACAGTACATTTTACCCCTGAAGTCTTTGGTGATGGCAGCTCACAATGAATAGATTTTTTTGGGTGAATGAACAATGAACTTAATTGAAGCACTTTGAGAACCTCATCAAGATGTAAAATGCACTATAATTCTGAGCCATTATTATGCCCTAATTTAATCTCTTTCTTCAGCGTGTTGTGTTATATAAGCTTGATTAGGCTTTGTTGTGCAATGTGTGACGTAAAAGACCACTTTCTTGCAGGGATCTTAAACTTGACAACCTGCTGCTAGACACAGAGGGCTTTGTGAAGATAGCAGATTTTGGACTCTGTAAAGAAGGTTGTTGTCCATTTAATGTGGCCCAATATACTTAACGCTAATATTAAAGGAAAAGTAACGTTTTTTACAATCTGAGCCTTCTTTCGGCAATAAAACAAGTAGTTTTACTCACCCATAGCAGTTTGGTGTCAATTGGAGCAGTATCGCAGAAGTTATGTTGAGCCATTCTGTTTTACTTATGATCCTGTATCCGTTAGCGTGAGTGCTCGGGGCATTACTTTGCGGTGTCCAAATAACACAAACTTTAGCACTTTTCAAATCACAGAAGATCGCTGTGTCAGGGTAGACTTTTAGTGGATTCCAAAACGGCCTGAAACCCGATATGCAGCTATAGTTTCCTTTGATGACGTCATCAGAGAGGACAGTGCGCATGCGTGAACTCAGCTGTTTTGTAAACACCGCTAGTCCGAAAGAAGCTAACACCGCTCTGAACTTTACTTTTCTGTTGCGATATCGGGTTTCAGGCCGTTTTGGAATCCACTAAAAGTCTACCCTGACACAGCGATCTTCTGTGATTTAAAAAGTGCTAAAGTTTGTGTTATTTGGAGACCGCAAAGTAATGCCCCGAGCACTCACGCTAACGGATACGTGATCATTAGTAGAACAGAACGGCTACAACATAACTTCTTCAAAATTGCTCCAATTGACACCAAACTGCTATGGGTGAGTAAAACTACTTGTTTTATTGCCGAAAGAAGGCTCAGATTGTAAAAAAAACGTTACTTTTCCTTTAATATAATATAAAACAAATTAAAATGTATTCTGTCTCTACCTGCTCCCTCTCAGGCATGGGTTATGGAGACAGGACCAGTACTTTCTGTGGGACCCCTGAGTTCCTGGCCCCAGAGGTACTCACGGACACGTCCTACACCAGAGCAGTGGACTGGTGGGGGCTGGGGGTGCTTATTTATGAGATGCTGGTAGGAGAGGTGAGTGGAAACCATTTTTATTCACATATTCATTGTAAACAGCACGCCTCTGCAGAGATCTGAAAATGTGTGACTCGGTGACAAAAACAAAAAAAATCCTCTTCTTAGATTAAATCGTGCCCCATCAGACTAGGGATTAAAGCATCCTAGTCTGGTCCTGTGCATGTTTCTGTAGTTGTTTCACCTAAAATTTCAAACACAGTGCTAGTTTTGAATCTAACACACTGCAGATGCACCGCCACATGCATACTAATGAAATGTGCTTCTGCCAGTCTCCGTTCCCAGGTGATGATGAGGAGGAGGTCTTCGACAGCATAGTGAATGATGAAGTGCGCTATCCAAGGTTTCTCTCCACTGAGGCCATTGGCATTATGAGACGGGTAAGAGACGTTCACACTTCAAACACTGCAACCCTGTCTGTTTTGCATTTGGTTGTAATAGCAATAGACAAATGATATAACTTTGTAGCTATTTAACACATACTGACATGTCGTAATAAATAAAATGAGCGATTTGCCTTGGCTTTATGTCAGGAAGCTTTTCTTGATGCTGTATGATTTGAGTAATTATCTTTTATCAGTTGCTGAGAAGAAATCCTGAGAGACGTTTGGGCTCCAGTGAGAAGGACGCAGAAGATGTCAAAAAACAGCCATTCTTCAGAGTGAGCATACTCAATTCATTTACATCTTTATTTTATTTACAGTGGTACCTCACCTTACGAAATTAATTCGTTCCAGAAGTGGTTTCGTAACGTGAATTTTTCGTAAGTTGAGTAGCTATTTCAATGGAAAAAGCCTGATTCGTTCCAAGGCCCCGATCCAAGTTTTTGTTTTATAGTGTAACTTTTTTTATAGTGTAACTTTTTTTATAGTGTTCTGCGTAGAGACTGTAGACCCAGGACTAAACGTGGACTATACCAGGTCTAGACCAAGGTCTAAACCTGGACTAAACCTGGACTAAACCAGGACTAAACCAGGACTAGACCAGGTGGATTAAAGCGCCGCGCGTGGGTCTATTTCCTGGTTTCGTTTCGAGTCACGGCTGAGGCGAGCAGCGAGGGGGACCGCACGCAGTCTGAGCGCATGAACGAGACCCATGCTCAAACCGTGCCACCTCTAGACCTCCTCTAGACCAGGTCTAGACCACCGCGGCTCTTGCATGCGTTCGTGGGTCTCGTTCATGCGCTCAGACTGCGTGCGGTCCCCCTCGCTGCTCGCTTCAGCCGTGACTCGAAACGAAACCAGGAAATAGACCTGCACGCGGCGCTTTAATCCACCTGGTCTAGTCCTGGTTTAGTCCAGGTCTAGTCCTGGTTTAGTCCAGGTTTAGTCCTGGTTTAGTCCAGGTTTAGTCCTGGTCCAGTCCTGGTTTAGTCCAGGTCTAGACCTGCTGGCAGCCCCGCGCCGGGTCATGCTGCGCTATCACACGTGTCCGCACAGTTTTCTCCCCCCTCCCCCTTCCCCCCACACTTCACTATTAATACATTTTGTTGAAAATCTATGAAAGTTTGAGTGTTTAAACGAGAGACAAATGTGAGAAAAGTTTAAATTCAGTCTGAGAAAAGCGTATAATGTGTGTGGCTGAGCGCGCATTATTTGAATTTTTGAGATTTCGCGTTTCGTAACTTGAATTTTCTTTCGTATCTAGAGACCAAAATTTACCGTGAAGGCATTTCGTAACTTGAAATTTTCGTTTGTTGGGTCTTTCGTAAGGTGAGGTACCACTGTACTTGATTTTAGTTACTATGGTACAGTTTACTTTTCCTAACAGCATGACCATTTTCTAATAGCATAAATCACATCCTTTTGTTTAAAGGTCCATGCTGTTTTACACAAAATGTATTCTTGTGAGCTTTAAGCCATGTTAGAATGCTCTTACCTTCTCAAAAACATCCCCGGAGTTGTGTTTTGTTTCATTCACGCATGTTTGAGTAATTCTGGTTTATTAGTCTGTTCACATCTCTAAAGCTCAAAATGCTCTGTTCCATCTTGTAATGTCATTTAGTTGTAGTTTTCAAGTTAATAGCTCCTTTTAGTTCAGTAGAGACTGGAATTTGAAGGTCTGAAATCATCCAAATGATTGTAGTGAGGCTGCATGGAGTTTAAAAGCACAGTGGAGGTGTTTTCTGTTTGAGAGAAGATTTCTGTGTTATAAACATGTCAATGAAACGTAACACAACTTTAGGTATGTTTTTGATGAGGAAAAATTATACCATAGATAAGAAAATAGCGTAATATAGAGCCTATAAAGGTATGAATTCTGTTTCTTTTTTTATTTCATTCTTTGTTTAATAGGGACAGTGCATATTAACGAACATCTACAACGTCGCAGTGTAAATACGCCAGATTATAGCAAAAATGCTCATTTCCATCTGTAGTCCCTGGGCAGGTGACACCACAGTAAAAACAACCAGGGCTCTCAAGTCTCACGCTTTGAGAGTGTGACACACGCAATTCGTCGTGTTCACACGCTCACACGCCACACATGGAATCTCACGTTGAATTTTTTTTGTGCCCAGAAAATCGGTCTGTGTGGCTCAGTTTATGCAGGCACTGCGCGTTTTCAGCGGAAAAAAACTCCCCCCCTCCTCCCCGCCCCGCTCCCCGGAAAAAAAAATCTCAGTTATCAGGCGCCGCGCCCTTTTCAGCCAATCAGAAAATAGATTGTTCTGTTGTTGGGCAGACTGTAGAGTGGGCAGGCCGTAGAGTGTAGTTTCAGTGATAAGGACAGCGACTGAACACGAGGAACGACAAAACGGTGATGATAAAACAAACTGAGAACCATCAGGTAATAACTTCATTTATATAACTCTCATTATTTGCTTTGTAGTTTAAGTTTGCTCTTTAGACAAACATTTACACAGGGCTCTCAACACGCAATTGTTCACATGTTCACACAGCATTTCTCACGCAATTCAAGCGCCCCCCCCGCTCCTCGGGAAAAATTGTTCACTCGCACCCCCTCCCCCGGAAATTACGCAGTCTCACGCACGACCCCGCTCAAAACTTGAGAGCCCTGAAACAACAAAAACATTAACAAGTGACAATAACGGCAACATTAAAACATTAAAGGAAAAGTAACGTTTTTTACAATCTGAGCCTTATTTCGGTAATAAAACAAGTTGTTTTACTCACCCATAGCACTTTGGTGTCATATGGAGCACTTCCAGAGATGTTTTAGATTAGCGATCTCCATAATGTGAGTTCTCGGGGCACATGTTTGTGGTCTCCAAATAACACAAACTTTAGCACTTTTCAAATCATAGAAGCTCGATGTCTTAGTCTACGATTTCGTTTGGTCAAAAGTGGCCTGTAATCCGAGATTTAGCCATAGTTTCGAGTAGATGAGGACGCCAGTGCGCATGTGCGGAGTGTGCTCTCAGCTCCCGGGACCCAAACATGAAACGCAAAGCTGTAAACTATGGATAAATCTCGGATTACAGGCCACTTTTGACTAAACAAAATCGTAGACCAAGACATCGAGCTTCTATGATTTGAAAAGTGCTAAAGTTTGTGTTATTTGGAGCCCGCACGGGGCATATTACATGCTCGGGGAATATATTATATGCCCCGAGCTATGGCTAGAAGTCGCGCTAGGCTAACCGCAAATCTAAAACATCTCTGGAAGTGCTCCATATGACACCAAAGTGCTATGGGTGAGTAAAACAACTTGTTTTATTACCGAAAGAAGGCTCAAATAGTAAATAAACTTTACTTTTCCTTTAAACATTAAAAGTGTCCTGGTTTTCCTTTAGTCACTGTTTCAAGTGTGATCTGAAAGTGGCCAGTGTTGGAGACTCTCATATTGATGATCTTTGAAGTATTATCTTTTCCTAAAATACATGGCTTTTTATTTGACTCAATGTATACGTTTGTTTAATATGCACCCTGATATGTATGGTATACGTGTTTTAGGGTATGGACTGGGAGGCACTGCTTCAGAGAAAAACCCCACCCCCTTTTGTCCCAACCATTCAAGGAAAAGAAGATGTGAGTAACTTTGACCTGGAGTTTACAGCGGAGGCTCCCACACTGACCCCTCCACGAGAACGGCGCACACTTTCTCGCAAAGAACAGGACTATTTCAAGGATTTTGACTATACCTCTGACCTCTGCTAGGGCCAGATGGCTATCCGCTATTAGCCGTAGACTGCAATATTACTGGCTGAACCCTGGTCATGTGGATTGCAATTTGGAGCGTCGGTTGACCTCCAGACAGCAGTGGCTTTTTATGAGGAGGAAGCGGAATCGGACTAATCCAGATTATGTAACATGTGGCAGATGTGGTGTGTTCTGCCCCGCAACACAGTGCACAGTGTCGGCGTCCTGTGTCTCTTTTCCCTTTAATCTCTGCTGTTGGTGCTGCTACTAGTGTATTAGACTTAGACATTGCCCCTTCCTTGTTTTTTTGAATGTGCAGTTCCTGAGTATCGTCACAAGATGGAGTCCAACAAGTAAGAATAGCACAAGCGTTCTATCATTTTGTCCTTTCTCTGTTTTTGGTACAGCACAGACTTTTATCAATCATTCTGACTTTGCTTTTCCCTTTGTGATCTTCAGTTTTGTTGTTTTTATTTGCTCACGTGTCAGTTGCTGTTGAATGTGTTTAAAAACTGTGACTCAGTAAAAATGTGAACCCCATCCAGGTATCATTTATCTGACTTGCTCTTCGCGAGTTTCTTTACTATTCTCAGTGTGTTCGGATTTATTCAGGTTTACGCAATGAAATGTGCAAAGTGAATCAAACTGGACTAAACAAGGGAATCTTTTATGTAGGCTATTTCAGTCTAATCCAAGACTTCTTATTGATTCAAGATTGTTTATTTGTGATATGCAGGATCAGCACAAGGTCAACAATGCAATGAAATGCCTAGGATCAGAAGAACCGTTGACTCAGTAAGATAGTCGAGAAGTACTAATAGCATGCAATAAAAATACAAGGGAAAAAAGTAAACAATATAATATAAAGCTGAATATCAGAGCTGACGAAGCCTCTCGGATGAGCGGCGAAACGTTTTCAACCAAACAAACTTTGTCCAGTTGACAAATTGAACTTCTCCTTTGATCATGGATTCTACCTGGACGACTGAGGGACTTTTCACGAATATAATATAAAATAATGTAATAAGGTACAGATTGTAGCCAGAGAAAAGAACTGGTTTGAGAGGGGAGTTAAATAGGCTATTTTTGTCAAGAAAACAATGTAGGTCTCAGACATCATTTGTCTCTCATCTATAACCCCAAAACAAAGAAAACAATAGTGCAGCAGGTCAGGTCCAGAGGTGTGAAAACACCCGTTATGGTCCTACGCTAACAAGACCCCACACAGAAACTGAAAACAAATAGGTGTGATAGTTTCATAGTAATTTCATTGTAGTTAGCTCCTCCCTGCAGGCAGTTTTAAAGGTCCCATGGCATGAAATTTTCACTTTCTGAGGTTTTTGAACGTTAATGTGAGCTCCCCTACCCTGTTTAGGGCTTCCCCCCATGGCTAAAAGTTGCGAAATGTCTAAACTGAGCATTTGCGATCCTTTTCTGCGTTAGAAAAAAACAGCTGAAACGGGCGATTCTGAACAAGGCACCTTATTGACGTCAGATCGAAAAATGCAGTTCCACCCCCGTCTGTCTGTACTCAGCGTCTCTGTAAATCACGCCCAGAGAGTTTGGACTGCGAATGCGCTAGGCAATGCGAAATGCATTTTTTTATTTGCCTGGAGGCACGTCCGAGTGTTTCTAGGCTCGGAAGTCCTTTATCTGAGCCTCTGGACCTTTGAACAGCAGTGGTTTAATTTTATTTTGTGTGGAAATGTGAATATTTTTCAATGGAACGCTTCTCATCTCTTCCTCCGCGCAAAAACGCGGAAATGGGTCTGAGAGCTGAGAGCTGAGAGTTTGGCCACGCCCCCACCCTCTACTATAGGCCATCTCTGTGCTCCTCATTTGTATTCAAGCAACAAGTCCCATAATGGACTGTTCAGAGAGAGAAAAATTACTCTTTCTCATCTTATCTCTGTTTCTGAGTGTTGATTTTGAAGAAGGATTCATTTACATTAAGGAGCCATATAAAAGCATCAAGAAGTACCATGTCATGGGATCTTTAAGCAGTATCCACATATTCGACCAAATAAACTTTGTCCTGTTGACAAATTGAATTTCTCTTGCTAATAAAATATAATAAAATACAAAGGTACAGGTAGGATTATATAAGGTGTAAGTAGAGTATTTCGCAGGTGGTAATACTGCTCAAATGAATTTCATATTGCACATAATATAATATAGTATAAGTATTGCACAGGTAACAGTGGTTGACATAAACTTACAACTGGGGGTAGGATGAGACCGTTTTCTCGAGATGGGGTCCAAGAGAATGAGAGTTTGACATAACGTACGTATAATAAATGAATGATCAGCTCAGTTCACAATTTGAACCTCACAAATTTGTATTTATTTAAATTTCATAATTTTGCTGTAATTCCAGCCCTGCTGCTTGTCGAGACGTAACTCTCCAAAGTTTTGTCCAATACAAATGTAAACACATGGGGAAAACAGCTCACAAGGTATTTTTTTTAATCATGTGTGCACCATCTAGGGGTAATTTTAGCTCGCAACATCTTGTGACATGAGATCTTGTAACATCCCTGCTTATAATGAATAATAATTATGATTTTCTTATTTTTTCTAGATATACAGCTCTGGAAAAAAATAAGAGACCACTGCAAAATGATCAGTTTTTCAGATTTTACTACTTATAGGTATGTGTTTGGGCAAAAGGAACATTTTTGTTTGAGTCTATAAACTACTGACAACATTTCCCCCAAATTCCAAATAAAAATATTATCATTTAGAGCATTTATTTGCAGAAAATGACAAATGGTCAAAATAACAAAAAAGATCCATGTTTTCAGAGCTCAAACAATGCAAAGAAACAAGATCAAATTCATTTTAAAGAAAGTAAGAAAGAAAGAAAGCTCTGCCTTTATTAGTCCCACAGTGGGGAAATTCCAGTTCTGCATTTAACCCATCCTGTTATCAGGAGCAGTGGGCAGCACATTACTGCGCCCGGGGACCATCTCCATGATCTTCTTGCTTCGGTTTGGTCAGGACCTCAGCTGGAGGATTTACCTATGGTGCATAATACTAATGTTTACACTTAAGAAGAGTTCACAAATCAATATTTGGTGCAATAACCCTTATTTTTAATCAGTTTTCATGTGTCTTGACATGCTCTCCACAAGTCTTTCACATTGTTCTTGGGTCCTAGTTTAGACCTGGTTTAGTCTTGGTTCAGACCTGGTTTAGTCCCAGTCTTTCACATTGTTCTTGGGTGACTTTATTCCACTCCTGGTGCAAGAACTGAAGTAGCTCAGCTTTGTGTTTGTGTTGGAATTCAACAGACGCTGGAATGGAATGATTTCAGATCGATTTCAGAAAAAAATGCAGTGGTCTGTTATTTTTTTCCAGAACTGTACATCATTGGGTGTGCCTTGGTAAATCAATTTGTTTCATAATTGCAAGTTTTTATTGAGTAATTACTTGCTAAAATTATGTCTTTGCGCAGTATATGTGTGTAATGTTCCAACCTCTGAGATGATGCAATGAAACGATGTTCAGAAAACCGGTCCCATCTGTACGGAACTACTAATGGATGAAAATGGAACATTCTTTAATTCTGGACATGGGGCACTGCAAAGTCAGTGCAGCAAAAATTAGGTCTTATGAGGCGACTCACTTTTTCTCATTAGTACAAAATGCTTACGGAGAATTCAAACCATAGTCTAACAAATACCAAATAGGATGGATGCAAAAAGTTTTAATTTAGCATGTTTTGAAATAATAAAACTGAATATTATGAAAAAATATATAGGTCTATAATAAAGGAGTATTATGGGGACATGACTTATGCAATAACCAGTCTAAATCGTGTTGCCTGTTATGAAGAAATTGTGCTTGTATAATATTTAATAAGATTTAGCTGTTTTCAGATGAGACAGATGTTATCTTATTGATAACATTGTACTTTGCCCTAAAAGTCCATAACTTGCAAGCAGTGGCGTTCCTAGAGTGATTTACTCCCTGGGCGAAAGCCACTCTTGCTGCCCCCCCCCCACTCCGACCAAACCCTAACATCCGCCCCACCACCCAAAAACAAACAAGACCGTTGTCCATACAAACTAAATTCACAACAACTACTTTCAAAAACAAATGTACAGTTTTAATGAGTACTGCAATAAAAAATATAAACAATAATTACAAAAAAGTTTTTGAACATAAAAAAGACCAAAGGCGCAATTATTTCACGAAGGGCAAACATGCATCAACAATCACATCAGGGGAGTTTAACTAATACAACATCATCATCAAGTAAACTTGAAGACTAGTCGATAGCATACCTTTTTCTTTTGCTCGCTTCTCCTCCTCTTCTTTCCGTTTCTTTCGAAATTGGGCACCTGATGGCTTCAATCTTTTTCGGTCCATCACCGCGACTGTTTTGTCATACTGTACACCGTGACCTCCTCAAGACACTGACCGAAATCCGAATGATTACCCCCCTGGCCCCTCCCCCTAAAACAAACTCTGTACTGTGCTCGCAGCGTTGCCTAGCGCGAGAGGTCAGAGTCAGACTGTCATACCTGAACCATTTCGCGCTACTCTGTCTTCATGTAACTGTCTTCACTGTCTTCTGTCTTCACGAGCCAGCACCAGCCCCCCACCCCCTGCACAAGGATCCGCACGGAGCCCCCCATCCCCGCGATGGCGCTAGGGGCAATTGCCCAGGTGGCCCCCGTCAAAGAACGCCCCTGCTTGCAAGCGATATCTACATTTTGACAACATTAATTTTACTTGCCCCCCATCTGTATTAAAACATAGACCTATAGAATATTGTGAAATAGATCTCTGGAAAAAAATAACAGACCACTGCATTTTTTTCTGAAATCAATCTGAAATCATTCCATTCCAGCGTCTGTTGAATTCCAACACAAACACAAAGCTGAGCTACTTCAGTTCTTGCACCAGGAGTGGAATAAAGTCACCCAAGAACAATGTGAAAGACTTGTGGAGGCCAAGACGCATGAAAGCTGTGATTAAAAATAAGGGTTATTGCACCAAATATTGATTTGTGAACTCTTCTTAAGTGTAAACATTAGTATTATGTTGTTTTAAAATGAATTTGATCTTGTTTCTTTGCATTGTTTGAGGTCTGAAAACATGTATCTTTTTTGTTATTCCAGGGCTCTCAAGTCTCACGCTTTGAGAGTGTGACACACGCAATTCGACGTGCTCACACGCCACACATGGTATTTCTCACGCTGAAATTTTTTTAAGCAATTCAAAACTGTAGCCACTGTTCACAGCGCTTCTGTGCCCAGAAAATCGGTAAGTTAATGCAGGCACCGCGCGTTTTCAGCGAAAAAAAGTCACTCGCACACCAGTACTGGAGTTGAGCGATCAGCTGTGCGCGAGCCGCGTGAATGTTTACGTGGCATTTCCAAGAGGATAAGAATCCTTAACTTGCTACATTAATGCTACGTAAGAAGGAACTCTCATTTCGGGACACGGGATAAGTTCGGGATATGTCCTTTTCTCCGGAGCTCCGGATGATTAAAGACCGTGACACGTGCATACATGGATACGAGTGACCGCGTTCTTATGGGTGAGTCATATCAGATTATTTCTGCATCTATTTCGGCACTAAACCAGAACTAAACCAGGACTAAACCAGAACTAAACCAGGACTAAACCAGGACTAAACCAGAACTAAACCAGGACTAAACCAGGACTAAACCAGGACCTAGCCAGGACAAAAACCAGAACTAAACCAGGACTAAACCAGAACTAAACCAGGACTAAACCAGAACTAAACCAGGACTAGACCAGGACTAAACCAGGACCTAGCCAGGACTAAACCAGAACTAAACCAGGACTAAACCAGAACTAAACCAGGACTAAACCAAGACTAAACCAGGTCTAAACCAGGACTAAACCGGGACTAACCCGGCACTAAACCAGGACTAAACCAGGACTAAGCCAAGACTAAACCAGATCTAAACCGGGTCTAAGCCAGGACTATACCGGGACTAAACCAGGACTAAACCAGGACTTAACCAAAACTAAACCAGGTCTAAACCAAGACTAAGCCAGGACTAAACCAGGACTAAGCCAAGACTAAACCAGATCTAAACCGGGTCTAAACCAGGACTAAACCAGGACTAAACCAAGACTAAGCCAAGACTAAACCAAGACTGTGTGTGATAACATATTATCCTGTGCATTATTGAATGATAGTATGGACTTTTAGTTATAAAAGCATTTCCATATTAACAAAGTACCTTCTAATTCTGCCCTGCCCTTCCACCATCCCCCCGGTTTCATTTTATAACTCGACTACTGCTCGCCCCCCCGGTCCTCGTGAAAAAAGTCACTCGCACCCCCCACCCCCGTTCCTCAGAAATCTCAGTCCTAGCAATCTTCAAAACTTGAGAGCCCTGTTTTGACCATTTGTCATTTTCTGCAAATAAATGCTCTAAAGGATCATATTTTATTTGGAATTTGGGGGAAATGTTGTCAGTAGTTTATATACCTATACATACTGTACCTATAAGTAGTAAAAATCAGAAAAACTTTTGCAGTGGTCTCTTATTTTTTTTCCAGAGCTGTATATGATACTATAATTTAATTTTAAAGCACAAATGTGTAACCTTGCCTAACTTCATGTCAAATTAATATTTTGGTGTCAAACTTGTTGCAACCTTTTCAAATAGGTAAGACAATATTTTGTCGAGTTTAAGATTTCAGTAAAGTTTGTTTGGGACCCTCCCTCATGTTGCATGTGGCTCTAGCGTCAGAGAAGTGGAGCAGCCTCCTGGACTCCTTTCCTCGTCCCCTCGGCATCTCTCTTCAGTGTCACCCCATCCGGCGGACCCTCCCACTGCCCTTGTGTCTTTACACCCAGCTACACTCCCCCAGCATAGAGAATTAGACACCGAAGGGGAGGAGATGAAGTGTATTCTTGGTGAATGTTCTGCCTCTGAACACGTGTGAGTGGATTGTTTTGGTGAGTGGGAGCGCAGCTTTTGTCCAGAGGAGACGCAGCTGGACCAAAGTGCGTGACGCGCAGGTGAGTCCCCCGCTTTCTCTGACAAACTTTAGAAAAAGGGTTAAAACATGTGCAGTGTACTTTTGGGAATGTGTGAATTTACAACACTTTTTAGGCCCTTGATTTAGATTGATTTCATTTATTTGGAATAAAAGCTTAAGCTCAGCAATAGGCTTCCATTTATTATTATTAGCACTCAAAAAAGTGAGACGTGAATATTGTTGCCATTAAATAACTCTTATAATTTAAAAATACTTAATGTGTCTAATTTTGACGATGAAATCAAGAGAGTTTCTTTGTATTAACCCATACTGAGCCCATTTTAAAGAATATAATATCATAGAAGATATGTAACACAGTTTCGTGGAACCATTTGACGCAACTTTTTAAATTAAATCCAAGGAAATATTTTTTTGAGTGAGGTACTGCTTGGCCTATTGATGAATTAATATGCTGAGTTGACTACAGCATAATGTACGACTTCTCACAGAGTTTCTTTGTTGTTTATATCCAAGAATGATCCAGTCTTAGTAAATAAATGCCCACAAGGATGTCTTCACTGTCAGTGTTTGGATGGATTCTTTTCTCTCTCCTCACCTACTCCTCATACGGTAAGATTACACACACACACACAGGGTGTCCCAAAAATGACATATTTAAAAGCAATTATCTTGAAAACTACTAAAACTACTAAGTCTAGCTCAATGAAGTCGAACAGTTTAGGTGCATATTCCATATTTCAAGTCACAAAATCACTTCTCTTTGGGAGTTAATGACATGGCACAACGTGAAAATAGAGAAAAATAATACATTAAATATAAAATCTTGATCTGTTTCTATACATCTTGTGAAAATTTGAGGTTATTTCAACAAGAATAGCCCAAATTATTGGCCTGTGAAATGATGTAAAAAAAATTGGGACACACACACACAAACACTCATATATATACTGTATATATATAACAGCCTCCTAGATTTTTGGACATTTGGTCATGCTCTTGTTAGACTAAAACTAACAGAGACTAAACTGAACCTTCTTTTTAAGTAATACAAATAGTAATACTAATAATAAATAAAAATATTTCAATTTAGTTTGAACTCTGCAGCTTTGCCTTGAATGCATAAAACAAGAACAATAAGAATCTATAATTAAAGACATCTGCTTTATTGTTTAATTGTATGATGAGCTGTGTCCACAGCTCAAATGGAGGCAGCCCGGTGTGGAGTTGGACTGGTTCAGCGTTCACACCCTGTGCAGGCACTGCTGGAGCGTTTCGAGTCGGGTCCTGGCTGTTCTGCCAGAGAAAGTGGTCCCAATGAAACCCATGTGATTGCAGTGGGACGAGCCTCAAACAGCCCTGAAAACAAAGTAAACAAATGTCATAAGGGTGGTTGGAATGTGCTGTGTTTTATTTTGATAAGTCTTAAGTTTTGTGCGTGTGATCAGGTTATGGTGTTGCTGACGCCCCTGTCTCGCTCTCCTGGACCTCTCCGGGTGATCCACCTCCTGCTCAGCTCCAAGCTGCCTGTGACCTGGAGCTTAGAGGGAGACAATCTGCCCGCTCAACTCACAGTAATGGTGCAGGTCAGACCATTTGAGTCTTGCATTTCATTAACAGATAGTCTTTGTTTAAAGGTGGCGCGCGCTCACTTCACCTGGGTTGCTATTGCATTAACTTATAGAGAAGAACATAAGAGTTTTGTTCATTCTCAGTATATGGGCAGGGCATGCTTCCAATGAAAGCCCAAAATATTAGTTTACAGTCATTGTAAAATATTGCAGGTGTCGTCCCAGTCCACAGTGCAGTCCGGCTCACTGGAGGTGCAGGTTCAGGCGATGCATTCACTGCCCTTTCGCCCCCGTGCTCTTCACCGCTGGGCTTTGAGGCACCATGGAAACATCACCTCTTTGACACACTCTGCACAGAGTAACCATGTTTATATCAAACTGGGACAAGGTAAGATGTTCAGTTGTCTTCCCCGTGTTGAGGCAAACAACTTGAGGACAGATGGAAATGTGTACTTCAACCACAAGGTCTAAATTTGGCAGATAAGAAGATAATTTTGTTTATCAGTTTCCTTCACATGGAATGTAAATGTGACAACCAATGGTCAACATTTTGACTCTCTGGCACCGATAATGAAGGTTATTGATAGAAGACCCAAGGTTACTGTCATTTAAACGTGCTTTAAATGGGGGTCAGTCTCAGGAATGTTATTGCTTTCCTGAAATGTTTCACAGTTAACTTTCTCAATGGAGACTTGCAGTAAGAATGCATGTACAGCTCTGGAAAAAAAGAGACCACTGCTTTTTTTTTCTGAAATCAGCATCTCTACATGTATTACAGCCATTCCATTCCAGCGTCTGTTGAATTCCAACACAAACACAAAGCTGAGCTACTTCACTTCTTGCACCAGGAGTGGAATAAAGTCACCCAAGAACAATGTAAAGACTTGTGGAGAACACGCCAAGATGTATGAAAGCTGTGATTAAAAATAAGGGTTATTGCACCAAATATTGATTTGTGTAAACATTAGTATTATGTTGTTTTAAAATGAATTTGATCTGGTTTCTTTGCATTGTTTGAGCTCTGGAAACATGTAACTTTTTTGTTATTTTAATTTTCATTTGTCATTTTTTGCAAATAAATGCTCTAAACGATAATATTTTTATTTGGAATTTGGGGGAAATGTTGTCAGTAGTTTATAGACTCAAACAAAAATGTTCCTTTTGCCCAAACACATAACTATAAGTAGTAAAATCAGAAAAAGTGATCATTTTGCAGTGATCTCTCATTTTTTTTCCAGAGTTGTATTTTCTTTGCGATAAAAACACCTGTAATTGAATGCTTTGTCACATTGGAGACAAAGCACATCTCCATGGAGACAAAGAGGTCACCAGAAAAGTTAGTGCACTTTTAATACAGCCTTACCAGAACAGTATTTTCTTTCTTTTCTTTTTTCTTAGATCAGAAACAGAAAGATACAGTCTGTCACCTGCAGTCAATGTTCCTCTCTCCCAACTACATGATCTCTGACCTTCAACCCCAGGAAGTACAGGGCTGCTCCTTCATGACCGCAGGGGCTGTAGGAACCTATGGGCCTGAAGTGCACATTGTTAAACTTCACTCTGCTGGTTCGGGCCTCTGTGGGTGAGGCATGACTTTCCATAAATGTGTCAAAATGAACAGTCAGGATTAGCCGATATTACGCTATTTCCTCGTAACAAACATACCTGGAGTTGTGTTTTGTTTCATCCGCACATGTTTAACACACAAACCATGCATATTTATTTAAGTATATCAAACTGAAAACACTCCTGTGACGTCATGTGGCAATACAGGAAGCGCTCCACTGTGTTTTTAAACTCCATACACCTTCACTAGAATCATTTGCATGGTTGAACTAAAGGTAAAAGGTAGCTATTAACTTGAAAACTACCGCTGCATGACATCACATGGTGGAACAGAGCATTTTGAGCTTTGGAGATGTAGACAGCGTAATAAAGGATTACTCAAACATGTGTGAATGAAACAAAACAAGGACCTTAAAAGAGTAACACCGTCCTTTGTCTGTGACATCCACAGCTCTCTGCAGGTGGAGGTGGAGGTCTCCCTTATACCCTCCATCAAGTTCAGGGTTCACAACATCGTACTTATTCTCAGTAGCTCTGTTCCTGTTAACTGGGCCGTTGTGGCAAGAGGGATTCAAGGCCGCGTGGATATTTATGTAAGCACTTAAGTAATATACCCAACATAAGTAACCAAACCCAACATTCAGCGTCGCACTACTTAAAGGTCCCATGGCATGAAATTTTCACTTTCTGAGGTTTTTGAACGTTAATGTGAGCTCCTCTACCCTGTTTAGGCCCCCCCCCCCCATGGCTAAAAGTTGCGAAATGTCTAAACTGAGCATTTGCGATCCTTTTCTGCGTTAGAAAAAATCAGAGCTCAAATGGGCGATTTTGAACAAGGAAACTTATTGACGTCAGATCGAAAAAAGAAATGCAAATGCAGTTCCACCCCCGTCTGTCTGTACTCAGCGTCTCCGTAAATCACGCCCAGAGAGTTTGGACTGCGGAGGAGCTACGCAATGCGAAATGCGTTTTTTTATTTGCCTGGAGGAACTTGCGAGTGTTTCTAGGCTCGGAAGTCCTTTATCTGAGCCTGTGGATATCTGAAACAGCAGTGGTTTAATTTTATTTTCTGTGGAAATGTGTTTATTTTTCAATGGAACGCTTCTCATCTCTCCCTCCGCGCAAAAACGCGGAAAGGGGTCAGAGCGCACAGGCACAGCTGAAAAGGAAAGAGCGGAGAGTTTGGCCACGCCCCCAACCGCTACTATAGGCCATCTCTGTCCTCCTCATTTGCATTCAAGCAACAACGCCCATAATGGAGTGTTCCAGAGTGACATTTATGACTCTTTCTCATCTTATCTCTCTTTCTCATGCACTGAGTGTTGATTTTGAAGAAGGATTCATTTACAGTATTGGGGAACCATTAAGGAGCCATATAAAAGCATCAAGAAGTACCATGTCATGGGACCTTTAAACAATAGTCATCTCTTAAATTGACTATTTTAACTAGTCCCACAACACTTACAACTTCAGAAAATCTTTACAAAAAGGATTTAATACACATTTAAAACACTTAAACAATAAAATAAATAAAGAGATTTTGTTGCAAGGTTGAAGTTAATTGTTAGATTAGTTAGCCACAGTGCTACTACAGTACATGTTGAAATGTTGCTTTCATTGTGTATTTTATTTCTTTCAGTCTTCAAACAGCGTGTCCCCTCCCTTTCCCCCTGAACCAAACCTGAGTGTGTCCAGTAGACTCCACACAGACCTGTCTACTGAGCCCGACCTGCTGCTCTGGGCCCGGGACAGAGGCTTCTCCCCAGTCACCTCCTACACAGAGGCAGACCTGGCCAACCGATTCAGGGTTCACCTCACCAGGCCTGGGGCAGGTCAGGTATCTTTTTGTTTGATAAATGTCATTATCATTATACAAGTGGCTCTATCATGAATTATCCAGGTACAAGTCATGATTAGTAGCCAGTTAAAGGGGGTGGTATGAAATAATGTCTTGCCTGCTTTGTTCACAGAGTTGTCTCCACAGGGGAGCAGGCCTCCCTGGGTAGAGGAGCAGCAGCTCAAGCAGTGGCTGAGTGATTCTGCTGTTGGAAATGGAGAGAGTTTCTCAGTACAGTGTAAAGACGGGCGACTGAGCGTGACAGTGGACCAGAGCATCCTGCAGGTCTGCATACTTCTGTAACACTGACAAAGGCACAAGCACCAGGGATACTCTAGTATAGATGATTATGTTTCACTGATTCGCATTTTCTACACATAAATATTATTTGGAGGAGACTCATGCCAGTTCAGACAATTTCGTAAAGACAGTGCATAAGTGGTTCAAATAGCACTAAATAGATGTTTTGTTTACTGGTCTTTCCCCCAGAGATTCTCTGTACCTGTATCTGCTGTAACGCTTCGAGACACGACATGCCAGGCCCAGTCCAACGGGAGCCATTTCCTGTTGGTGTTCCCAGTCATTTCCTGTCAGACAGAGGGAGACCTTAGGGAACCTGGAGGGGTGCAGTACAAAAACACGGTCAGGGCACTCTCACATGAGATTTAGTTGTCTTTTTTTTATTATTCAAAACTCTACTACACTTCTAGACTGCTCATTAGTGAGTTATGAAGTCTTTTATGAGATAAGCACCACTTTTGAATAATTATTGCTGATTAAAGCCCTGCTAAGTCTGAAAGCTCATTGGCCATTTTAAATTAGATGGTCCAGGACCAATTTCTTGCACTGTTTTTCAGCTTTGTTCATTATTGACATGTACCTGGTGACACTAACGACCCAGGTCATCTTGACCAGAACAGTCCTATGTTGCTGTCTAAAAATGGGATGCAGTGAGTCAAATAAATGAGGGAGGAAATTGGACAAGGCGAGGATCGAGTGTAATTTCAGTGAAAGTAGAGAGGGAGGTAAATGTGATGAAGCACACTGGAGCATGTACAAACACAAATGAGGCTGAGCCATGCTGACTGTTGCTGATGTAACTCTCTTTCTAAATGACGTTCACTTGTTTTGTTGACATATGCAAATGTTTATTTTTCCCAGGTCTTCTTCTGGAGAAGCAAGCCTCCAATCATTTTGGATTTAAATGAGACAGAACTGAAGTCCAAACGTCCCCTAAGCATCCACGTGCGTGATGTTTTTATTCTGGGCAATACTGATCTAGCTTGTTATAATGATATACTGTTTATAAGAGTATTTTATCCAGGTATTCATCTACTGTGGGAAAGTATTTCTGCTTATGTATAAGTTAAAAATATGTGATGACGCAGGATATTTTAATTGTCATCACAATATAAATCCTTTGTACTGTTGACCTTCATTCATTCAAACTGTTTTTTCTCAGTTCACCTGTTTGACCTCATCTCCTGCACTCGGCTCTAGTGATGATGTAGACAGTGAGAGCCCTCCTCCCATCATGGTTCCCTGGGCTCCTCCAGGTTCAAAATCAGGAGAGCAAAGGAGAGCGCCATCACCCAGACGCAGGCCTGGTCCTGAGCTGGCCATGAGGCTTTTTAAATCTGAAACATATGAGGAGAAGAGGACTGGTCCATGTGTGATCACTGCAGAGCATCGAGTCTACACTGAGGTCCATGGATATAAAATATATAAGTGTTGTATGATTTGATCTTTTGCTGTGACAGTTGTTTTTGTGTACATACTTTGCAGATTTCAGCCAAAGGACCCTTGGTTGATGTGATTAAAGTTAAGTCATGTATCATCTCACCACAGTCGGATCCAAAAAAGTCCCCATTTTGGAGTGTCATTATGGATGGCTGCTCCTCTGATGACTCACTTATTCTTAGTCCAGTCATTAAACATGGCAATGTCAGTACAAAAGCTGATCCTATGGAAAAAGACAATAGCTTTGATGCAAACATAGCTGATAGAAGTAAAAGAGACACAGAAGGGACAGCAGAGGAGCAGGTTCTGAGGTTCAGTTTTATCATGAGAGCGCTGTATAATGAGTCCGTGCAGTTCCTCCACTGCAGCCTGCTACTGTGCAGCTCTGACATGAAAACAGGAGGCTCCACAGCTCTGACGGGAGACTGTCGCACTGGGACATGGATTCCTCCTCTGGTTTCCACAGCAACCACACTCCAGGTACATTTCCCCTACCTATATTTTAGCACTCCAAGTATGTTTGGGCAACATTCATCCTTATTTCTTAAGGGCTGGATGGTTAAAGGGCATAAATGTATCAAGTCTTTTTCCCTCATATTGATCGACCATGATTTCCTATTTGATTAGATTTTTTTCTTATTAAAACAAATGAGGAAAAAAAAATCCTGCATCCCGTCTTACTTGCAAAATGTAAGATTTATTAGGACATACAACGTTTTAAACCTTACATTTTGCAAGTAAGACAGGGTGCGGGATTTTTTTTTCTCATGTTCTGGGGCTGCTCCCTCTCCTCCAATGCACCCGTTTTAAAGGTCCCATGGCATGAAATGTTCACTTTCTGAGGTTTTTGAACGTTAATGTGAGCTTCCCTACCCTGTTTAGGCCCCCCCAATGGCTAAAAGTTGCGAAATGTGTAAACTGAGCATTTGCGATCCTTTTCTGCGTTTGAAAAAAACACAGCTCAAACGGGCGATTCTGAACAAGGCACCTTTGTTACGTAACATCGAAAAAAGAAATGCAAATGCAGTTCCACCACCGTCTGGATCTCCACCCCCTGTCTCTGGAAATCACACCCAGAGAGTTTGGACCGCGAAGGAGCTACGCAATGCGAAATGTGTTTTTTTATTTGCCTGGAGGCACATGCGAGTGTTTCTAGGCTCGGAAGTCCTTTACCCGACCCTCTGGACCTCTGAAACAGCAGTGGTTTAATTTTATTTTCTGTGAAAATGTGTTTTTTTCATTGAAATGCCTCTCCTTTCTTCCTTTGCGCTTAAAACGCAGAAGTGGGAGACAGCGCAGAGCAGCGCTCCAGCGGGCGCATTTGGCCCCGCCCACCCGCTCCTCTAACCCTATCTGTGTCCTTCTCATTTGCATTCAAGCAACAAGGCCCAGAATGAGTCATTCAGACAGAGATTCTGACTCTGACTGTGTACATGTGTCTTTCTCATGCACTGAGTGTTGATTTTGAAGAAGGATTCATTTACAGTATTAGGGAACCATTAAGGAGCCATATAAAAGCATCAAGAAGTACCATGTCATGGGACCTTTAAGAAATTGATGCGCGAAGTTCTCATTCTATTATTAAAACAATTAAATATAGCTTTCAATCTCAGTTACATAAAACTATTCCAATTAACACAAATGTAAGTTTTATTCATCCACTCTCTGAACCCTGCTCCAAACATGCTTTTACTAACAGAGGATTGGCTGTAGACCTCTCAATTAAACATCGACAGCCCCCTTTAATTACTTAATAAAATACATACAATTAAAATGTCATTAACTGCACAGCCCTAAATTAGTGTGCTGGATGGTTCTTTACATTTACTACAGCCTACGCTGATGAAGAAAAATCTCACAGTCTTGAAATACATGTTACACTACTGCTTTTGTAATTAACTATTAAATATAATTGCATCTTTTGTCAGTGTGAGATTCGAAACCTGACCAGACCTATGGTGGTGACCCGGCCCATCAGCTCTCTAGCCCCAAAACCAAGATCGCCCCCTACTGGACAAAGATTTAAGAGACTGAGTGAGTCTCCATTCAAAAGCCCAGACCCTGAGCACATCAGTGAGTGACATTTCTTACAATAACTACACTATTTGTGGCCATACCGGTCAGATCTCAGAAGCTAAAGCGAGGCCAGGCCTGGTTAGTACTCGGATGGGAGACCGCTGGGAAAATCAGGTGCCACAGTGGGGTGCAAAACCTGTGGTTGTGTCCTTAGACAAGGCACGTCACCCACATTGCCTAGTATGAAAGTGGTGTGTGTGTGAGTGATGGTGGTGGTCGGAGGGGCCAGTGGGCTACTGGGATTGGCAGCCTCGCTTTCGTCAGTCTACCCCAGGGCAGCTGTGGATACAATAGTACTACACAGCCGGGTATGGAGTGAATTAATAAGCATCTTTGAATGTGAAAGCGCTATATAAAACTGATGCATTATTATTAGTATTATTATTATTAGTAGTAGTAGTAGTAGTAGTAGTAGTGGTGGTAGTGGTAGTGGTAGTAGTAGTGGTAGTAGTGGTAGTAGTAGTAGTGGTAGTAGTAGTAGTAGTAGTAGTAGTAGTAGTGGTGGTAGTGGTAGTGGTGGTAGTAGTAGTGGTAGTAGTAGTAGTAGTAGTAGTGGTGGTAGTGGTAGTAGTAGTAGTGGTAGTAGTAGTAGTGGTAGTAGTAGTAGTAGTAGTAGTGGTAGTAGTGGTAGTAGTGGTAGTAGTAGTAGTAGTAGTAGTAGTAGTAGTGGTGGTAGTGGTAGTGGTAGTAGTAGTAGTGGTAGTAGTGGTAGTAGTGGTAGTAGTAGTAGTAGTAGTGGTAGTAGTAGTAGTAGTAGTGGTAGTAGTGGTAGTAGTAGTAGTAGTGGTAGTGGTAGTGGTAGTGGTAGTGGTAGTAGTAGTGGTAGTAGTAGTAGTGGTAGTGGTAGTAGTACTAGTAGTGGTAGTAGTGGTAATAGTAGTAGTGGTAGTAGTAGTAGTAGTAGTAGTAGTGGTAGTAGTGGTAGTAGTAGTAGTAGTGGTAGTAGTGGTAGTAGTAGTAGTAGTAGTGGTAGTAGTGGTAGTAGTGGTAGTAGTAGTAGTAGTAGTAGTAGTGGTAGTAGTAGTAGTAGTAGTAGTAGTAGTAGTAGTAGTAGTAGTAGTAGTAGTAGTAGTAGTAGTAGTAGTAGTAGTAGTAGTAGTAGTAGTAGTAGTAGTAGTAGTAGTAGTAGTAGTAGTAGTAGTAGTAGTAGTAGTAGTAGTAGCAGTAGTGGTAGTAGTAGTAGTAGTAGAAGTAGTAGTAGTGGTAGTAGTAGTAGTAGTGGTAGTAGTGGTAGTAGTGGTTGTAGTAGTAGTAGTAGTGGTAGTGGTAGTAGTGGTAGTAGTAGTAGTAGTAGTAGTAGTGGTAGTAGTAGTAGTAGTAGTAGTAGTGGTAGTAGTGGTAGTAGTAGTAGTAGTAGTGGTAGTAGTGGTAGTAGTAGTGGTAGTAGTGGTAGTAGTGGTAGTAGTAGTAGTAGTAGTAGTAGTAGTAGTAGTGGTAGTGGTAGTAGTAGTGGTAGTAGTAGTAGTGGTAGTGGTAGTAGTAGTAGTAGTGGTAGTAGTGGTAGTAGTAGTAGTGGTAGTAGTAGTAGTAGCAGTAGTAGTAGTAGTGGTAGTAGTAGTAGTGGTAGTAGTAGTGGTAGTAGTAGTAGTAGTAGTGGTAGTAGTGGTAGTAGTAGTAGTAGTAGTAGTAGTAGTAGTATTACAGTTTTCCTAACAAATAATCTATTAAGGTGTTAGTGTATTAAGTAGTTACTAAGCCTGATAACAAACTTTTTTTTCTCATTATGAATCAAAACTTTCTTCATGGTTTAGCGAGACTAATTAATGCATCGTTATTATTAAGTGTTACCCATTTCTGTTTAGTTTTGTTGAACTGATCACTTCTCATGGGGTTTATATGTGCAGGCTCCATGCTACAGATTGGACCACTGATGGCTATCATGTTTACAGCCTTTGTGATGGGCACCTGCCTGATGGGGGCGCTCTGGTACATCTACAGCCACACAGGTTGGGACCTATGGCTTACTCTCTGCCTATTCACTAAAACTGTTTTGAACATAGACATGTGTTGAATGCTTAGGTCAAGCACGGCTCAGAGACGGTTTGAGAGAGGAAACACTCAGAACACTCAGTCTGCTGAATCCATCGTCACAGTCCATCCAGTCCAACACCTCTGTGTGAAAGGTGATACTACTAGATACTCACAAAATGCTAAAATAAGCAAAGGTTCACAGTTGGCAATTTAATGGGTTTATGTTGCCTCATCGCCATACCAGTGGCTAACAAATACATAGAGATATCCTTCTGGCTTTCCAAGGGTTTATGTGAATTGTTGTGTACCCAATATTGGAGTTATGGATAAAAACAAAAAAAGCCTCCTATCTCTGATCATACAAACACGAGAGGCACGAGAGTTCGTTTTTTACTGGCCTGCTAGTAAACAAACCGGTATACTGAAAACTTTATAAATGTACTTCTCAATTGTTTCTTAGTTAACGCTCTGTCGGGTCCGACTCCGAATTCACATTAGGTTAAAACTGAACCAGCAGACAGGTAGTAGTGTTTTGACCTTAAACTAGACTTAGGATAAACTAAAAATGTACAATATTGTGCAAAATAAAATAGTACTGCTCATAAAGCCTTATAAAAAAGTGTAAATTGTACTTTTAAGCACACCAGAACCATCTATGGGTAAAACAATTGAACTGATACATATTATTATCAACTGTTACAATGAGAAAGAACAAGATTTTAGTTAGACATGTTACGATACTATATTGACTCGTTTAGTACATGATAGATGGAGCAGTATATTTTGTGGTTCAGTATTTATCGTGTCTACAATTTCTTTGCATTACTGGGAAATGTGTGGTTATTTTTGGCTATACAATAAGATTTAAGATGTAAAATTTTGAATTGACTTGACCCATTACAGATGCAAATTAAGTACTAGTTTGATTCTGCTATTTATTTATTGCAGCTCATGGTTTTACATTTAGAATACAGTGGTACCTCCCCTTACGAAATTCATTCGTTCCAGAAGTGGTTTCGTAACGTAAGTTGAGTAGCTATTTCAATGGAAAAAGCCGATCCAAGTTTTTTTTATAGAGTAACTTTTTTTATAGTGTAACATTGTGTTCTGCGTAGAGACTGTAGACCCAGGACTAAACGTGGACTATACCAGGTCTAGACCAAGGTCTAAACCTGGACTAAACCAGGACTAGACCAGGTGGATTAAAGCGCCGCGTGCGGGTCTATTTCCTGGTTTCGTTTCGAGTCACGGCTGAGGCGAGCAGCGAGGGGGACCGCACGCAGTCTGAGCGCATGAACGAGACCCGTGCTCAAACCGTGCCTCCTCTAGACCTCCTCTAGACCTGGTCTAGAGGAGGTCTAGACCACTGCGGCTCTTGCATGCGTTCGTTCATGCGCTCAGACTGCGTGCGGTCCCCCTCGCTGCTCGCCTCAGCCGTGACTCGAAACGAAACCAGGAAATAGACCCGCGCGCGGCGCTTTAATCCACCTGGTCCAGTCCTGGTTTAGTCCAGGTTTAGTCCTGGTTTAGTCCTGGTCCAGTCCTGGTTTAGTCCAGGTCTAGACCTGCTGGCAGCTCCGCGCCAGGTCATGCTGCGCTATCACACGTGTCCGCGCGTAGTCTTCTCCCCCCCTCCCCCTTCCCCCCACACTTCACTATTAATAATTTTGTTGAAAATCTATGAAAGTTTGAGTGTTTAAACGAGAGACAAATGTGAGAAAAGTTTAAATCCAGTCTGAGAAAAGCGTATAATGTGTGTGGCTGAGTGCGCATTATTTGAATTTTTGAGATTTCGCGTTTCGTAACTTGAAATTTCTTTCGTATCTAGAGACCAAAATTCAACATGAAGGCGTTTCGTAACTTGAAATTTTCGTTTGTTGGGTCTTTCGTAAGGTGAGGTACCACAGTAGTTTAAATCTACTCTTGGGTTTTGTGTCAGGACCATAAATTTGTTTCAGTATTATAGTACTGAAGTACAGTATTATTTATCATCGATGTTTACTTCAGCAATATAATCCAATGTATAACTACTATAGTATAACTATTAAAATGTTTTATTGGCTTTTCAGTTTGTACAGTTTTCATACAATAATCCACAAACTGAACATGTAATTGTAAGGTAATGCATACTGTACCATGTAGGATGGTTCAGATGGATATCATAATTTGACACAGTTTGCTGAAATTATGTAATGAAAATAAACTACTGTGGTTTGGAGCAATGCCAGTCAGAACACACAATTACACTGGCACCTGCACATGCATCTAACTGAACTGTTTCTGTGTTCTCTCGTCCTCAGGGTTCCTCCTCAAATCTGAGAAGAACTGCAGGACAGGTGCCGGTGTTTGTTGTTGTGTTAGTCAATATAGTTGCATTGTGATGTACCACTTCAGTAGCTTGTTGTAGCACATCTTTGACTCAAAACGAAACTTGCTCTGGTTTGAAGCTGCTCTATTATTACCGACCTGTCAGCACCACATCATTCACATTATATAGATTCAAAGAGACAGGAAAAACAAAAAGACACCACAAACTTTTTTCATATTTATGTTGTTCATCAATCTCTGGGAAAAGAAGCCAATTTGTGCAATTTCTGTGTGGCATAAGCTTACATTTTATTGACACTGAGCTAAATTAGTTGCAAATGTGGCATTAATAAATTGTATAAGGTTTATGAAAGTTATTTTTATGTACAAATGTGGCATTTATTATAAATGTTTTTTTATTACACCTGTTTTAGTTAAACGTGGCTTTGTGTAAAAGTTAGAAATAAGCATTAGTTGTTAATGTGCATTCAAAATCATTAACTATCATTAAAAAATAATATGTCTGTAATGTATGATTAGGACTACATAATAGGATAATAAAACTGGGACCTTTGACAATATAATAAGCCTGCTACAGTAAACAACTGTTCTTAATACTTTACATTTCTCTGAGTTATCACAGCTACTTAACAAGCTTAACATAAGGCCATGTTGGTTAAAATAAGGTTTGCAGAAACATTTAGATATTATTTATACTACTGTATGTACACCTGTCCCTTGTTTGACATCTTGCACTTAGTTTGGAGTATACAAGGTGTTGTAACCGCATGGCATTTCCTGGTGGCGCTGTAGGTCCACTCTGCGCTGGAAGCTGAGCTGACAGTGAGGGCAGAGGAAGGGCCGGTAGCTGCTGTGCTTTCGGCTGTGGGTGATGAGGTTGGAGCTCTGGCTGAATCCTTTACCACACACTTTACAAACATGTGGTTTCTCACCTGCAGGAGGACAGGCATCAAGAGAAGATAGGGTCGTGATTGTAGTGCTGAAAAAGGCAGAGGCATACCTGTGTGAATGAAGGTGTGCTTCTTCATGTCAGATTTCTGGTGGAAGCGTTTGCCACAGTACTGGCAGGGGTAGGGCCGTGTGTCCGAGTGGATCAGCAGGTGTGTGGACAGAGTGGATGAGCGCTTGAACACTTTTCCACACACTTTACAGCCAAAATTACGCTCCTACACAGACAGAAAGGCAAGCCAAGAAAACCGTGACCCACAAATACACACACACACACACACACACACACACGCACACACACACACACACACACACACAGAAATATTTGATTACAGTTAATGTAATATGACCCTGACTAAAATGATCCATAATTCCAACTGAAGCTGTTTCTGAACCTTCTGGAGTACAAACATTTGGTCTGTGCTGTCAAGTCTAATTTATTTATAAGTGACAACAAGCTAAGCACAGAGAAAATTCAGATTTTACCTGCTGCTTAAATTTGTTTTGGGTATTGGTCTGATAGACACTAGACTGAGCCTTTGTTGGGCTTTGACAATTGCATTTTCAAAGCTACATACCAAATAACTAGAAACTAGTTATTTAGAGTTATATATATATGAAATGTATAAATATATATTTCCTATAAAAGGCCTATTAGGATTGTGAATTTTACTTTTTTTATAGAAACTCTGGACTTTCCCAGAATGGTTGATTTGACCTTTAAGTTTCACATGTCCAGGGGCTTCACCAGCCGGTGGTGGACAGTTGTACCTTAGCTCTGCCGTAGTTGTCCAGCATTCTATAGGTGAAGGGGTCTGTGGTGGAGGAAGAACTGGCTGAACAGAGACCATTGAGGAGATGGGCCTGGAGACCTCCAGCTGAAATGAGCACCTCTGGAACAGACTGACAGAGGCAGGTGCAAAAGGTTACATTAGGTATCTAATATGGGATTTTCATATCTTAAAATATATATTTCAAATAAATCAGAAATGTTGTAATACATTATATAATTATATATATTGCTTTATCTACTCAACCACCCTAAACCACTTAAATATGAATTCTTAAGGTGTACTGGACATACCTTTTCACAGAGGGGGCACTTGCTGACAGGGACCTGGGTCCTGGTGTGAGCTGTGTGACTCAGGAGCATGAACACCAGCCTCTCCAGCTCCTTCTCCCTCTCAGACCGCTGCCACACACTGTCCACACACAACCTCGCCTGCTCTCCATTCTCCACCTTTGTTTTGGTGTTAATATGAAATGATGGCGGGGGCACTGTATAGTTTTCAAAAAGTGAGCAGAATTATATGCATGTAATAGACTTTTAATTCATTACAAGTCTGTTGTAAAAATTACAGATACCCTTTATTAAAAGTATTAAAACATGTTTATAAAGTTATCCTACGCTAAAATTCTCTATTGTGATATTTAATTGTAATCACAATTAATTAAGATCAATCTTTGGAATAAACGTATTACATTTAACAACATATCTGTCAATCACCTATTCTCAAACTGTGACTGTAAATCTTTTAAAAAAGATTCTACTAGGTTGTAAAACAATAGCGGTCTTACCAGAAGAGTTTGGATGACATAAAACTGAATTCCCATGACTTGATGCTTTATCTTCTGACAGCCTCCTGCACAGACTGACCACATGTGGTCTCTTACTCTTGACTAGGAAAGATCGGGGCATTGTATCTGGCAGAGGTCGAGTCTGGCTCTTGTTCGTTGTCGTACTGCTGCACCTGTTTGGATATGTTCAGTTACAAGGCTTTACGCTTGAGGTTTTCTTCACAGACAGCCCACATCTGCAAAAAGATTTAGGATAACCTTCAGAGACAACACAGCACAAAAACTGTTATAAATGAATACTCTTTATCAAAATAACCTTAAAATAAATCATAGAACATGACACAAAGACATACTGCAGTGGTTAGATGTTGAAAATGAGTGGCACTTCTGGTCTTACCTTTGTTTTGTATTGTCGAAGATTTAATATTTCTCCAGTTTTAGTGACATCCTCTTTTCACGCCCATCTGATGACACAGCATAGGCCCGTTTGACAAAAAAAAAACCCAACAACTATTCTACATCAGCTATAAAATCTATCCAGGCCTAAACCTTTTATATACTTAAATCTGTATTACCACACGCTGCACTGTTTGCATTGTGGACAGATTTGTGCTCTGTACTCACCACAATAACCTGTCAGTGGGAGGTCACATGAGTACGGAAAATCTGGTGCGCAAGAGATTCGATTTTTGTTTAATTTGTAATTAACAGACAGAGATATGACCACACAAAATGAATGAATAAAACTGTTACTTTAATTAGAAAAAGGATGTGTTTAATGTTGTGTTAAATGTAAAGTTAAAATTATATCTGTATATTATAACATAATAATATATAATTATATAATATAATATTACATTACTCAGTATTATAATATGCTGCCTACTATTAGTTTTTACAATGATTCTTTTTGAATACTTGATAGTGTTTGAGAAAACAAAAATACAAATATAAACTGACTTGACATAAAATTATGCTTTAGAACTTATATTTTATTAATTATTTTGGCAACAACAGAATATATTAATTTAATATTAATTAACTTTAATATTACAGTCACGTAATTTTTTTTATTACTATTTTTTCCCCTCTTTTTCCTAATCTGGCAGATTGAAATCACATTGTTAAGAATACTTAACATAAACCTTTGAATGGCTTCATTCTGTGTGTCTCGTTTGAAGACTGTGAGCTGGCTGTGTTCTCTGGGTGCAGGCAGTTGGCAGCTGTGTGGTTGATGTGGCGGGGGGCTTGTCGCTCTCTCCAGGCAGGGGCTGCAGCACAAAGAGGGGAGCCGAGAGAGGGGAGCCGAGCGCAGACGAGAGGGGAGCTGGTGCTGGCTTCAGTGGGTTTGGGGCTGGGGGTTTGTCGTTCCCATCAGGGTGGTACTGCGCTGCCTTTCTAGGAACATGAAAGTCACAAAAACCTTGGTGAAGAGATGAGCTCTAAACTTTTGCTTGTTGCTTTGTTGTAGATTTTAGTACATTTACAAATCCTACTTCCAAGAAAACCTGAAACAACACAAGACATTTACATAACTCCTTGATACAGTATCATCATTTAGGCTTAAGAAATGTGATGAAGAAAACTATTATTACAGTTGTTCATCATTAGGGAGAGATATGTTAAATAATGTTTCTAAAACAGTGCAGTGAAAACCATCACCACCCTAAAATATTAACAGGGCATTCAGTGTACATCAGTGTACACCAATTACTAGGATATGCTGCATTAAACCATCAACTTTTAATTTGAATTATATTTTGTCTTTTTACTTTTCTTGCTAGCCTCTATCTCTGTTTCTATACATACTACATAATGACTAAAACTGAAGGTTTCACCTCTGAGCTGTGCCACTTTCTCACAGTCAGAAGCCTGTCTTTCAGTCGTTCACCACATAACCCCCACCCACCCCTCCAACACTCATCTGCTCACAGCTTGGTAACTTTCACCATCGCCAGCACAGAGGTCAGAGCAAGACATGTTCCATTACTGATATTGTTTATGTTGTTCACTAAAATCTACAGTTGGCCAAGTTCCCCGTGCATGAGCCAGGTTTTTCTAAACTAGGTTCTGAACAGGAAACGCTCATCTGAGTTTTTTTTTAAATGTTGTTCCACACAATCAGAATTGAGGGCATCGCAGATTGATGATCATTGGTGACAGATTCCAAAGCAGTGTTATCGGCCACTTGACATTTTTGCAACTTGAGGCATCCTCACATGAGATGGTAATATTGATGATGTCACCTGATATTCACCCACACCGCTCTGACTGTAGTAGTGAAGTGACATGGCAGGGTTACACGGAGGTGAGCGGGTGTGAGAACGCCTCAAAATGACAGATCCAGTCACGCAATCGCTGCCCTGGGAGGTCAATGTAAATTTTGGTGAAGTCCTGATCATTTGATTTAGGGGATTGTTAATTCATTATCAAAAAAAGCATCGCTGAAATATGGATCTGGGGATTGCCAGACCTCTCAATAAAATACTGGTCCAGATGCAGGGCCCACTACTTGATGTATATCTAGATACAATGGATGATTTTCACGCGCCTTACTATGATCCCTGTTACTATTAGCTTGGGGGACACACTACATAGCCTTTATGTGTTCTGCCATAAGGAACTTCAATATATGCTGATGTAAACTTAACATAATGATTGTTAGTTTCACTGTAAATCATCCTACAAATCAAAACACACAAATAATATATGTTAGTTAACTTCCTATTTTACTTTGAAATTGTGTATGGTCTATAGCCTAATGTATACTTAAACCATGTCCACTTTTGTGATTATAACATGTTATTTTTGAAGGTGTGTGAATTTGGGCAGTTCTTCAAGTTCTCATGGTGACACAGGGACATGATGTGTTTGTGCATCTTCTCGTAAATGTGCTGAGGGCTGTACTGATAGAAATAGTAAATGTGCGAATTTTGTCATACCACACTTCTCCACCCTTCATGGGTTCATCATTCACTCGATCAGTTTGTGTGTTGGTGCTGTAGAGGTGTGAAGCCGCAAGCAGAACTCGCCGACCATAACTATTGAGGACATATAACACCAAAACACAGCCACTCCCCAGGAACAAAGCTTAAAGCCCTTTCCATTGTGTCACATAGTCAAAAGAGCTGTGAGCCATCTTCAGAAGTGTCATGTGTTACAGTATGGGGAGTTTTTCTGATTTAACTTTAACTTCATTTATATTTAATTGGATTTTACAGTACAGCTTTAGTTAGAAAGCTGCCATACTGTTTATAGCCTGCACCCTATAGACCCTTTAAAATCCTATGCCATCCCAATGTTCAAAAGTCTAGAATGCAGGCAAGTGAAGAAATAAAATTCTTAGCGTTTATCATAATCTCTTGTAAATGTTTTTAAACACTCACATGTGTCATATACAAGTGGTTTTCATTTGCCAAATTTCCTTTGTATTTTCATATTTTGTTATTTTGTGTGACTAATCCTAGTTTCCCCATTGAAACCACTTTATGTTCCACTTCACTTTTGCCTCCAGTGGCCTCCATTCAGGAATTTAGAATGTTTTTGTTGACACATTTTTAAAGGGTCTATATAAATAAGGTCTTGCAGGTTGCAGGTCTCGTATGATTCTCAAGATTGTGACTTGATTTTGAATCTAAACTGATGACAGCAGTCCATGGAAATATTACAGAAAGAACAGGTGCATTTGTGGTATTTATGCCAAAAAAGAATCTGGAGCAAAAAGTCAAACTGACAATGAACCACCAAGCTGAAGACAGACACCTGGGACAGCGGGGACAACCAGTGGGGTTTATTGTAGATATGCTGAACACTAGTAACAACTTGAATAATATTACAAAGATGCTTGCTTGGAAATGTACTTTGGAATGTACCAAAGACTGCCAAAATGTGTTTGTTTATCTTTTGTTATAACTGACCTACTTATTAACAAACAAAAACAAAAACAATGCATTTTTATGGCTTCATTCCTTGATGAACTTTCATCCAATGCAAAATTACTGGAAAGGATAATGCCTAACCCTATACAAGGGTCATTCCAGAATTGGAGGACATTTTGGCTTTAAAATTCTTGAAAAATAAACCTTCACTTTTCTGATTTTCTGCTACATATTCATCAATAATAGGTAATAAACTATCACATGCTTGATTAGCTCAGCTTACAGTCAATGGTAAAAATTTTATTATATGATTTATATGGTTTATTTATTTATTTACTCTAATCACAGTAACAGGGTTGCAGGTAACAGGGTTGCAAAACTGCACTAATGTTAGCTTTATCTCAGGAATAGAAGCTGTTTAGCTGTTATTACTAATCAAGAGGAAAAACTTATTTATGCAAATACGTAAAGGAAAAAAAAAACAATTGTCTTATTTTGATCATTTGCATAACAGGGTTGCATGAGGCAGAGTGAGACATTCAATCAAGGCTAACAACGTTTATAAAAATATGAAAAATAGAAGAGAAGATAAACCTTTGCTCTGCCCATTCTTTTGGAAAACTGTTTGATGATGTCAAGTCCAGGGGATCATGTGGTTCTGTTTTCTTCTACCAGACTAAAAATGTTCTGGTAACAGGGTTGGTGCAGGTTGTGGGACACATGTTCCATGAATAATAATTATTATTTGAAATATTATTTCTATTAAACAAATGTTCCACAGTTGCAAGAGATGGCAATGAAACAAATTATAGAAAAAACAAGAAATTTCAATTTCAATTCAATTTTAACTGTTTTATTTGAGATTCAATTTGGCCATTAGAGGGGTGGGACAAGAGGAAAATGGCATTTTGGGGGTACCCCAGACTTATTTGGTATTTTAAAAACTATTTTCAAGCATTCTTTTCTCTTAGTTTTTTTTAGATTTGGTCTCAGGACAAGTAAATTCACTCAGAAACTGTATGTTTTAGTATTTTCTATGTGGATTATTTAGTATTTGATGGGTGGGATGTAAAATGTCCTCCAATTCTGGAATGACCCACAAGTCACTGTTATAACATTAACAAAACAAAACAAAAAAATAATGTCACAATAAAGCACAGTATCAGCTGTTTGACAGACATGCAGTATTGCCTACTATTTCTCCCTTATAAAACAGTAAACGAAAATAATAAAATTCAGAATTTAATATTAGGTAAAGCCAGAGTGACATTATTCTGACAGTGAAGTGAGCTTTGAATGAGTTAAATGGTGCAGCACTCTGAAGCAGGCCTCAAAGGGTGATTTAGGATTTTCACTCTCACATAGTTTGCTGTCATGGCAACCACTGAGAGCTTTGTGGCAGCTCAGAGCAGAAAGTCCCTGTGTGTTTGGTGAGTTTTTCCACAGCAAAACCGGACCGTGCTCGTATCATGTTTGTTATACTCAACCTCTGGACATAAAAAGGGCTCATACTTCTACCAAGAACATCGACATTGGTAGGTAAATGTTCCTAAGCGGTTTAATGAATGAATAACTGTGACATAGGCATCTTATTTGCTTGTCTTTTATATCCAGTAGACCATGTTTTCCCTGTCTGAGCTGGCACCTCTGAACCAGCACCAGAACCAGTGCAAGTTACTGAAGCCCTGGTGGGAGGTCTTCATGGATTACCTGGGGGTCCTGATGCTCTTGGCCTCTGTCCTGGCCTGCACCGAGCAGCTTTCCCGGGACAAGCTCTTGTGCATTCCTCTGGATCCACAGGCTGGTCAGTCTAGTAGCCCTAGTGACAACATGGAGCAGATTACAGCCCAGCCAAGTACCAGCACAAATCCAACCATCAACTCTCAGCCACGGGGTCGAAGAACTCATCTAGTCTATCAGCAATATGTGTACATCAGTCAGGTACAACCATACTAAAATTATACACAACTATAGTAGTAGTTCCCTTATTACAGACGATAGAAACATTACTGTACATGGGCAACACAGCAGCATAGAGGAAAACACAAGTGCAAGAAGTACAGGGGTCACTCTAGGACTTGGGTGGGGCCTTGTGAGGTTTGTATGTTATCTTAGTCTCAGAGTGGTTTCCTCCTAAAGCCCTGGCTGCCTATAGGGTACCATGAAAAACATGTAGTCTTGGGGCCAGTCTTGGAAATTTTCTTCATTAGGGGGCCCATATTACACTGTTTTCCGATCTATGTTATAATGTTGTTTCCTCATCACATACATACAGTAGCTAGTGTTGTGTTTTGTTTCACTCACACGTGTTTACTACACAAACTATGCACATTTAGGTTGAGTTCTTCTCTCAAACAGAAAACACTCTGCTACACCTTGTTATTTCATTCGGTAATACAGGAAGTGCTCCATACACCTTCACTAGAATCATTTGAATAATTTCAGTCCCGGAATTGCCAATCACTACTAAACTAAAAGTAAAAGGTTGATGTTAACTTGCAAACTACACATGACATCACAAGGTGGAACAGAGTCATTTGAGCTTTGGAGATGAAGACAAAGTGATAATAAAAGGTTACAGTAAATGTAAATGAAACAAAATAAAACTCTTTGCTGAGGTAACAACATTCCAAATAAAAACTCATATGAATCAATTTTGTGTAACATAAGACCTTTAAGGCATTGCCATCCTGCACAATATAGCCAAAGAAAAAACATTTTCCATGGAGCAGGATGAGGCCGTCCCTCCCCCAGGTCAAATAAGAGTCAGTTTTGTGGAGATGCAAGTCCACACAAATTATTTTCTGTTTTTCAGAGCAATACAAAAATCCAAAATGAAAACAAAAAGCATGACTTTATTTAACTTTTTGACTACAAGTTAAATAATAAAAGAAAGTAGAACAGGTCTTCATCTTATGGTGTATAAAATGGTACATTATCTTGTGTCTAATGTGCTTTGTCTCTAGGTGTGTTACCATGACGCTCTGCCATTCTGCTCACGTTTCTTTCCTTACATGGCCTTGATGCAGTCCCTGGTCCTAGTGGCCTCTGGCTCTTTCTGGCTGCACTTCCCACACACGTCGGCCCGCATAGAGCACTTCCTCACCATCCTGAGCAAGTGCTGTGAATCGCCTTGGACATCCCAGGCCCTGTCCCACGCCGCACAGCAAGACACTGCCCAAGAGACACACATGTCCAATCAGAGAGCTCCGTCACACGCCTCATCATATTTCCCATCAATGAACATTATCAGACATGTCAGCATGGACTCAGGTAGTGATAGTCCACTGTTAAAAGGAGCAGAGAGTATTTCTACCACCGCTCCTCCATCACCATGTCCCTCTTCTCAATCCTGCACCTCCGAAAAAACCTCTAGCTTACTGAATACCCAAACACACCCCTTCAAACCAACAGTGCTGGAAAATCATGATCCCCGGCATGATGTCAGGCTGGATAAGAATGATGGGGAACAGGCCAGAGCATTGTTTGAGAAGGTCCGCAAATTCCGATCCCACAGTGAAAACTCTACAGTGATATATAAGGTGGGATTTTAAGAGTTCTTCAAGGCTTAAAGGGGAGCTATGTAACTTTTCTGGTGGCAAATCCATCACCTGCTTTTCTCCATGGAGATGTTATTGCTTTCCCTGTAATGTTTCACAGTATGGCATTATATCTATCGAACTTGGATTAGTCAATTACAGGTGTTTAAAAAAAATACTACTTGCCAGCAAGTGGCTGAAAAGTTACATGATGCTCCTTTTAATATTAGCTATATTAATTAACAGACATGGTAGAAGCTAGATTTGTAGAAAGTGTTGCCCTATTGGTTTGTATGTAAGCAAGAAATATATTTACATGTTTAAGCTGATACAATATTCCTTAAAAATAACAACTAAGACATCCATCCACCCATCCATCCATTTTCTTCCACTTATGTGGGGCCGGGTCGCGGGGGCAACAGTCTAAGCAGGGACTCCCAGACTTCCTTCACCCAATTCCTCCAGTTCCTGAGAGACATAGTCCCTCCAGCGTGTCCTGGGTCTTCCCCGAGGCCTCCTCCCAGTGGGACATGCCCGGAACACCTAGAAATTCTGTCCATAAATACAATGAACAGAACTTACTGCTGGCAATGCGAACACAGCTCCTGCTGTGGCCATACAGGAACTGGACAGCCCTTAGCAAAGAGCCCCAGAAGGGGGCCAAAGCGATGCAGATGCCGATGCCAGGGGTACGGCAATCAGAGGGCCCCTGGGCTATGGGGGACGGCAGTCAGAAGGCCCCTGGGCTATGGGGTACGGCAATCAGAGGGCCCCTGGGCCATGGGGGATGGCAATCAGAGGGCCCCTGGAGAAACCACACTACTCCTCCTGAATCCAAGGTTCGATTCTCCTCTGTAGTATCCTGGAATAGGCCTTACTGTGGAGGCTGAGGAGGGATTCCCGTATAGTTGGAACACACCCGCCGGTCTGCTAGTCCAGAGGTACTGTCACCGACCGCCATGCAATGTTGCAGAGACGTGTCAGCCACAACATCCAGAGACTCAAGATACTCAGGACAGATCTCATCCACCCCTGGGGCCTTGCCACCGAGGAGCTTGCCAACCACCTCAGTGACTTCAGCCAGGGTGATGGATGAGTCCGCCTCTGAGTCCCCAGTCTCTGCTTCCTCCTTGGAAGACGGTGGGATTGAGGAGACCCTCAAAGTATTCCTTCCACCATCTGACAACATCCCCAGTCGAGGTCAACAGCTCTCTACCCACACTGTAAACAGTGTTGGTGAAGCACTGCTTCCCCCTCCTGAAGCGCTGGACGGTTTGCCAGAATTTCTTTGAGGCCATCTGATAGTCCTCCTCCGTGGCCTCTCCGAACTCCTCCCAACCCTGAGTTTTTGCCTCTGTGACTGCCTGGACTGCAACATGCTTGACTCCATGTCCCCAGCCTCTCCCGGAATCTGGGAGAAGCTCTCCCGGAAGTGTGAATTGAAGGTCCTCCAGACAGAGGGCTCTGCCAGACATTCCCAACAGACCCGCTTGGGTCTGCCTCTTTCCGGCTTCCTCCTCCACCAGCAGACCCAACTCACAACCAGGTGGTGATCGGTTGACAGCTCTGTCCCTCTCTTCACCCAAGTGTCCAAGACACGCGGCCAAAGAATGCCAAAGAAATGGAGAGTCCAGCCCCCTCAAGGAGTTGGGTTCCAGAGCCCAAGCTGTGCGTGGAGGTGAGGCCGACTATATCTAGTCAGTAATGCTCAATCTCCCGCACAAGCTTGGGCTCCTTTTCCCCCAGCGAGGTGACATTCCATGTCCCCAGAGCTAGTCTCCATGTCCGGAGATCCGGTTGTCAAGTCTCTTGCCTTCGACTGCCACCCAGATCTCTCTGCACTGGCCCCCTATGGATCCTCCTACGAGTGGTGGGTCCAAGGGAGGACGGCCCCACATCGCTCTTTCTGGCTGTGCCTGGCCGGGCCCCATGGGGGAAGGCCCGGCTACCAGACGCTTGCTGTCGAGTACCCACCCCAGGCCTGGCTCTAACGTGGGGCCCCGGTAACGCCAATCCAGGCGACGTAACTGACCTTGCTGCTGCTAAGACAACACTCTTAAATGTTCAGCAAAACAAAAATCTATGTGGATATAAAGTGCATAAACTATAAATTGCTTGTAGCTCTCAAAATATAGATAAGAAACACCACCTGTTGTGCTTTAGGTGTACCTGGCTCAGACTGTGTTCAAGCTGTTGTTGGTTGTGCTCATTGGGAGTTACACAATCCCTCTGCTGAGCTCCTTCTCCTTTAGTCTTACCTGTGAGGCAGAGGAGCACGCTCTGCTGGGATACTCCTCCTTCCAGTGCATCCATGTGCTCTCCTCTCTGCTGCGGAAACTGCTGCTGGCCTATATGAGTCTGCTGGGAGTCTATGGCCTCCTCAATCTCTACACACTGAGTTGGATCTTACACAGGTATAAATCACAAGAGTTTTGGGCTTCATTAATTTAGGTTGAATGTATCATAATGGAACTGTCTGATTACTGAAAACTGAACGTACACAATGTTTTCTGTTTTCTTATTTGTTTAAAAATTTTCTCTCAGTCATACTATAATTGTATATTGTTCAGACTGTTTGCCAGTCCTATACTATATATACACAAGTGGAACGTGAAAAGTCCCTCAGTCGTCCAGGTAGAATCCATGATAACAGGAGAAGTTCAATTTGTCAACTGGACACAGTTTGTTTGGTTGAAAACGTTTCGCCGCTCATCCGAGAGGCTTCGTCAGCTCTAAGTTAGAGCTGACGAAGCCTCTCGGATGAGCGGCGAAACGTTTTCAACCAAACAAACTTTGTCCAGTTGACAAATTGAACTTCTCCTGTTATCACACAAGTGGAACCTCATCAACATGTTGCAGATGCCTGATAATTGTAATGTATTCTGTGTTCTGTGTGTTCCCAGTGCTCTGTGTCAGTTCTCCTTTCCCTCAGTAAAGGACGTGAGCAGTTTGAGAGAATTCCCGGACCTGAGGAATGACCTGGCCTTCCTTCTGCACATGCTGGATCAGTATGACCCCCTGCTGGTGCAGAGGCTTTCTGTGTTTCTGTCCCCTCTGAGTGAGCGCCCCCTGGGGGAAGAGGACTGCCTGGACCGCCGCTGGGGGGAGGAGAGGCTGAGGGCCCTGGTCACAGTAGACACTGAAGGCAGCTCCACACTGACTCTAGTGGCCCTGCCCAGGATTCCATCAGCTCTGTACACACTCAGCCATCTTCATGTGCTCAGATTAGAGCTCATCACTGATGCTCAGTTTACTGCAGAGCTGTCAAACATGTCCTCCCTCAGGTAAGGCTAGAAGCAGACTCTCTATCACTGGAATCACCAAATATTAGTATCCTGCCATGGCTTATTGAATTTGGGGTGTATTATTGGCAATGTGAAACATTACTATTAGTTTAGGTAGAGTATGCATAGTATGAAATAACCTGGCCACTGTAATGAGGTGAAGTTACAATAGACATGCTCTGTTGTCCACAGAGAGCTGCATCTGTACCACTGCTCTGCTGCTATAGCCCCCGGTGCTTTGAACATGCTACAGGATCGTCTGGAGGTTCTGCACCTCACCTTCTCCCACCCCTCACAGCTGCCAGGGTGGGTGCACTGCCTGAGGGGCCTACAGCAGCTCCACCTGAGCGGCCGTCTGTACAGTGAGGGAGGAGTGGCCCGCAGCTGGGCCCTGGGAAGCTTACGTCAATTCAGACACCTGCGTGTACTGGTGATTCTGAGCATGTTACAGCGTATTCCAGGAGAGCTGTATGAGGTGGCAAGCACTTTGATGAAGTTGGAGATCCACAATGAAGGCGCACGTCTGTTGGCTCAAAGTGGACTGAAGCGCTTGGTTGGTCTCACAGAGCTGCTTCTCCAGGACTGTCAGTTGGAACGCCTCCCTTCTGCGCTCACAGCACTCATTAACCTACGGTCTCTTGATCTGCAACACAACAGGTTGAGAACTCTGGAGGAACTTAGTGGACTGCCACAACTACACCATCTTTCAACCCTTAGACTTGCATACAACCAGATTGTAGCACTACCACCTTGCATCAGTGTACTCCAAAAGCTGAAGTTGTTAGACCTGGCCAACAATCAGCTGCATAGTGTCCCCCTTGCCCTTTTCACACTGCGTGGCCTGCAGAAGCTACTTCTGTCTGGTAACCTTTTGCAGCAGCTGCCTGGTGAGGTGAGAGCGCTGCAGTCACTCACAGAACTGGATATAAGTGGGAACAGGTTGGAGAGTCTTCCCAGTGAACTGTTCAGTGGTTGTCTAAAGCTGCGCATGCTGAATGCATCTCACAATTACCTGCACACCTTACCTCGGGGGGTGGGTGCTTTGACTGAGGTGCGTAAGTTGGACCTGCGTAGTAACAGTCTGGAGGAGTTGCCCTGTGAATTGGTCCATTGCTCTGGCCTCTATGGAGGGGGGCTGTTAGTGGAGGACTGGCTCTTCTCATCTTTGCCTCCTCTTGTCCGGGACCTGCTCAGTCAATCCCAGTCCAGCTCTCGGCCGGAGTCTGATACTTTTCCATATTTTTCTACACAGTGGTGCTTCCACTCCGCTCTGGAATCACAGATTTAATCTATTACTGAGTTTCAAATGTCTTCACATTATGATATAGCCCTGTAGTGTTTAATTTTTTATGAAGTGTTACACATTTTGGTAAGATAGGTACACAATTAAATTAAAGATGTATGAAATTCATTTGATATTTCCATTGAAGTAACCATAGGCCTATAATCAATCAACCCTCTCCATAAGAGAAAATCTGTGCTATCATCACTGCATATTCTTAGAATGACTGATATTGTAATTTAGTTACATAGTAACAAAGTAATTTGGTTTTATTCTGCTGCGATGAATCAAATTGCTGAAAGTTGTGCATGCATATAGGCCGTACATTTTTGCTCTGCATTGTTTCTTGTTTAGCCTACATATTAAACAGTGTCAATGTGGCAGGATGATAAGTATAAATTACAGACCCAAAAACATAACATAACAATTTGGAACAAGAACTCTGTTTACATGGGATCAAGAATACACATTTCTCTAATACCTTACGAAGATCCTTCTCTCTAAACTTTAAAAAATATATATAGAAAAGAGTCTGAACCTGCCAGCAAGAAACACCTTCTCGGGTGGTTTTAGGGACATCCAGTGGCAAAGATGCATAACCAATTCTTCGACTATTTCAACCTTCGACTATTTCAACGTAACAAAACTACTAAACTCGATCTGATGTGTTTTACAGTTTTCTAAACAATAATTAATCTCCGGGTGGAGATACAAAATGACATTTTGATGTAGCCTTTTAATTTGCAATTTTTAGCTACAGATGAGACGAGAGTTGTTAGGATTAAATAAAGACCATATGACCCATGTGGTTTAAAAAATACGAATTTTCTCCCCTCTTTCTGTAATGGTTGGACACTTCCTCCACCTAGTGGTAAATCTTACGAACGTCTTGTCGCCGTCACAAAATGCTATTTCTTTTTTTTTTTCTCGTTTATTATTACACCATTTCTGGGGTTTTGTTTTGTAGTGCACTTAGGTATTATAAAACAATCAATTTTTTGTAATTAAAATAAAAAACAACCACCAATGTACCTCGAGGTAATATCGATGTACGTAGTTCGATCCAGTAGCGATGTGACTCCGCATCCCGCTTCTTTTGTGCACTGTTGACTGCGGTATTCTCTTATCCAATCATGTGCCATCTTTGATGTTAGACGTGTAAGATGACCAATCAGACCTTAGTATTCAGTGAAAGGTGGGATTTCCGGTTGCTCGTATAAACCATCTGAGGCCTGCACATGCGGTTTTGATCTGTTGCTTGGCTGTAGCTCACACCGAAAAGGTAAGAATAGATTTATAAGCGCTTGAGCGCTTTAATTTAACTATTTTTTTAGTTTGGTAAGGCGATTTCATGGTTACAGTTTTCATTCTAGATCAGTAAAATCAAGTAAAACTTCTTCATTGTATCACGGTTTAGCACTAAGGGCGCTTAGCATTTGTTAGCTCCGGTACGCTCCGGTCTTTTGTTGTATTTTTCAAGCGATACAACATGCGTTTTTATGCACTTATCTAAAAGCATCCATTTTAAGTTCTCGGTCGTTTATGTTCATTCCTAGTATGCACTTTGGTGCCAAGTCTCTCCGTTTCTTACATTTTACGTATAGAATAGCTTGAGTTAGCAGGGGTTATGCAACAATGGCTCTTCAGTGTAAGGGCTTTATGGTGAGCGCACTCTTCGTGTTACATTGAGGTTCCAGTGCGTGTTGGTATAATTTTGTTTGTAGTAGTACTATAATGGTATAAGATGGTCGTTTGTTACATCAACCAACTGCGTAAGGCTAAGTCATTGTTAGCTCGTAAACCCAAAGATGCTAAAGGTGCGTAATCGTGATGAATGAGAAGTGCGTAGGACTAGGGAGGCTTGTTTCTGTCGGGCCAAAATATGACCGTGGTGTGTTTCTTTACTTGTATGTGAATATGTAAATGTTCTCTAATGAACAATGCAGATCTGGTTCAAAGACCATTACCATTACCACAATGCTGGACGCCGTCTCACCCGCAGAGCGACCAGCATTGTGGGTGACCCGAGCCACCCCTCACACAGCCATAAAAGACATCACTCTAGACACTTTAAAAACTGCTGCTAAGGACTACTGTTGCACATTTACTACTGGAATTTTACTACTGTTGTACTGTTGTTTACTACTATTATTGCACATTCACTACTGGAATTTTACTACTGTTATTGCACTGGAATTACTATTGTTGCACATTTATTTTTATCTTAACTTCAATGCACATTCTATTGCACATTACCATTTCACTGCTGGATCTTCCATTGCACATTTTTGATGCACACTGCACACTTTTGGACATCTGTAAATAGGTATTTACTTATTCTGTTGCACTGCTTTCAGATTTTAGAGTTTTAGATTTTTGTCTTAGATAGTTTTTGTTTTGTTTCGTCTTTATAATCTATTTTGTACACTGTCTTTTTTTGCTCTACCTGGCCAGAGAGAAACGAAATTTCGATTCACTGTATGTTGAACATAGATAGCAGAATTGCTAATAAAGCTGACTTTGATCTTTGATCTTTGATGTGGTATTATTTAGCTCCAAGTTGTGAGAAAACACAGGAAGGTGTCATTGCAATAGAGGCGGTGCAGACCCAAGAATTTACATCTCCTTTTTCTCCCATGATCCAGACAAACACAATGGCCGAGAACGATGTTGACAATGAACTGTTGGATTATGAGGAAGATGAAGAGCCACAGGTAGCCCCAGAGAGCGCTACTCCTGCCGGGAAGAAGGAGGTCAAGGGCTCGTACGTGTCCATTCACAGCTCCGGCTTCAGGGACTTCCTACTCAAACCGGAGCTGCTCCGGGCCATTATCGACTGTGGTTTTGAGCATCCATCTGAGGGTAAGCTCCAGTCTCTTTATTTTGTCTTTGTTATATTATCTCGGTTGTGTATGTTTATTTATTTTGTGTATGTATTTGTTTGTTGTTTTTTTCTACAGTCCAGCATGAGTGCATTCCCCAAGCCATTCTGGGTATGGACATTCTCTGCCAGGCCAAATCTGGTATGGGAAAGACCGCTGTGTTTGTTTTGGCTACACTTCAACAGATCGAACCCGTTGATGGCCAGGTTAGTGCTCTGCTTTCTAGAGTTGGGGTTTCTATGGGGTATTTTTAAAAAGTGCATCATAATTGTTTTTGCAGACGTGTAAAAATTGTGCTCACCTTTAGTATAGTTGTTGGCCAACACATTTGAAAGCAAATTTCTGTTCTTTTTTTGGGTGGAATAGTGCAGGGTTGTACAGTACATACAGTAATTTATTTAAATGGCACTGATGCAGAATTATTTCTGAATATTTTTTTCTTGTGCATTTTTTTTTCATATAGGTCTCTGTCTTGGTCATGTGCCATATACGAGAGTTGGCCTTCCAAATCAGTAAAGAGTACGAGCGCTTCTCCAAATACATGCCCACAGTGAAGGCAGCTGTGTTCTTTGGAGGCCTGGCCATCAAGAACGATGAGGAGGTCCTTAAGAAGAACTGCCCCCACATTGTGGTGGGGACACCTGGCAGAATCCTGGCTCTGATTCGCAGCAAGGCGCTCAGTCTGAAGAACGTCAAACACTTTGTCCTGGATGAGTGTGATAAAATGTTGGAGCAGCTTGGTAAGTGGACATGATTCATTCTGATCCTTTGAGAACAAAATCTGGATTTATTTTGAATTATTTTTTGCATTTTTCTCAGACATGAGGCGAGATGTCCAGGACATCTTCAGGCTCACCCCTCACGAGAAGCAGGTTATGATGTTCAGTGCCACGCTCAGCAAAGAGATCAGGCCAGTCTGCCGCAAGTTCATGCAGGATGTAAGTAACCAGTGGTACATGCACTGGATACAGTACTCTGCACTGTTGGGAAAATCAAATAAATTATGCATGCATGTGTGGATGCCAATACTAAATGAATTACCAGAATACCAGATACATGAAATGTATATGTAAAAACACATGCAATGTTGTAGCAAAGTTAATAAAAGAAATTCCATGTAAATGTAAACTCTCAAAGCTAAAACTCAAGAGTGGCAAGATGTCATTTTTTCAAAAAAATTGAATGTCTTTAACATTAAGAATTTAAGTTTTGTAATTGTTGCTTTATTTGGACCTTCTTAGCCCATGGAAGTGTTTGTGGACGACGAGACAAAGCTGACCCTCCACGGCCTGCAACAGTACTACTGCAAACTAAAGGACAGTGAGAAAAACCGCAAACTCTTTGACCTCCTTGATGTTCTTGAGTTCAACCAGGTAATGACCATTATATAATGGAAAGTTCAAGTTTGCTAGTGTTTATGCATTTAGAGGATGCAATACAATTCTAGATGACTTTCTAGATACCTGTATAGCAGTGTCAAGTTGGGTGACTGTTTTGTCCTGTAGGTGGTGATCTTTGTCAAGTCAGTGCAGCGTTGTATTGCCTTGTCCCAGCTGCTGGTGGAACAGAACTTCCCTGCAATTGCCATTCACCGAGGCATGGCTCAGGAGGAGAGGTGAGGGCCTTCACAAAGGCTGCATACGCCACATAGAAGTGCACATTTTCTTAATGTACTGTATGTTCCCTTTTGCAGACTGTCCCGCTACCAACAGTTTAAGGATTTCCAGAGGCGGATCTTGGTGGCCACAAACCTGTTTGGGCGAGGAATGGATATTGAGCGGGTCAACATTGTGTTCAATTATGACATGCCAGAAGATTCCGACACCTATCTGCACAGGGTAAGCATGAAGTAACAGTGAAATAGACACATACCATGAGTAAAGTCTTCCTCAGTGACCAGAGATTTTTATTATGGTCAATTCTCAGAATGTACAGGAGTTGAGTGGAATTGGCATGCTTTCCCTTTGTCTGTATATGTTTCCTCTACCTTTTTAAATGCATGCAGGTCAGTTTATTTTAAAGTTTATTTTAATATTTTTTTTTCCCCCATTAAAATAAAAACTATTTGTCACATATAAACCACAGTAAAATCAGGAATGCTGTACTCAAGAGCATTTCTAAGCTAATGTGAAGGCAAACACGGTGATTGCATTTTTCACACATGGATTCCTCTATGACAGGTGGCCCGTGCTGGTAGGTTTGGGACCAAAGGTCTGGCCATAACCTTTGTGTCAGATGAAACGGACGCCAAGACCCTGAACGACGTCCAGGACCGCTTTGAGGTGAACGTGGCCGAGCTGCCAGACGAGATCGACATCTCCTCCTACAGTGAGTCTCCAGAATAACTTCTTCATGGATAAGCTGGCGCACAGTACTTTGCACTACAAAGAAGTTGGCCTTGTTGCATCTGATCATGTTTAGTAAAGCCTGGGTATTTCCTCAGCTTATGAGTGCCCCTCACATATTGTGCAAACGTAATGTCCATATTGGCAACAATGAACAACAGTTGGTGTGCTCCTCAAAGTGCCCGTGCAGAATTATCCTTATGGTGCCAAGTCTGTATGTTCAGCTTTTGCACATGTTTTGATATTTCAAATCCCTAACCCATTTGTCTGTGTCTTTCTAGTCGAGCAGTCCAGATGAGTGACCAGCCCCTCTTCCCCATCGGTGTATTGTGTATTTGAAGTAGCTGTACTTCAATTGAAAGCTCTGCCTGATCTCTTGTTCACCAAACACTTTTATTGTCAGTTTTTGGCGACAAGGTGTGGTCGCTTTTAATTTGTCTTTTACTGTTTTGTTTTGCTCAGTGAAATTAAACCTTTTTATAAAACGCCCTGTTACTATTGTGGTCTCTTGCAAGACTATTGTGTGTGACCTTTTTGTAGTTGGCAGGATATCAGGGAAAGGACTTGTCAAAGCAAATTGAACCTAGTTTTGTATTAAGTTTCCCCATCACTTAATGAATTTGGTAATCAAGTAGTTAAATAGTAACGTGTTAGCAATTATGGCTTTCGGCAGCTCTTCTGTTGAAATGAATGTTCTCGGTACATTCAAAACTGTTATTCTGACTTGTCAAGTTTTGATACATTGATCATAATCTCACTGTACTATTAAAACCTTCTTAATCTTCTTTGAATCCTGTTGTCAAATATTTTAAGAATGACTCATTTAAACTGGGGGGACTTTATTTGAGCTGTTTTGACAGTTCTAAAACCTGCACGACGAGATGCATTGCACGCTAACTATTAAGCATACAATTACAACTGATCCTGATTTGGTGAGTGCTAAAATAGTGTAAGAAATTATACAGTTGGAACAAGGCAAATTTGACAGTACACAATTTTTAACAAAACATGTTTTTCAAACTCAAGGTATGAAATGTTTAACAGAAAAGCTATGTTTTTTTTATTTAAACATACAATAAATGATTCATCAAATAAGTGTAAGCTAAAGCAATGCTGCATCTGTAAACCCAGCAGTTATAAGGTGCATGAAGTTTCTTGTAATGTCATTTGCATTGTAAGAAAAGGGTAGTAGCAGTAACAGCAGGTGAAATCCACCGACACATGTACAGTATGTAGCACGTATAAACATTGGTGTTGGGAGCTTATTGCTATGGGGCAGAAGAAGATTACAGGCAGATGAGAATTGCAACTCAAATTACATGTTTACCTCAGAACAAAGTTTTGTGAATTTATTTTTATAACACCAGCAGAGGCAGTTTTTCTCACAAGCAGCTTTCTGAGGAGTGTAATTTACTGAATTAGCCAGTGGACTTGTTGACGCCAGAATCCCAGGCTTGTTCATCTTCTGCTGCTAAATGTCTCAGTTTGTCGTGGATTTAAGGCAGAGTGCAGCTGTGTAAACCACCCCTGACTTATTCTTTACTAAAACGTATAGCTTTAGTAAAGCTCGGCTCCCGCTCTGTGTTTCTCCAGTCATGACTTTGTCCTCCATCATCACAAATCTTTGATCCTTGACCCTGCAGATCTAGATAGATCAATGATCCTGTCTGTTGCAGAGCTCCGTCCTGTATGATGACCCACTACAGTCACATCAATAAATAGCAGTGAATAAATACCATGAAAAGACGATCTGCGTCCACAGCATCTCTGCGCCAGACTCTTCCCTGCTTTGTTCCATGGTGTATCTTCAGAGGGTCCAGACATGACCACCGTGGGTCCAACTCTGACCCTGCAGCAGCGTGTGAGCAGCTTCTGTGCTGCCTATTGACATCAAGGATTACACAGGACCATCACATTTGTGTGCGTGCTTAGTGCCCTCCTCATCAGAGTTCAGTCTCACAGTTCAGTGTGTGGCAGTGCACCTTTGAGTCTGTGTCATCACTACAGCTCAGTTCTGTCCCAAACAGACAGGCACTTGTTGGAGGCTCTCCCCATTCTTCCACAATAAAAAAGTTTTTGAAAAAGTCTTTGTTGAGTGTGCCTTTCTCACATTTACTCATGAATACACTAGGGACAGCTACTCTCTACTGGACCTCTAAGGGGAGCGTCAGTGTTGTGGGGCTAGTCGATGAACTTGTGCGTGTCCCCGTAGAGCCACCTCTGGGGGGGCATGGCCGCCTCGTTCAGGTGGTTACATTGATCGCTGCACTTACAGGACTGGATGAACATGACAGACCTGTGGAAGCGCTCTCCGTCAGGACAGGAGAAGGCCACAGAGGCGGTGCGTGTGCGACGGGGGGAGCAGCAGCGGCCGTCCCGACACACTCCACAGTAGTTTGGTCTGTAGAGACGAGTGCTCCTACAGCCAGCGTACGACAACCGCTGAGGCTCAGGCGCCTTGTGAGTGCGAGAACATTTACGGCCTTTCTGTGGAAACAGATAAACAGCACTTCAGTCAAGGGCAGGACCAGAGGGCTACACTGATGCATAACAGTGGTGGAGCCATGTGGATAGATGGCATGATCAAACAACCTCATAGAGATACATGCTGCACATCAGTCAGCCAAGAACATAGACAGAGCAGAATGAAGGAACTGAAAGGCTAGTTACTGTATGTTGAACACTGGAGAAAGTCTAGATTAACTCTAAGAATGCTTAACCTTCTGAAATATCAGGTAACAAGCCCCTCACCTTGACAGGCATGGACAATGAACTGCACGGGCGGATGTTACACAGCCGTGTTTCTTTGATCAGTTTGCACCGTGCATTGTCATTGGTGACCCGAGAAGACACGCCCATCCCACAGCTTCTGGAGCATTGTGTCCATGAAGTAGTCTGCACCACACACTGGTCTCCTGCCTGCCTCCATGCTGGACCAGACAGAATACAAAGTGATGACGCATGTTTAGCAGGAGAAGCAGCATCATCAAGTCAAACTGGGGCTAAGGATCTGGTGGGAACAGGCGGTAAGGACAGCTTAACACACTACTTCCATTGACTTCCACAGGCTACACTGACGCACACAGCCCCATTAAACAGAACTGTGTGCTGTGCCAGACTGAGCTCCTCGGTGTGCAAGGAGCCAGTGGAAACCAAGCCTCACATAAACGCTGACATGTACACAAGAGCTGTTTGTGTGCCTCAAACATAAACATGATGCTTTAGAGCATGCAGGAAACAGACCACACTCTCAGGGAAAACATGCCAGCCTCTATGGAGCCATTGTGGCCAGATTAGCTCATAGAATCCTAACTCAGTCTTGTTCTGGGAGTATAACCTGTTAAACCTTTATGCTTAGGGGGGTAGGAGAGGCTGAGTCAAGTTTGGATTTATCTTTTTCACTTAAAAGTTTCACTCTGGAACAGGCAGCAGGTTCTGCAACTGTGTGGTATGGCCCACCACGTAACATTAGCTCTAACAGGAGTTCTATGTTACAGTCATATAAATGTAACATTTTCAAACACTAGGCTTCTTTCACTAATTGGTATGGGCACTGCAACTAGAAAAAATAATGCAGCTAAGTGCTTTGTCCTGCCAGGCAAGTTGAAAAAACACAGAAAACCCTGTCTCCTGCCCAACTACAGTAACTATACTATATCTAGTTTCATGAATTTTGGGATTGCTTTTGTATGCCACACAAGTTTAGGTTTCCATAACTTTACCTGCCAGGTGATTGTGTCCACGTGCCTTCTCCCACTTGCGTCCCACCTCAAGGAGCTCATTTCCATAAGTTTCCTTGTCTTTCTTAGATTTGAAAAGTTTGTGGTAAGGTTTAAGATGAGGTTTGGTGTATGGATAGGATGGATATGGCATGAAGAGATATGGGTGGAAGGCAGGTGGCTGGGGTTTCCTGTGAACTGGAGGTACCACTGTGGTTCCCTTGTGGCAGTCAATGCTAAGGCAGCACTGCCCTGGGACTTTGACCAACTGTGGGGCCGGACAGGAGGGCGAGGCCAGTGGCACATGGCTGGGACAGAGGGGCACACAGCCCACTGCTCCGTCGATACAGGTGCACTGGTGTTTGCACCCTGCACGGAAGTTCTCCCCATTCTGATACATGTGTCCATTATATTCGCAGGAACGGCCTTCTGCCTTTGCTAAGGAGAAAAAAGACATTATGGTCAGGCAGGGTCCTATGGCTTTTCCTCTACCAGAAATAGTAAGAGTAATATCTGTATAACAAATACCTGGCTTTGTCATAGTAATTACCAATATTTAACCCCAAAATACTTTCTCCTAAGCCTTTGTTTATATTTACACACAGAAAATATAGATTATTATAATAAAAAACACGCTATCCCCAGAATGACAAGGAACAAGGAAAGCTGTTGCTGGTCAAAACAACAGTTAGGTGTTAAAGACATTCATGGAGATGGATATACATGTAATATTATATATTAATTTCGATGTGAAAGCTCAGCAATTAGAGCAATATCTTTACATATAAAACATGCCATCATAAATGGTTCTTCTCAAATACGGATAAATAAATAGTAAAACCAAAAGCTTCTAAATTGGGCTGCAAATCAAGTATGTGAGAGAGATGCATAATGTAGACTACATTATGCATCACTCTCAAAAAACACAAAAACTAAAATGTATTGAGAAGGGTTTTTTATTTGTGTCCCTTTTTTAAGTATGTTTCTACAATAGCACATTAAGTAAACAGCTTCAATCATTGTATATTGTACAGCATTTGCATTTTTACAGTACAATATATTGCTATCGCTATGACCAATGTGTCATGACATGGCCTGACTGTATTAATTAGCAAAAATATTCATTGTATCTGTAGTTTGAATGTTGGTTACAGGTAACTTACAGTGCTACTTTGATTTAACGTTTTCTATAAATGATAAACCATGTGGCTTTCAGTAAATTAATATGCAAGTAAAGATTGTGTCCAGCCAAGAGCCTATTCTTAGACAGGGGGGACATTCAACTTGCTAAATATGTCTTTCCCCTCTTGGTGCCTCAGTGGGACTCCCCATGCAACACCCCGGATACCTCCATCCCCCCGTAAAGGAACCCCCAGATGAAGCTGCTTATGTGTGTTTTTGCTGAGATGCTGTTTGTGTACACACCAAGTCCCTGCGCTGGCCCACACTCACTCGCAGCTCATGAAAGTGCTCTCTTTTCTTAATGTGGCACAGGCCTCAGACATTAGGACCCTATCAAAGAGAGAGACTGCTTCCTCCACACCCTGAAGTTACACATCCCCTCAATCAACCCCAGGATCCCCACCAAAAACACCCAATCAGAGCCAAACACTAGCATCTGTGTGGTACCAGGTTTTGATCAAATTCAGGCATTATAACACAATTCCATACAGCTTTTCTGGTGATGTTCTTCAAACAGATGAAATAATTGTGTTTAATGTGCTTACTACGTACCCCTGCAGATGCCATGGGTGCGGCCCACGTCGTTGCCATAGTTACACTCCAGGCCTTTGTGGTGGTCGCAGGGCTGTCCCTCATGGCAGTCCTGGTTGAGCTGTGCTGCACACACTTTACAGCAGCCGCAGCCGTCTGGGACAGCGCTGACCCCTGGAGGACACGAGGGGGCCCCTGACGGACACTCACACACCACAGGGCAGCCGGCCATCACCTGGAGGAGCAGACACAGACGCACTTTGTAATACATTTTGTTTAATATTTTGGTGAACCTGAATATAGCTTCATAGTTTACTTTACACACAGCCACACAAACTGGTCAGAACAATACTTTGACTCATGTTTCAGTGATCACAGAAATTCCTCAAAGTGTGTGTGGCTTAAATGCTCCCTGAATGCAGTGCACTGTCCTAAAGTCCACAGGGATATCTATAACCCTCACTCGCCTTCCGCTTGGCATTCGCTGCAGCAGCCAGGATGAAAGGGGCGTTCACTGACCTGCTCCCTCCTACACTCCCACACCTTTTGTTCCCACAATTCCCAGCAGCAGGTAGGGGTGACAGAACAGACCCAAACTCACTGCTTACACCGCGGCAATTAAAACCATAATCTGTGGCCAATCCATTCAAAACAAGTTCCCCTGTCCCTTCTTCCCTGAGAATTAGCATTAGGCTATAGAATAATGAATAGGACTATGTATAGCCATAGACAGTGGCATGCGTTGCTGGAGCCACATACTGTATTTCTACAGGTAGACCTATTTGTGAACTGTGGTCAAGTATTTACTTTCAGAGTATTTTTATCTGACTTGGATATGAATACCGCTGTCCGTCTATTTCAAACCTACACTAGTCTTTTTGTACTCCACTCTGGCCATTTAAACAGATGTATAAAACACATTTTAATTCATGAGCTTTGTTTTGAACATTGCTATTCAGTAGTCTATAAAACATACAGGCACAGTATTGTTTATGTAGCCTACCTATAGGCTACATTGCCCCAAATGTCATATTTTATAAACCTAAGATCCAAAAATACAACCAACAATTAGCCTACACAAATAAGTTATCTAACAAACCTGTCAAATTCAGTGTATTTACAGCAGACATCAACCAGTGATAACCAGAGCGCTTTCTTACCCAGCCTACTGTTGACACTTGCAACACCGCAAACAATAACAGTATTCCCATGTTGTCAGCAAATTCACATGTAGAAGAATGACACAATAAATCCTTTCAAAAAAATGTCAAAATGCCAAAGTAATATCCACCGTGGGTCAAGTGTACTCCATCACTTGTAAAGTTTCATGTGTAAGAGTTTGTAGTGCACTTTTATATGAGCGCGAAGTCCCGCCCACCCCAGGTTCTCTGTGTCCAATGAGGAGACAGGCGCGCAGTGAGGGCAGTCAAAAAAGGAGAGAGGGCGGGAATTATAGGCCCGAGGCGTGGCTTTGCATGAATGCACTCATTCATAAAAATTCTGAATTACTACATTCCATAACCCAACCTGGCTTTGGAATATTTACGTGTGTACATGTGTCAAGTCAAAGTTATTGTGTATATAATATATATATTTTTTTAAATAATTTTGTATACCTACATATTTTATATTAAAATACCGGCAGACCTATTGACTACTAATAGGATATTATTTACGTTATTGCCAACATACACAATATAGTCTTTCCTATTTGTATAAAACTATTAAACTAAACCTGAAGTCAAAATTTTGTAATTAAAGATTAGATGTTTTTGTTGGCTTTTATTTGCCCAATATGATTATTACTATTACAGTCTTGCGAGAGGTTTTCACGTCAACCGACAATTCAGTGGGAAATATGCCCTTAATGTAGCCTATATTTTGATTACACCCTGGATTAAGATAATTTAGCAAGTAATTCAACACATATTTTTCCTGCTCCCATATCCTGTCTTTAGCCCATCACTTCCAGCCCCCCTACAGACTGAGGCACATGCAGGGACAGGTGGAAGCAGTCAGCAACATTCTGCATTGCATTTGTGGTTTTCATTGAGGAGAGTTTTGCAGAGACGAGGATAATCTTCTTGTCATCCCCACAAAGTTGCACACAGAATACCAGTCATCCATAACTGATGGCTTGAACCCTTGGAGTGTTTGGTCCTTGGGTCAGATCACATGTTTTTCTTGGAGAGTAAGTTCAATCAGACACCAGACATGAACTATGAGCTGGTGCACTATACTAAATGAAAAAGAAATGCGTAGAATAACATGTACCATTTAAAACATGCCTTATTACAGGAAATGGACAATTTTCTGAAGGAGAACGGGGAATTAAAAGACCAGTACTTGAAGGCAAAGCCCACCTCAGCCACTGCAGTTACAAGATCAGGTCCCAAGCCTGGAATAATGAAAGTTCTTACTGAACTTTTAGAGCTCTATTTTTTCATTTTTTATTTTTAATCAAACTTCTTCCTCCCTATCCATCTCCATGTGTCGGCTGATCAGGTGATGTAACAGGCCATCCATGTACACAAGAGGCAGAAACACCCTGGATTCACACAGTATGATCTCTTCTTCTGCGTTTGGTTCTCTTAAATCATCAATAACATCACAGTTCTTATTTGGTGATTGATTAAAGGTGCACTGTGTAATTTACAGTGGTACCTCACCTTACGAAATTTATTAGTTCCAGAAGTGGTTTCGTAACGTGAATTTTTCGTAAGTTGAGTAGCTATTTCAATGGAAAAAGCCTGATTCGTTCCAAGGCCCCGTTCCAAGTTTTTTTTTTTATAGTGTAACTTTTTTTTATAGTGTAACACTGTGTTCTGGGTCCTGATTGGCTAAGAGACTGTAGACCCAGGACTAAACGTGGACTAAACCAGGTCTAAACAAGCTCTATACCTGGACTGGACCAGGACTAAACCTGGACTAAACCAGGACTAGACCAGGTGGATTAAAGCGCCGCGTGCGGGTCTATTTCCTGGTTTCTCACGAGTCACAGCTGAGGCGAGCAGCGAGGAGGGGACCGCAGCGAGGAGGGGACCGCACGCAGTCCGAGCGCATGAACGAACGCAGGTAAGAGCCGTGGTGGTTTAATCCTGGTTTAGACCTGGTTTAGACCTGGTTTAGACCTGGTTCAGACCTGGTTCAGACCTGGTTTAATCCTGTTTTAGAGGAGGCACGGTTTGAGCACGGGTCTCGTGCTCGCAGCCCCGCGCCAGGTCATGCTGCGCTATCACACACGTGTCCCCGCCGCGCACACTTCTCCATCCTCCCCCTTCCCCCCACGCTTCACTATTAATACATTTTGTTGAAAATCTATGAAAGTTTGAGTGTTTAAACAGAGACAAATGTGAGAAAAGTTTAAATCCAGTCTGAGAAAAGCGTATAATGTGTGTGGCTGAGCGCGCATTATTTGAATTTTTGAGATTTCGCGTTTCGTAACTTGAATTTTCTTTCGTATCTAGAGACCAAAATTTACCGTGAAGGCGTTTCGTAACTTGGAATTTTCGTTTGTTGGGTCGTTCGTAAGGTGAGGTACCACTGTATCTGATGTATGGTGAGACATTTTCCCCATTGGTATGCTATGGCTTTGCATGTAATGTTCCACCATCTAACATTAAACTCAGTGATGTTATTCATGACTGAAAAAAATACCTCACTTTCTGTGAGTGGGATCACCTATTCACAGATCTGACCTGTAGCTTGACCTGGTGGCGTTGCCTGTTGCCGTCACCCGTCTCCATATAGACAGGTGCCCTTTTGTGGAATCTTCCAGGCAAAGCAATCACATCTCCATGGAGACAAGCAGACGGCACACTCTCCACCTGAATGTTGCCTTTACCAGTAAAAAATTATGGGAATGGCATTTGAACTGATACAGAACTAATAAATTCTAAAAACTTGGCTGAGTACCTATGTTCATCAACCTTTTAATGGGTAGATTCCTACACTGCCCCTGAGAAAGTTACTTCATCACTATTGTGTCGCTATACCTGTTGCATTTGGCCTATTTCTTCCTGAATAACTAACAGCGACAATAAGGAGCTGCCCTGAGCACTAACCAATGCATTCTGAACTGACAGTGAGCAGCGTCTCGTAATGGTTCAAGTGACAAATGTCTGGAACCCTCCCTGTTATTAAAATGTCAAGGCTAGCGGTTGTAGAGCAGGAAAAGCTGAGCAAAAGCAGCTGAACTTCAAAGGTGCTAAATGAAGGAATGAAGGGAGTGGAGTGAGGTAAGGAGAAATATTAACACTATTGGAACAACAGAGCCAGTTGTAAAGGAGAGGGAGGAGCAGAGGCAGGTGCACAAAGTTTGTTTAGTAAACATCACGCAGGACACACCTGTCCCAACACCACAATGGAACCTTCTTTTAAACATCCACAGTTAAAATAACACCTAGAATTTTTGCTGTCTTTGTTTAATAATAATAATAATAATACATTTTATTTCAAGGCGCCTTTCTAGACACTCAAGGACACCGCACAAAGACAATCAATTATGTTTAAACCATTCCGGCCTATTTTATCTAAAATGTCTAACTAAAATAACTTTTAATGCAAGCTCAATCTGTAAAGCTGAGGCTCTGTAGTTTGGACGTCTGTCTGTCTGATCTACTCTAATTTTAAGTGGGAATAAACTCTGCACAGAGGAAAGTCAGAGTTCAAATTGAGCCTAAATTCTTTGATGTAAATATAAGAATAGGAGGTGGTCTAAGAAGAACAGATTGAGCATTTGTTGGGTCTTGACAATTCCCATGTCAAAGCATATTTCACTAAAAATGAAGGGACTTGTAATTAGGAGGAATTCATATAAAGGTCTTATTAAATGTTTGTGAATTGTTTTTATTTTTAGGTGTACAAACTGGTCCAGATTCTTCTCAGAATGGTTGACTGAAAATAAGTGGGTTACAGATTTCCATTAATGAACAAAGGTGGACAAAGAACCCAACCATTAGATGCAAAAAAGTGTTAAGAACGCAACTTATGAACAGTAAAATGAGTAATATTATCAACATCTGTCTGTCTGTCTGCAAAATATGTGTGAAGTGAAATACTGAGAAAGATCTGAGATAGGAGATTTTGTAACTCCAAGCTGTTTCTCTAATTAAAAATTTAATTCAATACATTTATGTTCACGAGTAGTTGTAGAGTAATCTTGCCATTGTGATATTGTTATTTGGTTTGTACCTGCTACATTGGCCTACATTACACGATGCTACATGAATAAGGAACATGGCGACTACATCAAAATGAATTACAGTCAGATAGAAAAAGGCAGTAAAAACAAGCAGAGGTTAACAAAGCAAAAAGGATGAGAGCAGGGGGCAAGGAATTCAGGCCCCAAGTTATTTTTAAACTAAGAACAGGAACTCCACTGTTGGTTTCCTAAACACACGGGGCATACGTGGCTATAAGAGGAGCTGAGAGAGGGATATGGAGGGGTTATGCACACACGTGAGACTGTACACATGCTATCTGCCTCGCCACTGTCAACACCGTACAACCAGTTCAGAACACGCTCATACATCTAGAAAGAGAGAACGAGAGAGAGACTCAAGACCCGTTTGATATGTTCCTGCATCATTCATCGGCCTTCCTAAAGATAGGCTTAGGGATCGCTATATGTGAATTCACCTAAACACTAAAAGAAATTATGGGATGAGGGCAGAGCAAAATTGTGACTAGATAGCCCTCTTGTGGGTTTACAGTCAAATAAGGTTGTGGGTAAGTTTGTTGACATTCCAAATAATATAATTTGGGTAAAATCTGCCTAAATGTATGACCAGCAAAAAACATGGTCTAGTTCTACCACTTATACGTGTGTGAAGGGTCACCGCTGAGTATCACCATCTGCACTCAGGCCTGGACTGGTAATTGGGCATACTGGGCATTTTCCCGGTGGGCCGATGCCCTTCTTCTTTTTTTTTTTTTTTTTTTTAACTTATAGAGACCGGCCCACAATTTAGGACTGAACCAGGACTGAACCAGGACTAAATCAGGACTGAACCAGGACTAAACCAGGACTAAACCAGGACTAAACCAGGACTAAACCAGGACTAATTACATCTAAATCAGGTCTAAACCAGGACTAAATCAGTACTGAACCAGGACTAAACCAGGACTAATTACATCTAAATCAGGTCTGAACCAGGACTAAATCAGTACTGAACCAGGACTAAACCAGGACTAATTACATCTAAATCAGGTCTGAACCAGGACTAAATCAGGATTGAACCAGGACTAAACCAGGACTACATCAGGTCTGAACCAGGACTAAACCAGGACAAAATCAGGACTGAACCAGGACTAAACCAGGACTAAATCAGGACTGAACCAGGACTAAACCAGGACTAAACCAGGACTAATTACATCTAAATCAGGTCTAAACCAGGACTAAATCAGGATTGAACCAGGACTAAACCAGGACTAATTACATCTAAATCAGGTCTGAACCAGGACTAAATCAGGACCAAATCAGGTCTGAGCCAGGACTTAACCAGGACTAAATCAGGATTGAACCAGGACTAAACCAGGACTAATTACATCTAAATCAGGTCTGAACCAGGACTAAACCAGGACTAAACCAGGGCTAATTATGAATGCCAAAAATGCCAGGGCCATTTTTTTGTCCCAGTCCAGACCTGTCTGCACTGAATCATGTATGTCTTCAGGGGTTGAAATAAAGAATGAAACGTAAATGAATTCCATATATTTTCTGATCTATGTTATAATGCTTCCACATCAAAAACATATCTGCACTTGTGATAAAAGGAGAAGTTCAATTTGTCAACTGGACAAAGTTTGTTTGGTTGAAAACGTTTCGCCGCTCATCCGAGAGACTTCTTCAGTTCTGGTTCTAGTGCTGGTTAGACCCTGTTTATATCTAGCTGCAGGGAGGAGCTCACTACACTGAAATCGTTCTGAAACTATCTCAACTAATCTGTATCTTTTGTTTCTCTGGCGTCTCGTTTAGCATCTCTATTCAGCCCTAGGAGGAGCTCACTGCACTGAGAGAGCTCTGAAACTATCTCAACTCATTTGTTCCTTTTTGTTATTCGAATTTCTCTGGCGTATAGTTTAGCATCTCTATTTAGACTAACGACCGTCTCCACCCCTCTGTCCCTGACTTGCTGCCATAATGTTTCTTTCGTCTGTTCTGACTTGGTTTATCATGGATTCTACCTGGACGACTGAGGGACTTTTCCCGCATCTATCTGCACTTGTGTTTTGTTTCATTCACACATGTTTAACTCACAGATCCTGCATATTCAGAGTTCTTCTTTCAAAAAGAAAACACCTTGTGATGTCATGTGGTAGTACACAAAGTGCTCCACTGTGTTTTTAAACTCATAAACCTTCACTAGAATCACTTAGATAATTTCAGCCCGAGAATTTCCAGTCTCTTCTGAACTGAAGGTAAAAGGTGGCTGTTAGCTCTCAGATCAGTATTTCACCTCACACATATTTTGTATTACATTCAGACAATAATTGATGTTGATAATAGTACTCATTTTACATTTGAGCCAGTTTAGTTCATAAGTTGCTTTCTTAAAACTGTACTTAACACTTTTTTCCCCCTATCTAATGGTTGGGTTCTATAGAAAAAAAACCTCTTGTTTGTCCGCCTTTGTTCATGCATGTGAGATCAATAAAGTCTAAAATCTTAAATGTTAAATCTTAAGTCTTAACTTGAAAACTTGAGCTTTATGACATCACAAAGCAGAACAGAGCATTTCAAGCTTTGGAGATGCAGACAGACTGGTAGTAAAGGATTACTCAAACATGTATGAATGAAACAAAACACTTCTCCAGGCATGTTTTTCTGGAGCAAAACAGCATGATACCATGAGCTCACAAGAGTCAGTTTTGTGTAATATAGGACCTTTAAAGGGATATGCCACCCCCAGGTCAAACTTGGGCATCTCCCCACAGTCCAGAGACTAAAATAAGTGGTGGAAAGCGTTTTTCTGGTGACGCAGCCATTGTCCAGGTCTGTCAGCACTGACCGCCGCGGTATCTGCAGCTACTCCGCGTTAGACTGGAGTCTAACGTCGCCAGAGAAAGATTTCGGCCAAAAGGAATTAATTTGCTCGATGCGTTTCCCAATTACTTTCTGTGTAGTGCGCATTCATATCGAGTGCAAATAAATGTGCAAATCAACACGGAGAGCTTGACTTGGTCATTTTGAGTGGGAACTATTTTTCAGTGCGGAAAAAGAAAGCCGAAGCACAGACCACGCTGACACGGGAATCCCAGTTACGCACCAGGAAGGGAGTTCCCCTGTTACGCAGCGTGCTGTGTGCTTCGTCTGTCTTTTTCCGCACTGTAAAATAGTTCCCACCCAAAATGACCAAGTCAAGCTCTCCGTGTTGATTTGCACATTTATTTGCACTCGATATGAATGCGCACTACACAGAAAGTAATTGCAATCGAGCATCGAGCATCGAGCAAATTCATTCCTTTTGGCCGAAATCTTTCTCTGGCGACGTTAGACTCCAGTCTAACGCGGAGTAGCTGCAGATACCGCGGCGGTCAGTGCTGACAGACCTGGACAATGGCTGCGTCAACAGAAAAACGCTTTCCACCACTTATTTTAGTCTCTGGACTGTGGGGAGATGCCCAAGTTTGACCTGGGGGTGGCATATCCCTTTAACACCATCATGATGAATCTCCACAAAAAGTGAACAATCTGATTCGGAAGGCTAACAAACTAGAAAAGTTTTTTTTTTAAGTCATGAAAGGATTTTAATCAACATAGCGTAGCTTGTTTATCAACACCTTACATACTACACCTTTAATTTTTCTTGCATCAACATATACACACATACAGTACATCTACAGATTTAACCCAAACAAACTAAACATAGGGCGAGATGTGATGTTTTGATTCCTGCTGGATCCACATTTTTCACTCCCACCAGCCTGCTCATTCATCGTCATTTGCATCTTCGTGTTTATGCCCTCAAACTCACGATGAAAGATGTAAAAGGCTTTAATTTTCTTTTCTATTTTAACACTTATGCATTCTATGGATCTGCTGTAATCATGTGGATGTATAAGAGATAGTCAAAACATGTCAATTACAGACCAGCGCTACGTTCAGGCATATAAAACCAAATGACAGACATGGGAATAGAGCCACAGGGATACAGCTTCATGGTAAAATAAAAAATAATCAACTATAATCATGCTCTGAGTGCACTCTACTCCAACGTCTCTATCCTGTTTACCTCCTGCTCACTGTCATAATAAAAAATACCAGACACAATTGAAAGACTGGACTGTCATACTTACATTCAGGGACAGGCACAGGAATTTGAGGGGCAGTTGCTCTGACCTGAAGAAAGAAATATAACCATTCACAGGCTGTATGAAGCGTCTGGAGGAGGCTTGTGGCTGCTCCTCGTCTTAAATGTAATGCAATTATGTAAAAATTGCCAGTAGTAGGCTAAAATATAAGTCTGATTAATTAATCTATTAGCCTACACAGTATCATCTCATCTTTACAATGCACCGTCTCTGTCTCACCTGCTGGTTGGCTTTTTCTTAGCCAACCCTGCAGTGATGTGCTCCCCTTTCCTGCTTAGTTTGCCTACTACAAAATTAGCTATTTAAATAATGGGTTGCTTGTCTGCAGGCTAGCTAGCTGTCTGATTAATTAGGCTAAACGTGGCAAACTGAACATGTATTTCTGAACATTTTTATTCAATTCATAAACCTTGATGGTGATAATTTGTTATACATCTCAATCTCACCTTTTACGACAACCGTCACGTGTATCAGCAGCGGGCACTGATACCACGGCCCCGGGAAGACCGGGAAGTCCGGGCGGAAGGCGTTGTAAAGCATGCAGCTGGGGCGGCGTGCCACCTTCACCGGGCGGGCGTCCCGTGCTCACACCGTCCACGGGCTGAGCCTCTATCAGAAGGACTCAGGCCCCCGATCGACACCGGGCAAGCGGACTTCTGTACGCGCCTGCCCCTTGGACGGGGATTCGGCGCTGGCCTCTTCCCTCTTTTCTCGCCGCTACTGAGGGAATCCTCGTTAGTTTCTTTTCCTCCGCTTAGTAATATGCTTAAATTTAGCTGGTAGTCTCGTCTGATCTGAGGTCATTGTCAGATGTGGGGGAGGCGGGCTCACGAAGCTCCGGTGACCGCCGCTCACGAACTGGTCCGGCTCGCGGACATCAGTGTCCAAATGGAAGTGAATAAGGTTGCTTTTATTTTAAAAAGGAAGGAAAGGAAAAATGTTTTGACTGGCGATTTTTGAACAATTTATTATTATTATTATTATTATTATTATTATTATTATTATTATTATTATTATTATTATTATTATTATTAATATTATTATTATTATTATTATTAATAATAATAATAATAATAATAATAATAATAATAATAATGTATTTTATTATTATTATTATTATTATTTATTTTATTTTTTAAATTTTTTTTCAACTCAGAAGGGAAACGTCAGTCCAGGAGGGCACAGGGGCAGTTTCCCAGGCAACCTGAGCAACCCCCCTGTGCCCGTCCCTGCTTACATTCATGTGTGCTGCTGTTTGAAATCTCAGACTATCAATTCAAAAGCTGCTGATTCACAGGTAGATGAGTGTTTTACAAATTTCAGTTTGAATAAAAGGCATTTAGAGAAGCAGGTACAACATAACCACAATAACGCCATCAAACAATGGAGTAAAAAGTAGGGTAATGAATATGACCTCACACCTGGGAAATTTGTCCGTTATGTATTGGTAAATATATAAACAGACCTTATAAGACGTGTACAGTTCCAAGGGAGCCTGCCAAGACCTATCCATGCTGACACCATTGGCTGTGTGCAAATAAGGAAGAACTATCAGTATGGTTTTCACCCCCAAAACTATAGCTAAAACTACAACTACATCTTTAGAATTCATATTTATTATATTCATATTAGAATTCATATTTCAGTGGTATGATCCATTGGTCCTCTGAATCAGAAGAACAGTTCTAGGCGGCTATATAAGATTAGGCTCAACACAAACATGTTTTCAGTAAAGGACAGATTTGCAAAAGGAGACAGCAGGATACATTTTACAAGACATGTTTTTCTGATATCTGAGAAGTGGCATTCGCACAAGGTCCTTGTAAACCCAGGTTTAACAGAGACTACACGGCTGTAAGGTATGCTAAACCCTCAAATGGTATTTGACAAGTTTGTGATGGTAGTTATATGGAAAAGACAGGCTTCACCCTGCGTCACACTGCAGCACTTCCTCCTGACCTTTGCTCCACTGACGACAAGCTTCACACGCACACAGAGTGGGGCTGCTTCTGGGCTCAAAGGGCACTGGGTCACCTGTACCTGTCCATCACTGGACACAGTGATGCTGCTGCTGCTCCACCTAAGGCAAGGTCACGCCCGCCCCCAGGCCCCAGCCCTCTTCCACTGCATCTGCCCTCCCCTCACCTCCTGAACATGACAGAACACACCTTGTTCTAGTCATCGCCTCCTTTCCAACAGGAGCCCTCAAATATCCCAAGTATCCTTGCAATTTCCGGTGCCATGTTTATTTGGGGTAGAGTGGGCTGGGGGCTGAGGAGGCTTGAAAAGAGACGCTCACTGACAAACAGTTTGGGCTGCGTCTGAGAGTAAACATGTGCTGGAGGTGTAGCCAGGCGAGCGGTAACTGCACTGAGGCTGGTGTGTTCTGGTGCAGGGCTCACAGAGAAACTCTCTGTTAGACTGCAACGGCCACAGGCTAATAAACACCCCACCCATTACCTGTGCTGCCCACAGCACAACGCCCTCTAGTGGGCTCAGGATACCCAGAATAAAGCTAAAATATATAGAGTAATATAGAAGATATTTGTACAGTGTACTCAGCATAATCCAAACCAGACAAACTGAGAGAAGGCTGAAAGACTATGCAATAGAAAATTACCATTAATACTGAGGTACAGAAAAAACTGTGCTATTAAACTGAACTCATATGTGCATCCATAATGTGATCATGCACATGACAGAAGGCCGCTATGAACATAAAGGTGTAGGCATAATTACAACTGTAATCTGAAACAGTTGTTACTCATATTGGTAGGCCTAGTATCTAAATTGTTGATTTGTCAATGACCACTTTGTTTGTCTACAAGTTAAGTGGCATCAGACAATAATGTAAAAAGGTTTAGAATGTAATTTGATTATATTATGCATTTTCATTATGTTTGAATTACCCAGTTATTGGTTCAGTCACCAGTGGACCTTGCCATTAAGTGTACAAAAAGATAAAAATAAAAAGTAAGTTATAAACTATAGTGTGTGTGCCATAGTGCCACATTTTCCACACATTTTCTCTCTTCGTCAACACTTGCGTAATATTTAGTTTGAATTAACAGTACACTAGTCTAGACCCACTTACCTGAGTAAAATATTTGATTACACTTTCCACTGTAAGTCCAGAAATAAAAGGTTTATGTTGTCAGTATTAAATGATCTGAGCATTCGAGTTTCTTGGACCTTCTATTTGAAATAAATTCCAAAATAATTCATATATTATCTGTCTAGTTGGCGTACATTTAAGCTATCGGGTGTGACCATAGATCCATGGGTAACGGTCCGAGTAGTAAGCATTTGTTGTAATATTCTGCAAATATTTTCTTTACTCTAACCTGAGTAATATTTGGGTCATAAATTTTTACTCGAGTAATGTTATTTCAAAATGTTCAAACTTTGATCCTAAAGTAGATGTGTGGATAATACTCTACTAAATAATGCTGAACTCTCAATAATACTGCACTGAACTACTTTTGGTAATGCATAATATGTTTACTGCTGCTGCTCTATATGAATGTATCATGTATGTCACTGTAAATGCTCCTGTTACCTGTGCAATAACCTGCTTCATATCCCACGTGCAGTACTTATACTATACTATATTATGTGCAATAAATCCATGTGCAATACTTATGCTATATTATGTGCAATAAGAAATTCTTTTGAGCAATATTACCTGTGAAAATACTCTACTTACACATTATTTAATCCTACCTGTACCTTTGTATTTTATTATATTTTATTACATATTTTTATATTTACATATTTTATTATTACATATTTTTATTATATTGTTTACTTTTTTCCCTTGTATTTTTATTGCATGCTATTAGTACTTCTCAACTATCTCAGCGAGTCAACGGGTTCTTCTGGTCCAAAGCATTTCATTGCATTGTTGACCTTGTGTTGATCCTGCATATCCTCCTGGGACCCGAAGAAAAAAAGTGTATCTAACTTATTATTATTATTATTTTAATTTTCTATTTGGAGGCAAATGAACACCTTAGCATTTACATTTTGTTAATTTTATTTTTATTTTACATGTCCTCTGTAATAGACTGTAATAGTGTTAAATCCATGTCAAGTTAACCTAACCTAAACCTAACAAAAACATTTTTTCGGTCGGTTTTACAGTCGCCTCAAAAAGTTTTTAGACTCCTTTTTAATTTATTATTTATTTATTTATGTATTTTTATTTATTTTTTTAAATGTTTTATTTTAATGTTTTTATCAATCAATCAATCAATCAATCAAACAATATTTATAAGGTGCTTTTCATACAAAATTGTAACACAAAGCGCCTTACAGTGGTCAAGGATTAGAAGATTGACCTTTATTGATCTCGCACAGGAGAAGTTGTTTCTATATTTGACCCGGAGACCATCCCCATAATTTTGTTTTGTTATTTAGGCTTGGTCAGGCCCTAAGCTGGAGGATTTTACCTATGGCGCATGTTTGGGTTGGTGGGGGAAACCGGAGTGCCCGGAGGAAACCCACCCAGACACGGGGAGAACATGCAATCTCCACACAGAAAGGCCCGGGCGACCTGAACCTTCTTGCTGTGAAGCATGAGTGCTAGCCACTCAGCCACCGTGCTGAGTGCTATGACTTATTTATTGATTTATTTACTTATTAATGTATTTTATTTATATTTGTATGTATTTTATTTATATATTTTTGATTTTTTAAATATTTATTATTATTATTATTATTATTATTATTATTATTATTATTATTATTATTATTATTATTATTCATTCATTCATTTTCTTCCGCTTTTCCATTTTCTGGGTCGTGGGGGCAGCAGTCCAAGCAGTGTTCTGCTGCCCAGAACACAATGCACCAGCCCCCATGAATCCTTCCGCGGGTGGTGGGTCCACAGGAGGACATTATTATTATTATTATTATTATTATTATTATTATTATTATTATTATTATTATTATTATTATTATTATTATTATTATTATTTTATTTTTTTTATTTTTTTTATCATAGTGCAGCCACAAACTAGAGTCTATCTCAAAACTTAAAAGATAGACTGGTTAACTCAATGTCCACTATAAAGGACACATATGAACGGGCGGGTCTCAGGAGGATAAACAGTCTTGACCAGCTCGAGTGCTTTGGCTCCTCCAGCGAAGTGCACTTGTGATTTGTCCCTGCAGGTGGCGCTGGTCGTGTGGCGGTGTAAAATCTGCTCCGTCTCTTCTTCAGAGTGCGGCTCCAAAGCGGAAGTGCTTGTAGTCCGCGAGGCCAAGAGCAGCGGTAACTTAACAAGGTAAACCCGCTCAGAGCTTAATCCTTCTAGTTTATTACGGGGAAAAAAAATCTTTGCTCGTTTAAAGCTCCACTGCAGCCCGGAGTGTCTCGGTAAATGATGTGTTTGTTTGCCCGCGGGAGGAGCTGTTTGGCGGCGTGAGGCTTGGAGGAGGAGGACGTAGTAGAGGGCAAAGTCACTCGTAACGTTGGTTAATGGAGGAAAGGAAAGGAGACTGACCCTGTCACACTGAACAAGTTATGATGGGATATTATTATTGTTAATATGCTGTGTTAATGATTGCGCTGTGGCCATTGACTGTAATTTTCTGGTCAATAAACTGTGCCTTACCCATAAAGTAATATAGTCATCTACGCATAAAGTTGTCCTAATTTAACTTTTGGAAGTTATATGGATGAATAATCTATAGGGGAGTAGGCGTCATAGTTAGGTCTACTAGTCATAGTTACAATTATCCTACTGCCATCTATCCCACTGCATTAAGCATGTTATTACGGTTGCATTAAGCATATTATTGGTCTGCAATTAGACTGTTTGTATGAATTCAAAACTGAACTATGCATGATATGTCCAGGGGTTGTAAATGTTGATTCTAGCTCATGTAAGTCTGTACAGTCTGTTCCCACTCCACTAGTTAAGTCTTGTTTACTCAAAAGTTCACTATCCTGCAGGAAGCACCCCCCTCCGCTGGTGTAGAAATCCTGAAAACATGCGGTCCTTACATAAGTGACCTGCTCACTGTATGGTGAAGTTTTGTGTGGCCCCCAGCGTTGACTTTGGCCAGTGCAGTTAATTATCTTATGTGACTGCTGGTCTTACTTAAATAGTTTAATTGAGTTAACCCTGTTTGCCAGAAATGTTATACTTATATCTTAATTTTTAGGTTTGGGTTTAGATTTATCATGTTCTTCGTCTCATGTCCTAATAGTAACGCCTACTATTACTATTACTATTACTATTACTATTACTATTGCATTGCCCATTTTGTCTTAATCTCTTTTCACAGATGGCTCAGAGACTACTGTTTCGCAGAATTGGGACACTTGCTACAAAAGAACTCCGTCAGAACCCAGGCCTCTCAGCTTCTGTTGCTTCATCATCCTTCTCCACTTCCCTTCAGCCCTTCGTAAACCGTGGACCCTTCTTGACACCTTCCTGCACCCTACCTCGCTCCCTACCTCTCGCCTTTCACAGATTAGTGTCTTTTAACGTCCAGGACCAAGATGACTTCACAGAGAGGGTCATCAACAGTGAACTGCCCGTTTTAGTTGACTTTCATGCACAGTGAGTATAGTGGGACTACTACAAAACCAAGATGGAGGAGGATTGATCCCTGTTGATGACACTGGTTTACAAAGTACTATAATAAGTACTCTTTTGGGGATATAAAAAACAACATTCTAATGCCAAATTGACTATTAATAGAGCTTGGGAAGAGGATCAAACATGATAAAGGATAATATGTGCCAAACCAATATAAGACAAAAATTAAACTAAAGAACAAATTTAACAAATTTAGTATCTTAAAATCTCCATTAGATTAACATTAGGGTAACTGAAAATTCTGTGAGGCGTCATCGTCAATCCCAATCGCTATACTGGTTTCTCAAATACCTGTTTAATCTTAGACAGCAATTTGACCATGTTGATTAGGGTTGGTTCAAGGTTACCAATTTGTGTGACTAAAGTTGCCTAAGGATGAGGCGTCACCTGTCAGGTGAGCTAGAGAAATGCATGGTCCGTCTGTATGAAAAACAAACATGGCTGATTTAAATAAAGTAAATACTATGACTGAATTAAGAGAATCTGAGAGAATATAAACAGAGAGAAGTTTGATTTTGTTTGAAATTATAGATGACCAATGAGCTTGTTTCCCCTTTTGTCACTCCAATAAACAAACCTGACTGCACGGCTGAGTTTGGCCTGGGTTGTAGGGAGCATACATTGTATATGAACATGGCTAATGGGCCAGCCGCTGCGTTCCAAATGGGCACCCCTCTTTCCGTAACTACTGCGGTGAGCCACGTCATTTTGGTCTTAAAATGTTTGTATTAACCCACTCTACATGATCCCGGCGTTTTTATTTTTTGAATCTTTATACATGAGTGCATCAATAAACTAGAAACGGCTGTTGTATTCATGCTTTGTGATGCATATTGGCTCAAGATTGCTTGGCAAATCCAGAAAGATACATATTGATATCAGTCTGGTCCCCACGCCCTCCGCCGCACCTCAAGCCGAGTCAAACATGATTGTGCAATCAGATTTGTCTTTTTTCAGTGATGCATGTGAAATGATGGAGCTCATTGGTCACATTTACAAATAAAATGGTCACATCTTTATATAGCGCTTTTCCACCTTGAAGGCACCCAAAGCGCTTTACAACAAGGAACCATTCACCCATTCACACACACATTCACACACCAGTGTACGCAGACACTGGGGGCAAGGAGGGTTAAGTGTCTTGCCCAAGGACACAACGGCAGCATTCATCTGTGGGAGCTGGAATCGTACCAACCAACCTGTGGGTCAGTGGATCTGACCGCTCAACCACTGATGTTTCTTATGTCTTATGCGGGATTTGAACCGCCAACCTTTGGATCAGTGGACAAACGCTCTACCAACTGAGCTACTGCCGTTTGTCTGAACAGAGTTTAGTGCTTCGCTCATTAATTCTGCAAAAATTGGGAATGTTCACTGTGATTTTTTTTTTTTCCCTTCAATACGGACAGACAATGCCTAATTCATCTGTCAGTCATGGCCATCTGAAAACAGAGATTTACTGGGCACCAGACTCTTCATAAATGATTGAAGTGTGTATTCTGGATCCCAGGCAAGAAATATGGCCGTTTATCACAGATAAGTCAGTGTTTGGTGATCTGCTTGTCCTTAGCTAAAGCGATCTGTAACACACTGATCCCCTCTAGGAGGTAGTACCCTCCATGGTCTGCTTTGGATCTCTCAAATAGGGCGATATGGTTTACTTTAGACAGTGGAGACACACCATACCAAACCAGTGGAAATGAGTCTTATGTGTTCACTTATGTAAAGCAATACTATTTAAAAGTGAAAAAGTAAAATCTTGCCTGTTTAGGTGGTGTGGTCCTTGTAAAATCCTTGGTCCACGGTTGGAGAGGGCTGTTGCAAAACAGGAAGGCAGAGTAGCCATGGCTAAAGTTGACATAGATGACCACACAGACCTAGCAATTGAATATGGGGTAAGTGTAATTACATACTGTATAGTTAATCTATTCTATAACAACGTATGTAACATTAAATGATTTTCATGTGTACAGGTTTCTGCTGTCCCAACTGTAATCGCAATCCGAGGAGGCGACGTTGTTGACCAGTTTGTAGGAATTAAAGATGACGACCAGTTAGACTCATTTGTCAGCAAGGTCATTGGACAATAAACCAGTGGCCTCCTGTTGGGCTTTTATTGCAGCGAACTGTTTGCCCACGTAATACATGTGCTTATATTAGTATTAAGATTTGTGAGTCATGAGCAATGAAAATCTGCCAAGACATATGAAACTCTCAGACACAATCTGCCTCTTCACACGTTTTAATGTTTCGGTTTAATTTAATTTTCATCTTCACGTCTAAACTCAAGACACATTTACTAGCCATTAAACTAACTGTATTTACAGTGCTTTCTATTCTGTGTATTCAGACACAAGTTTACTACACACAAATCTTAGTACCTCAAAATATGCACACAGCTAAATGACAGCATGTCCCATTTCAGATGGTTCATAGTTATCGCTGCTGTCTTTTATTCCCCCCTTATGGCAATAACTCCTTCTGCCATTTTGAGTCCGTTATCTCACTAGCAACATGTCATTCAACACACACCCATCCCCAGACATAATGCTTCAGATGTTTAATAATAACTTTTTTGAATTTCGTCTGTTTTCTCTGCAGTGGGGGTGCGCCTCTAGACTACCGTATATTGTGTGGTTCAGGTCATAGTCAGATTTACATGTTTTATTTTTTATCAGCATTTGAGAGCTGCTGAATATCTGTGTCCTGTGAATTACTACAGCTTCTCTGTAAGATGTATAGTTTTAGGAAAGGGGAAACTTAAAGGTCAAATGACATGGTACTTCTTGATGCTTTTATATGGCACCTTAATGGTTCCCTAATACTGTAAATGAATCCTTCTTCAAAATCAACACTCATGAGAAACATGAGAAAGAAAGATAAGATGAGAAAGAGTAATTTTTCTCTCTCTGAACAGTCCATTATGGGCGTTGTTGCTTGAATGCAAATGAGGAGGACAGAGATGGCCTATAGTAGAGGGTGGGGGCGTGGCCAAACTCTCCGCTGTCCGCTCTGATCCATTTCCACGTTTTTGCGCGGAGAAGAGATGAGAAGCGTTCCATTGAAAAATAAACACATTTCCACAGAAAATAAAATTAAACCACTGCTGTTCAAAGGTCCAGAGGCTCAGATAAAGGACTTCCGAGCCTAGAAACACTCGGACGTGCCTCCAGGCAAATAAAAAAACGCATTTCGCATTGCCTAGCGCATTTGCGGTCCAAACTGCTCAGTTTAGACATTTCGCAACTTTTAACCATGGGGGGGGGGCTAAACGGGGTAGGGGAGCTCACATTAACGTTCCAAAACCTCAGAAAGTGAAAATTTCATGCCATGGGACCTTTAAATGACTATTGAATGACAGTGTTACGTGCAGTACCTGTTTCATACACAAGGTGGTGGCGTTTTCAATTCTAGAGCCATTCTGTGACGTCAATTCACCGATATGCCTACTAATGTGAGTTTGTGTGTGTAATGTGAGAATGGGCCTTGATTGTAAAAAATAAACTCGAGTCAAACGAGTTTATTTTAGTTTATACTAAAATGAATGTATGGATTTATGTTCATAACATGACCAATGAAGTAATAAAGTGTGGGGGAATAATGTTTTCTGTATTATGTAGCTATTTATTGTGTACAAATCCAGTGAGGTTGGCAGGAATATGTATTTAGATTTTGTTGTCCACACAAGTTACTACCCACTCATTACTCAGAAGTACTGTAATTACATGCCCACGCTTTTCTTCACTGTTATTTTTCTGCCCTTTGTCATCTCCAGGAATCTAATAACACCTCTTTGTGCCTGGAACTTTATTCTGAAATCATATATTTAACACAAACAGACATGATTTTTTCAACTATTCTATTCAATCTTGTTTCATCGTTTAGTGCTCAAATTGTGATGCCTCCACTCCATATAGTCTTTGTCTCTTTTTAGTGCCCAACCCATAGCACGCATACAAACATCCAGCCTTTTCCTGTTTCTTTTCAGAGAGAATATAATTTCCCCCTGCTGTTCTCTTAACCTTAAAACATTTAATACATCAGATCATGTACTAAAATAAATTCCAAATTATGTTCTAAAGGCGATTAGATTTTTAGATAAAACATAATAAAAACGATTTAGACTGAATGTGGGAGGCTATATATGCTTGAATGCACTTGAATGCACATTTGGTATCCCAGGTTATTGCACTGGGTTAAAATGGGGATGACAAATTTAAAAAAAAATGTTTGCTCCTCCAGCCATTATTCTGTCATCCACTCTTCTCTCTTATTCTCAGTGCAAACACAGTCCCACCCTTCTACCACTGTCATTCAGCATGTCCTCACCCATCCTATAGCTGACAGACAACAGCGAGCGCATCCCTTCCCTTCCAATCAAACATCATCTCACATGCCCCCCTTTTTTGCTACTGTAGGTCATAATGAGTACTCATGCATTCAAACGGGGAATTCCTCTGGCATTACATAATTAGGTATGAATGGGGCAAATGGGGTTATAGGTGCAGATGTCCAAATACTACAGTCATGCCAGGATCAGAGACATTCCTACATAGTTCTGTGATGTCTGGGACCTTGGCAAAACCACAATAATCACCTTTTGTTCCGTGCATACAATGCGACAGGGACATTAAAAGACCTTGTTCTGGGAAAACATCTATTGGATTCTAATTTTGTCTTGTTCTAACATAAGAAAAATACAGTCAATCTTGATGCGTGAAGAGTCCATCAGTCGTCCATGTAGAATCCATGATAAAAGGAGAAATTCAATTTGTCAACTGGACAAAGTTTGTTTGGTCGAAAACATTTCGCCGCTCATCCGAGAGACTTCGTCAGCTCTGGTTCTAGTGCTGGTTAGACCCTGTTTATATCTAGCTGCAGGGAGGAGCTCCCTACACTGAAATAGTTCTGAAACGATCTCCACTAATCTGTCTCTTTTGTATTACGAATTCCTCTGGCGTCTAGTATTAGCATATCCATTCAGCCCTAGGAGGTGCTCACTACACTGAAATAGCTCTGAAACTATCTCAACTAATCTGTCTTTTTGTTTTTCAAATTTCTCTGGCGTCTAGTCTAAGTTATGTCTAACTCCCCCATTTCTGTTTAATAACAGAAATGGGGGAGTTAGACATAACTTGTCTCCCATTTATAATTTGATTCTCAAACCAAGTCAAAAACAGACAAAGAAACATTAGGGCAGACAAGCCAGGGCAGAGGGGTGGAGAGGGTCGTTAGGCTTGAATAGGGAGGCTAAACTAGACGCCAGAGTAATTTGAAAAACAAAGAGACAGATTAGTTGAGATAATCAAAGGAGAAGTTCAATTAGTTGAGATAGTTTCAGAGCTATTTAAGTGTAGTGAGCGCCTCCTAGGGCTGAATGGATATGCTAATACTAGACGCCAGAGGAATTCGTAATACAAAAGAGACAGATTAGTGGAGATAGTTTCAGAGCTATTTCAGTGTAGGGAGCTCCTCCCTGCAGCTAGATACAAACAGGGTCTAACCAGCACTAGAACCAGACCTGACGAAGCCTCTCGGATGAGAGGCGAAACGTTTTCGACCAAACAAACTTTGTCCAGTTGACAAATTGAATTTCTCCTTTTATCGTCAATCTTGATGTATAATAAAAAGTGTAAAGGAAGATACATAGGAAGGTGACACTGGATTGGTAAACAACATATGTAACTTCACTGTAAAGATTTGCAATTTGGCAAATAGCCCCTCGATGAATCCCATGATGAAGACATGCTGTAGCCAAGGAATGCCCATAGGGGTGGGTGACATTGCCAAAAAAATATGACTATTAAGTCATATCACAACAGACAACCTATCTGAATTTATGTTGCTTCAAGTAATACACAAAAATTGAATGGAGAGTAAAAATAATCATGTGCAGAAAGCTTATATTAGCTTTATATTGGAATTAGCAAGTTAAACATGAACTGCTTGTTTTTCACAGAAGCCTATAATGATGACCTTGCAGCACAGCTCTTTTGGTTTCTTCTTTATAGGTCAGTCTTTAGGCCTGAGGAATCCAGCCCCTAACACACACACACACACACACACACACACACACATGCACATGGTCTGGTCAATGTGTCATCTATTTACTTCTATTCTATTCTCTATTCATCGTCTGTGTCTGCTCTCAGTCCAGCACAGGACAGACTGAGGTGACTAAAAGCATGACGACAGACTACAAAGGTTGAAGAGCAACAGTAACCCTACACCTCTTCCTCTGAAAACAAAAGCCACACCCCCGTCCTGGCTCACGCTCACGCACCCGCACACTCTTACCCAACCAGCCTTGCGACCATATAAGGCAAAAAAACACTAGGGAAGCCAAGGCTGTGCACTAGAAAGAGAGAGAGAGAGAGAAAGAGACAGAGTTGTAGAATTCTTAAGCTTCCAGATCTAGCACATTTTATCTAAGTCTGACACAAGCAGTTTGGGAAATGTCTGTCAGTAGGCCAAGTATTTTTTGATAAGGTGAGATAGGCCTTTATAAACATCTTGCCCGGTTTCAAACTAGAAAAGTTATCTCAATCCTGTCATCAGATGCATTTAAGATAATTTCATGTTTGGCTGTTTCAAAACTAACAAGGAAAAGTAAGCCTTCAAAAAAAGCAAAAACACAAAAGTCCAGATAGTAATTGATACTCAACAAGTAGTGATACTGAAATAAATCATATAAATAGGAAGAAAATGGATTCTTTCTTGAATAGTTTTAGACTGGTCTTTATCAGAACGAGTGCATGACCACATGACAATATAAAGAAACTGCTAGGTAATATTATCCTTGAGTGTGTCCTTGAGTGTCCTTTTCCTAGGTATATGCCATACTCTGATTAAGATGGACTTGGTAGACAACAGTAGCCTATAAAAAGACAACCACCAACACCTCCAGTCACACCTAAATCTTTTAATATCTCTGGATCAAAACATGACAGACAGAAGTGTGAACAGGTCATCAGTCTTTCACACATTTGATAGACTACTAGGGATAGGCTGAAATATTAGTTAGTATTAAGTATCGAAACAAAAAACATTGGTTGATCTCTAAAAATCAGTTTCCCTACTTTACTGGCTCAATTATAATTATTAGTTCAATATAGTTTTATGTTCTCAAACCTTTCACCCCACTGAAACCATCAGTGTAATTATTAACACACCAAATTATACCAACGGCTCTTTCACACATACCCTCCATAAAGATGTTAGTGTATATCACCAAAATAGTGTTTCCATGAGAATAAAAGATCATAGATCAGATGAACTACTCGTATTGGTCCAGGGATGTTTATCTTTTTTGTATTCGTCAATTCCATGTGTAACTAAATACATACATATTCCATGTTTTAAGACTCAGGAAGAATCAAGGCCTGAGTATCAAAGTGAGAACAATAAACGGCCCCAGCCTGGCACAGCCCCAGCCTATTCTGTTTACTGTAATCACAAATCAGTATTTAGATTTCAAACATGCTCCACCCTTCACACTCATCTCATAACTGTACCTTGCTGTTCTATTAGCTTAAGAATAAGTGACTGTGTCATGTCTGTCCCAAACTAGGCATTTCCAGAAGGAAAAGGCCTTGTTTTAACATTCCAGACCTTTGTGAGTCAACGTGCTCTTATCAGCTCTTCCTGTGTACAATTACTGAGGAAGAACAAGGAAGGCAAGATGGCTTCACACACAAGACAGAAAAACATCCATGACACCTTATAGGTCGAGAATTTAAAAAGTTTGTACCGTATAGTACCTATGTTCAATCACTTGCTAGTGATGATCCAAACAAACTGTATAAGTCAAACTGATAATATTAGATCACAGTCCCTAAATTAATAATGACATTTATCAATTAAGTATGACTGTAGCATAATTTAATCCCTAAATAGTTTTCAGTAAAACAAAGCATCCCTTTCAGTAAAACATTCAGTAAAACAGAGCATCCCTTCATATACACTGCTGTCAACCAAATCAAATAGTGTAAGTCGTGTATCAAGTCAACAATAGCCTAGGTGCCTATGGTAGAATGATTATTGTGTAATGCTGTTGTTGGCAGAGAACAACAGAGTCATTATTTATGTATTTAATGAAAACATGTTTGAGTTTTGAGCCACCTGCTCAAAACCAGTGCTGGTTGGAATCCCTTATGCAAAACATAGAAAGACAATACACTATAAAGCATGCACTGCATCTGGGTGTTAGCAGTTATTGCATGTGACACAAGACTTTTGTTGCTCAAATGCTTTTGGCACAGGGTTTGGAAGTAACTGCGAGTGATTTGGAAAACAAAGATTATAATGAAAGACCATGTGTTTACAATAGGCTTCCAGAGAAACGATGTGTGAGACTGAAATGTAACCAGCAGACATTGTTGAGTAAGCAATAAATGACACATGCTATTTACTGAGTATAGAGTATAGATCCACTTAAAGAATGAACGTCCAAACTTGAATTGAGTGATTGCATGGCATTATTAGCAAAAAGCTGGTCAGGGAGCTGAAAGCGCACAAGGACCATTTTAACGTGCTGCCACTGAATGGGTCCTTTTCACTTCAGCTGCATGATATAATGGCCTTACACACCCTGAATTACAGACACACCCTGCTGCTATTACAACAGAGCGTAGGAAAAGGAGAGAGAGAGTAGGTCATAGTGAAAATAAGAGCGGGAGGGGAGTAGAGAAAGGGGTCAGTGGTGTCCATATTTGGACATTTGTGCCTGCATTAAATCCAAAAATTGTTTTAGTGCTCTGTTGGTTCCTGTCAGTGTTGTGCAAGATTGCAGTTTAACTTTAATTTTAATTTGTAGGAACTGTAAAGCCTACATAAGTTTAATGTATATACAATCTAGCAAAATGATATGAGAGTGTATTAAGTTTAAAATAACAGTGTGCTCCTGCAGAGGTAGTCATGTCATATTAATTTATGGTTCCAGGATGCATGTTCTGCTAGAAATAATTTAATTTGCAGATGCTATCAAAGATCATGTGAGACAAGAAAATGGGAATTTACTCAAAGCTTAGTATCCAATGTCATGTTGGTCCTGGTGAGGATGATATCTAGATGTTATTATTGTATTTGATTGATAGAATAGAGACACGTGACATTTCCATACTTACTTGTTAACACTCTGTTCTCTTACCTGATCCAGGGTCTCTTGCTTTGACCTCCCAACTCTGTTCTCTGCTGAAACTTCACATATTTCCTATCCAACACAGAGAGGAGGGAGATTTATTGATTTTTCCAGTCAATGTTGTCCTTTTACATACATATGAAGGCCAGCTGTTAAACCTATAAGAAAACACAGAGCTGCATTCCTCTCATAGTGACACATGGTGAGCATAAATCACACATTGTACCAAAAATTGCTTTTCTGAGGTTAGTCAGTAGATGCCACTCATGCCTTTAGAGCATAATATAATACATGTAAACATCTCAGGTCTGTTTGAATGGAGTAGTAAGGCTGCCATTGTGAGTCATTTGTTTCAGTGGCATCCAGTTGTTTACAGGTTAACACAACTCCACTATTTAGAGCTACTAGAACTACTAACAACACTGCAAGTAGCTACTGAATATACATAAACCATTTGAGTAGTATAAGTATTTGTATAATGTTGCGTTCCACATCTGAGAGGATCAACATGTTCCTACACTTTGCTTCTGGCTGATCGTTTGAATAATACTTTGGTTTCATTGCTAACATCTCGCATGATATTCCTTGGCTGGATGCCCTCTGCTGTAGTTCTTCCAGTGAAAAACAGGTTGAACTGTTCCATTAGCTTTGGCAGTATCATGATAAAACTTCTAAGTGTGCATAATCTCTCTCTGTCTTTTTTTTCCACTCATATCTTTAGTTTCCATAATGCTAAGAATGCAGCTCACATTACTGCCCTATAGTGCCTCTGTAGTGGCTCTAGCCAAAACAATTAATCTCTTTATCTCTCTTCCGTATTTTAACAAGTCAGACTTTTCCCCCAAGCAAATGTCAACACATATCAGGATTGAGCAGTGAACATTTGAAAAGTATTCTCACCTACGGCGGTTCCCAGGATTTAGAGACAGGCCTGGTCATGAATCCAGGAGTACCTGTTCAGATAATGGGACAAGTAGGAGTAAATAACACAGTGCAGTAAGCATGCTATTATAGAGGATATTAAAATACTAAAAATTGGTCTCTAAGATAAAGTAAATATCAATTAAAAAGTGCTAAATAAAGCTGATCTTTTAATACTGACTGCATAGCTATAACATTTCATTATTTCAATGTAATACAAAAATCTTCAAGACAAAAATATTCTTGTCATTTGGCCTTGATTGATGATTGGGCTTGCTATTCAGCCTAGCCAATATCCAGAAAACTAACACAGCAAACAAAGTAGGCTACAACCAGTTAAGTCACTGAAACCTAATTTATGATCTAAAAACAAACAAGACTAAGGTTCTACCAACAACAAGACTAAGGTTCTACCAACAACATTTAGAAGAAGCAACTTTATTGATCTCACACTCTCACACTCACAGGATACCTTTGTAATACGTCAATATTTCATTAGGTCTATAGGCTACAGCCTAAAAAAGTGTTAAGAAAGCAATACTACTGTTTACATTTTGAATTACTCACTTACCAAAAGTTTGTCATCAAGAAAGAAATTTGTCATCAAATGATATTAAAAATGATATTGGAAATGATATTAAAGGGATAGTGCGTTTTTAAAAAAAATGTTAATCTGTATGGGTTTCCTTCTAAAAGTTCTGTGTGTTGACACCGGCTTACCTCTGACAGTCTCAGCTGATCCCGGTTCGGCTCGCTTTCTGGAGCCCAAGTAAGTAGGTCCGGTAACTTCCCTGGAACATGAAATAAACTCTATCAGCCTGTTCACTTGTAAACTTCGGCGTAGACATCCGCTGAAGGTGAACAGGCTGATAGAGTTAACACGGGCGTAGTGATACGAGTGGAGAGAGACAATACGCAAGTGCGAAATACGCTGCTGGATGTTTCGTGGACAACTGTTTCGGATGCAAATATATCACCTTTCTAACAAATGTTTTGTTTTGAGAAGAAAAACAAGCTTTATTTCATGTTCCAGGGAAGTTACCGGACCTACTTACGTGGGCTCCAGAAAGCGAGCCGAACCAGGATCAGCTGAGACTGTCAGAGGTAAACTGGTTTCAACACGCGCAACTTTTAGAAGGAAACCCATACAGATTAACATAAAAAATGCAGTATCCCTTTAAAGGAAAAGTAACGGGTTTTTTTTACAATTTGAGCCTTATTTCGGTAATAAAACAAGTTGTTTTACTCACCCATAGCACTTTGGTGTCATATGGAGCACTTCCAGAGATGTTTTAGATTTGCGGTTAGCCTAGCGCGACTTCTAGCCATAGCTCGGGGCATAAAATATATTCCCCAAGCATGTAATGTGCGGGCTCCAAATAACACAAACTTTAGCACTTTTCAAATCATAGAAGCCCGATGTCTTAGTCTATGATTTCGTTTGAAGCAAAAGTGGCCTGTAATCTGAGATTTATCCATAGTTTACAGCTTTGCGTTTCATGTTTGGGTCCCGGGAGCTGAGAGCACAGTCCGCACATGCGCACTGGCCTCCTCATCTACTCGAAACTATGGATAAATCTCAGATTACAGGCCACTTTTGACCAAACGAAATCGTAGGCTAAGACATCGGGCTTCTATGATTTGAAAAGTGCTAAAGTTTGTGTTATTTGGAGACCGCAAATCAGTGCCCCGAGAACTCACATGATGGAGATGGCAAATCTAAAACATCTCTGGAAGTGCTCCATATGGCACCAAATTGCTATGGGTGAGTAAAACAACTTGTTTTATTATCGAAATAAGGCTCAGATTGTAAAAAACGTTACTTTTCCTTTAAGTTTTAGGCCCATTGTAACCTCTGCTCATTTCTGGGCAGACTTTGTTTTTAAATCACAGGCTATGGTCAGACACGACATGTTGACACACTGGGAAGACCCTGTGTGATGCAGCCCATGTGAGGGACTGTGGACTACTTATATGGTCATAAAAATCCTTAGTATGCACATACCTCACTCATTAAACACAACCTTAGCTGTTCCCTTATGCCCTCCCTCCACCTCTTTCAAGTTGAGCCTGTGCTCCGCCCGATGGCCGTCCTCCTCCGCCTTCACCGTGGCCTGGTTGGTTCACAGTTTGCACATTATTAAAGCGGCTTTGGGATTGGTCACACGCAGTGATGAAGTGCACCGGAGCCCGCCTTGCACTAGACCGCACCCCGGCTGGAGCTGGCAGCCACTCGCCGAGTAAAATTACGCAAACCAGTCAGCAGTCGGAGGAAGAGGGAGGGCAGAAGAAAGAGGGGTAGAGAAAAAAAGCGAGAGAAAGAGGGAGAAAGAGAGGGAGGAAGCGAGCGCTGTAGTTTAGCCTCAACTCCACAGAGCTGCTGTCGTCAGAAGAGACCCACGGAGACGCAGAAAGAGCCGCACGACTGTCGTTGACCACCCCTTGACGGCGACCTGCACACAAACAGCAGGTAATACTTTGAACGATCCCATTTTGGCGACCACGTTTTCTCGGGGTTCGCCTCCACGTCCCATTGTAACTTCAGCAAGTGCACTGAACCAGGAAGCTCGGCTGCTAGTTCATGCTGCAACTTCAGCAGTGACCGTGCTAAGTGGAGTGAGGTTCAAAAGTGATTTATCTGCACTTTTACAACAGTATACGAAGATAGCTGTTGATGTTTGCGGAAACCTTTAACTCCGTCATGAGTTTAATAAGAAGCAGCTTGTTATTTGGCCGCTGCTCAGGAGCTAAAAGCCATAACGGAGCCAGGAAGTGGTTCGCTACTTCGCTTGAATGAGTTGCAGAAAAAGGCCGGTGCGCTCTGAGCTGGATGGGGCCAGGGGGAAAGGAGCATTTGGGCCACATGTAGCTCGACCGTCCTTTTGGCAGAGACCAGACAGGGGTGCAGTGTATTATTAGTGTGTGGTTAAACTTTAGACGTGTAGAGTTTGGAACACGCTGCGTGTGGCCGGAGAAGACGTCTGTCTGGCGGCATGACGTCATACGCACGCCGGTGATCTGAAAAACGCGCCCGTGCGTCCCTGTGGCGATCGTAGACCCACTTGCCAATATTTTATTTCAGCAATTTGTGATTCTGGGCAATTATGTACCTTGTTGGATGATAAGGAATTGTAGGATTGTTGATTGTGTTTTTAGTTTGCATGCTTCAGGAGGTTATTTCCTGGATTGCCTTTGTAGGCCTAAACTATCCTGAACTCAAGCCTCAAGCTCTGACATAATTTGATCGACTAGGCAGCTGACCTGGTTTTTAATAGGCTATTTGCTAATGTTAACTAACAATGCACTGTTTAAATATTCTGTACAAGTAAACATGAATGTTCATGTATATGCACTGATAAAAGGTATATTATGAAGTGCTTTGAACAAAATAAACCACCCATAGAACAGATGATACTCTTGCTTAAATTAATATACTCTTCTTATGCTGATAGAAAGATGGCAGTAAAATCCTTGGCCAATGAGAAATTCAATTTGTCAATCGGACAAAAGTTTTTTTTTTTTTTTTGGTCGAATACGTTTCGCAGCTCATCCAAGCTACTTCTTCAGATCTAGTAAAATCCTTGTTCATAAGATTATGTATACTTTCGATTCTAGCGCCTGATTGTATGTTGGTGTAATGTAAATTCTTGACTTTACGATGACCCATCACAGTTCCTATCTATGTGTTGGTGCCGTTTGTGTTTGCTTTGCTCCATGGCACATCATTGTATTTGGTTTGCACTAGGGAAGCAAACAGTCTCTGGTATGTTCGCAGTTCGCACACCCTTGGTCTGAGGTAGGCTCCATCTCTGCTGTCTCTTGCCACTTTTAAGCGGCACAAATCTGGCATTTCTCCAGGAAACCTGCTTCTGTTTAAACCAGGTGTTGGTGGTTTAAAAGCTCTTCAGTCACTGTAACCAGAACACTCTTAAGAAAAGAAAGCCCAGCATGTAGCGTCATTTAAGACTATTAATAATTACAGTAGCAGAATCTTGTAAATGTTAAAAAGGGTGTGTCCTTAACGTTTTAATACAGCCCTTGTAGGTGAGTATGTAATGCCTATGCAGTGCATTTTATATATTGTGCACAGTCATCCTTTGAACCCACTGCTCATCATGTCTGTTCAGATCCCCCCCTACAGAGATTATTGCCTTCCTTCATTTGTGTGTCAGCAAAGTCCATGCACAGACTCTGTGGGAGCCTTATACCAAAATTGAATGCAGACGTCACAGACTTTGACCCAGGAGCTGGTGTGAGAGGCGGTTCAGTCTGAGCAATGGTGCCTGTGGATGTTTAGATTTCATTGTCCTGAGTCAGAGAGATTACAGGAGGCCTCTCACTGGAGTTGGGTAGAAGAGTACACAGAGGACATCAGGGCATTGTTGTTGAACTATAACCCAAAGCAATATTGTCTTATTAACCTCAAGTTGTCTGTTAATGTTACTGTTATTAACAGACAGGATTATCCTTGTGCGAGTTTCAAAGGCCAGCTGTGTCCAGCTTTGCTGGAGCTTCTTCTGGATTTCAGATGGGAGTGGCCTCATCTTCTCACATCTGCCATGTAGAGAGTTAATTAGTGCAAGTATGGCAAATGCAAAAATAAAACCGTAATTAACACTCAGCATTTCAACAGAGTGAATTAAAGCTTGGATCCTAGTTTTCTAAGGCTAGTAGGTTACATTTTGGAGCAACCCTTTCTGACTTTCATAAAGTAGAAACTGCTGGCATTTTTTGGTTTCCATTCCACTAAACCACCTGAAAGCAAAGCACATTTGCACAATTGACAGTATTTTTTGTAAATTTGACAGTTTCTAATTTCTGTAAACAGTTCTGTAAATAATTCTAAAATCTCAATTCTTATGGCCAAATCTTGTTTCAACAATCAAGTATCAAGGAGAGCATTGATCTGTTGAGCCCACAAAACGGTAAAAAGTTGCTGATGTTAACGTATAATTTTCTTTGGCATAACGACATAATTGCTGTTAGCCCATTGCTAATTTCCATAGATGCAAATCTCATGGTATGGCTAATATTTATTGTAGTATGTAAAAGGTAGATGGCCTATGCTTTATCTCTTTCCATGTGTTTGTTTGCGTAATGTCTCTGCTCTCGAGCATCAGTCTTTGTGACTGGGCCCAGTCAGCTGAGATTCATTCATGTGGCAAAACATTCCAGTCTCTTTGAGGGGGACTATGGGACGCTCCATTACCCTGAGCAGAGTGGATCAGGCCATTCCTCTGTTCCATGTCCTCCTGTCTCTTCTGCCCCCCCACACCGCCATCCTCCTGTCTCTGCCCCTGTCCTCTCCTTTGCCCCCCTCTCCTCTGCCCTGTTACTTCAAGAAGCTCCAAGTAAACTTATATTCGTGGTTGCATTTTGCTTAACCTCCACTCAAATATTTCCTTGTCTTCTCTTTACTTCCTTTTCCTCTGCTTACAATATCCGACCAACATTGCATCCTCTCTCCGGCTCGCACCTGTAGGTTTCCAGTACAAAATGGACAATACCAGGAAATGGCAGAACTCCAACTGGGATTCCATACAATAAGGTCCAATCCTGAAAAATGCTCTTTGACCTCTACTCGTTGCTGTAGAAAATGAGGTAATGTTGAATTGGTGATGAGTACTGACCAAAGGAATGCAGCATTAATGATTTTACTAAGTTGGATTTAATAGTTTCACACAGGAGTTCTTGTGCTCTGTGGTATGGCGCCAGACTCTTCGTATTATTAAAGATAAGGTTGTCATCAAATAAGGATATCTTGTGAAGGGCGTGGCTCAAATTATTTTTGGCTCAGAGCTTGGTTTGTGCACATGTAGAAGGCCCACAAACAGATTTAAGAGGTATTTCTAGGTGAATTGTGAAACTGGTCGCCTGGTCAGTTGTGTTACTTTTATAGATAGATGTTGATTTAACAGAATTTAGAAATTGTTGTGAAAATAGGGCTCCTTCTCCATGTTGTGGGTTTGCTTACTCTTTCTACACTCCACAATGGATGAATGGGAGAGGGCAGAGACTGAGGTCATGCTTGTTCCCTAGGATTAGCAGTAAACATTTTGGGTTTCATGTCTATTAAAATAAACCAGCTATAGGTGACTTATGAGTATGAGCCATGTAGTTCAGATGGGTGTGTGTGAAGTGTGCACCTGGTGTCTGACTGTTTATGAAGATCGAGCTAGTTAATACTCGAGATTGCACAATGTGTTCGCTCACACAGTTTTGTACTTTGAACCTACTTTGAGCTCTGTGAACTTTGAAATGTACTGTGCTTCAAGTCCATTGTCTGGTTTTTAAAATCTGTCATCAAAAACCCTGCAAACCAGATGTCCAGGCTCCCTCATGTATCTGATCTACCTGTATCAGGCTTAAAGTGTTTTACTTCTAAAGGAGTGCCCTCAATAGAGACGTTCGCAGAGTCATAAAATAATCCAGTCAATAAAATACAGGATAGAGTAGTTATAAATCAAACGATACAAGTGGTCTGGTGTAAGTGATGGGGATTCTGTCGGCACATTCCACAGTATTTCATTGTAAGGAGTGATTGCCTCTGAGACCTACTCCCTTCTGCATTCTTCTGTCTGTTTATAGGCTTACATAATCACACGTCTGTTTGTCCACCAGTCGATATCACCGCAGTGGGGTTGGTGCTGGGTACTCCAGGAAAATGCTAGCCCATACTGCATCCATTGGAGTTAATCAGATTAGATTTATGCTGCATGTTGTTGGAATTTGGCCTTTGCCCTGAAGATGATCTTATCAGCTCTTGGAGTATATTTATCCTGGTTGGATTTTATTTCCAGGTTGGAGTTTGTTTATAAAAAAACAAAACATTATGACTTTATTATTGCACTCAGTGCATAACATGAAACATTTTGGATGAGCAGTTTCATAAATGTTTGAAGGAAATGAGAAGGTGTACTCTGGTTAAACTGTTCTGTCCTGAATATGGGGGGTTATTTCATACTAGTGACATTTTATCACTTGCATTCCTCAAACATGCAGTCCACCCCACCTGAATAGATCCCATTGTTTGAGGAAGGCCCTAGCCTCGTGTTAAAGTCTTTATTAGCCCCTGTAGAAGCCTGTATGCTAATGGCAGATGGCATTGGCCGACTCACATTTGAAAGTGAAATGGGACCCAGGTCTGGACAAGAATGTGAAAGTAATGTGGAAAGTGATGACGATCTGTCATGCACTGTGCGGATTTTCCAGCCAGACTTTAATTGACTGCTCAGAGGTCCAAGCCGCACAGCATGTGCCCACCAAAGCACCACCTTCTCCTTCCTCCAGTCCTCCACAACAAGCTCCACAAATGGCAACATACTTCTCCCACTTTGTCATTTCCTCCAGCTCCCTCTGCCGCATGAACCACCTTCAGCTCCAGGGAAGTGAGGCCATGTTAGGCCTGGCCCTGGACCCTCTAGGACTGGAGACGGTTTGATTTGGCTCCACAGATTGGCTGGAAAAACGGCAAGAATAGTTTTTAGAAATAAAATGGTTAAACAGTTCAATCACAGCCTAAATGCTAATATCCCATCTTGTGTGAAAATATGGATGTCATGCATTGTTTGGAAAGCGTATTTAACAGAGCAGGGTGACTGGGGCAGACATTGTCAAACAGCTGATGAGGACATGAGGCTCTTCTAAACCATGTGAGAAGGTGCAGTTGGACTATGTAACTGTTGCTCTGTTTGTTAATATTTCTGTCAGTGCAGCCAATGCGGTGCAGCTGGATGAGCACCATCACAGTGTACAGAGCTCTACAGAGGAGGCCAGACTTATGAGACAGGGGGTCGCTGAGGTGGAATGGAATGGGGCTGTTGAATAGAAAGCCGTGCGTCTCTGTAAAGGCCGAGATTGACCTGCTTTCTGCCCCAGAGCTCCTCTGTCATACAGGGCTGTGGCTGCACTTCCTCTGTACTGGTATCACTTCTACTGTTTGTTTTAATAGTTCCTTTTTTGTGTTGGGCTGTGACAGTCTGCTGCTGCTGTGCCTGTGACTCTTACAGGTTTCCTCCTAAATGTCACCCTGATTTATAGATCAACTGTGCCAAAGATCGCTAAAAGTTTCTGGCACTTTGATCTAGATTGTGTTGTCTAGTATTGGAGTACATGACAGTGATGTCCTTAACTGATACAAGATACTGACACCATATAGTTTGACTTATAATGATTCATGTTTTATTTAATTGTTGATCTCATATCAATGATTTGATATCCTGGATTTTAGTCTTAACATCCAGGAAAATTCATGATAACTGATTTTTAATGAGTTCCAATGACCAAGCAAACTCATCCTCTTGTAAATTGCTCGCTGCAGAGTAGATCATATTTTCTCAAAAGTGAGCAGTGTTTCAAACCGGAGAATAGAAACATAACAGGAGGACTAACATTCTTTTGTGGTACAATTGTGAGAAGATTCTGGAAAAAAAAAAAAAATATATATATATATATTGAAAAAATATTTGCAATTATTGACAATATGGCCAAACAACAACTTTCTGAATGATAAAATGAAGGTGATGTGACATAAATGGCCAGATAAAAAGCCCTTTACATGTAGGTTAATTTTTAGAATGCAGACCAAATGACACAAACCAAATAATCTTGACATCCTAAAATGAGAACCTGATGCTCTGAAAATGTCCATCCCAGTTCAGTTCAGCTGTTATTGCAGAGTCTGTCGGAGGCATTGTATATGGAGCAGAGAAGAGTAAAATTAGTCTTTTTTTTCCCCCAGAGACTGAGGGAGTAAAGTGTGTCACTGATCAGAGTCAGTCCTCCACCCTTCTGTCAGTCCTCAGTGCAGGAGCCCATGGCCACTCTTTATGGTCTGGGAAAACCTTTACAGCTCTCTGCTCCATTGACCTGTTAAGGTGCTACTTCCTTGATAATTTGATAAGGATATCTGTCTGCCATGATCTCAGAGTGTGAGACTGCACACAAGTAATAATTGCTTTGTTAATTCTAGAAAAGAGTGCATTCGCTGAGCCATTCCAGATGTTGGCAACTGAAATATTTTAGTGTTATTTATATGTATATACATACAGAAATAATAATAAAAAATAACTGAATATTAATACACAGATTTGCTGATGAGCTTTACTTTATTTTTTATTATTGTAAGTACTTTTAATTGCTACAGATCCTCAGTTTGCTCCTCTGTTACACATACATGGGCTTAATCCATCCCAAAATGCTGGAGCCTGTGATGTCCATGGGAATAGTTTAGGAAAAACGTAAGGCTTTGACCATGAGATCCAAGCGCACAGGGTACGCTCCATGCTCAAGTGTGAGGAGAGTGCTGAGAGCTGAGCAGGAGGCGCTGATGTGATGGGACACAAAGCTGGAGAACCGGTCAGAGATGGGAGGCCTGGTCAGAGCGGACTCGTGTGGAATTCCTCTCCCCGATACAGGGTGACTATGAGAGGAATGTGACCCTGAAAAGACTTGGATAAACACAAGGCCAGAGATGGAGGGAGCGGAGAGGGAGGAGGGGACATGCTAAGGCTTACAGCGCCACTGATTTGACCCACGCTCGGTTGTGGGACGGGGTCGATAGCACCAGGGAGGAGTTTGGGAGCAGAGCTGGTTCTGGGTCCGAATGCACACACAGGGGTCATGAGAAGAAGGGATGGGTTCCCACAGATCAAGGTTAAATGTGCCGGAACAGACACAACTATGTTAAATTGGCCAAATTTCTTCACACTGTGTTCTTAAGGGACTGTAACTGTTGATGCTTGCACAAATGGATGTTGCTTTTACAGCTGGATCATTGCCGTTTTTTTACGAGGGTCGGGTAAAGGAAATGTGATGTTCAGAATCTGGTGACCTGTGATGTCAAACATGAAAATGTTGGCCAATTTCTGACCCATAGTGTTTATAAAACCAGTCTTGTGCAATCCTGACCATTACCCCTTTGCTAAATTTAATTTTAAATGGTGATCATTTGTCTTCTGTGTTATGTGTTGTGTTAACTTGACTCTCTAAAATTTTGTTATGGTAAAGCATGATTATTGTAGGCCTTCTTTTGTTTGTTGTGAAGTTCGATCCCCGTGTGGCATGCTAGTCGTAAGATTCGGGTTGCCCGGGTGGCATGGAGTTGGCATGTTCTCCCCGTGTCTGGGTGGGTTTCCTCCGGACACTCCGGTTTCCCCCATCAACCCCTGACCAATAAGATCATGGAGATGATCCCCGGGCGCAGTAATGTGTTGCCCACTGCTCCTAATAACAGAATGGGTCAAATGCAGAGGACAAATTTCTGTGTGAGATCAATAAAGTCAGTCGTCGTCTTCTTTTTGATTCTCTTAAGGCCCACCTAAAGGCCCATAGTGGCCACTATGGGCCTTTAGGTGGGTACTCAAAAGCAGACACAAAATAATTCAAAATTATATGCTTATTTTATCTACACTCCTCTTCCATTGCTGATATTGTTCTACCATCACACTCACTGAACCAAGTTGCAGTGCTGAATTCCCCAGGGCACTTTTAACAACCTGGTTGTAATTTCCCTCATGGTTGCGTCTGAAAAACACAACATAAATAAGCAGTATGTAGTCCCAGAGGAGGGTAGTGACCTGGAGTAGAACTGTGATGGACGATAATTGAGATGAACAGATGCACATGTTCTTGGAGTTGCACTCAAACCTCAATTTGCCTTTTCTACTGACTGGTTTTACTGGTCTAGTCACTTCATGTGTGATAGTCCTCAGCACTCCCTTTTGTAGCGTATTATTTGTGCATAAAAGGGCGTCAATTTTTTCCTGATATGGTTGAGTTGGTTTTATCTAATGACTGGATGGCTTCAAACTAGGAACTGCTTCACATAGCATTTGTAGCTAGTGACAAAACTCAGTACTGTTGTCATTTCCTGCTTATTCAGTGCTTTAGTCACCCTGTTTTAAGTTCTGCCATTTGATGTTTACTTCAAGTTCAGCATTCCATCAAAACTGTGATACGCCTCTGTGGTTATTTAACAATATCCTCAAGGCATCCTCAAGAAATCACTGAGCACATTTTGCATTAAATGTTCCTTCAGAGATCAGGTGACACATGTTTATTGATGAAGTTCTGCAGAGACTGGTTACCTGAGCTTCAAATAACCAGTTCCCAAACACGCACACAGACCTCACAGAAAAGAATCCTCTGAATCTGCTCTGATCTGTCGTGAGTCGGTTCATCACATTCATCACAGCACACTGAAATGCACAGGTATCAAATGTCATAGTCTTTGTTTTGTCTGAACCAGTCAGGTAGGTTAGTGGACCAAAATAAAGTGATTTCTATTTAATTGTCCCCATGTCCCCCATATTCTTTCATATTGTCCTAATTCCTTGTTAATTACTTGCTCTATCTCAAGCTACTTGCTGCTCCTCCATGCAGTTATTTATTTTGATTTGTTTTTAGTAGTTACTTGATTTAATGTAAATTTTATGTTTGTTTTTTTTTTGTCTCCTCACAGCCACCATGTCAGCCGCTGACAAGTTCCTGTATGTGGACCGTAACATGGTCAACAACCCCCTGGCCCAGGCGGACTGGGCTGGTAAGAAGCTGGTATGGGTGCCTTCAGAGCGACTGGGCTTCGAGCCGGGCTCTGTGAAGGAGGAGCGTGGAGATGAGTGTGTGGTGGAGCTGGTGGACTCAGGGAAGAAAATTCGTGTGAATAAGGATGACATCCAGAAGATGAACCCGCCAAAGTTCAGCAAAGTGGAGGACATGGCTGAGCTAACGTGTCTGAACGAAGCATCTGTGCTGCACAACCTGAAGGAGCGTTACTACTCAGGACTCATTTATGTGAGTACATTACACACAGCTTAGTTCATTTGGGTTCACTCATGTGGCCTGAAACGGCTTCCCATGAATAGTCCCACTGGCCCCAAGAGCAGGTCTATGATGGCTGCGCTCCAGAGCGGCTCTCCCTGTCCTGCCCCTGTGCAGTTTTGTCTATAGATACACTATGGGCATAAAGAGATGCCACAGAGATGAGATTTTAATCCTGCTCCTTGTTATTCTTACATTTGCTTTTTGTATATTTAGATTTGCACTGTAAACATGAAGTCAACAGGGACAATGTTAGAGAGCTAAAATAGATGATGAATACAATTGGTTTTTCAGTTACCCTTATACATGATGTGATTATTATGCCCATTGCCAAGGATGGCAGATTTTGGCTGTGACCCGGTCATATCAACACCCTCACTCAAAAGGGCAGTCGGCTGCATGGCCACTGCATTTCTGCGTTCAGGGGCTGGTTGTATGAAGTCTTACTCTTGCAGCATTAACTAATCTAATGTAATCACAGAGACATGTATTTAAGATAAGACTTTATTGATCTCACATAGGAGAAATTTAGCAATCCCATCTTCTCCTTGCAAGTCATTTTTTACTCTTTAATCTTCAAAATGCCCCAAATTCTGTGCGTTTCTATCCGAATGCTCAATTATGTATTCAAAAGTATAATCTCTATATTGATTGTTGGAGCTATAAAAATACACTTTCAAAGTGGCCATGGAGGAAGAGGAGGAGGATCAAAACCATAATGTGCAAATTTCTAATAACTTTTACAATAACAAGGTCACACAGCAGTTCAAACTGAAGCAGGGTGTAGTCAGGCTTACATAATGAAGGAGGAGACCAGAGCTCCACTGTGTCAAAGGGGGTTGGGCATGCATGGTGCTATGAATCCATATTGACAATAATAATAATAGTAATAATAATAGTAATAATAATAATCGTAATAATAATAGTAGTAATAATAGTAATAATAGTATTATTATTGTTATTATTGCTATCTGCCCTTCAATGTTCACTGGAATGCTATAACGTATCACAATTAAAGATTTCACTATAGATTCTTGCCCACTGTGTCTTGCCTTATGTGTGTGAGATCTTAATGTGTGTCTGTGTTGCATTTTTCTTAATGCAGACATACTCGGGTCTCTTCTGTGTCGTCATAAATCCCTACAAGAACCTGCCCATTTACTCAGAAGAAATTGTGGACATGTACAAGGGCAAGAAGAGACACGAAATGCCCCCTCACATCTATGCCATCACTGACACAGCGTACAGAAGTATGATGCAGGGTAAGTATCCACAGGTGAATTATTTACATATTGACATCATTTGATCTGAGACCTCTAATAACACAAGTCTATACAGGATGCCTACTCTCATTGGATTTTAGTTTTACATTCCACTGTAAAAAGATTGGAGTGCAAGGAAAATATTGTACATTGAACCTGAACATTAGAAGAAAGGCAAGCAGGGATAATATTTATTGAGCTAATTTTGGATCAGTGCCTTTATTGCTTTCTCCCACTGGGCTTACAACTTTCCAGTATGACCCTATGTTAGAATTGTGTGTATCATTTAAACTTTCTTTGCCCAAAACTGCCTCACTGCAATGTCTACATTATAAGTTGTGTTTGCATTTTAGCAAATGCTCAACCAATGACTAATAATAAAAAACTGTTGTATAAAAATCAAGAAGTTCTTTTCCAAGTCGTTTGTCATCACTTATTGCAATGTGATCTAGTGTATGGTTTAATCAGCAGCTTCATTTCTGCATCAGGCACTCCGTAGGCTTTGGTTTTGCATGATGGGCTAATGTACAAATAATTTTAAGTGTAGTTTCCTCGAGTATATCGTCTCTTTTGAAGCTCTAATGTCATGTACTATGTGGCCGGAGGGTAATTAGTTGGCAGCTTCTAACTTCACTGCACCTTCCCCACAACAGGAAGCAGGAAAGTCACATCCTGTCTGTGGCTTTGCATTTCCTGTCAGACATAATGAGTGTATGCACTTTGGTGATAACGTGTGCACTTAATGCAACATCATAGACTATTAACGGAAATGTATGTTTGTTCTCTCCAGATCGGGAAGACCAGTCTATTCTTTGCACGTAAGTTGACATTACTCTTAAGAAAATGGTCTTGGCATGTGAAAAATATTAGTTAGAATCACATAATCTACAGCACCCAATAGATGGCATTTCTTTTTCTTCTGTTTAAAAGTTAAAAGTGAGCGCAGTATGTTTTTTCAAACTCAGAAGTAAATGCTCATCAGCAGAATGAAATCTTGATAATTTAACCATTTGGCTGCCTTTGTGACAAATTCAAATTTTCTCACATGATGTTGTTGATGGCTCATAACCATGTATATTTTTGCATACATAGAGGAGAGTCTGGTGCTGGAAAGACAGAAAATACCAAGAAGGTGATCCAGTATCTGGCTCATGTGGCCTCTTCTCACAAGACCAAGAAAGACCAAGTCAGTATGACCTTTTTGTACTAATTTTCCCTTTTTATAAACTGTTGTTCCACTATGCACATCACTCTAGACTATAGGTAGGTCTAAAAGTTTAAGTGGGTTTTCAAAAAGGAAGGGTTTTAATCTTTATCAACGTAAATATTATATTCTGAACCTGATTATATTAGCAAATACTTTTTATTGCAGACAATTTGTATGTGAAAGTATTGAGACAGCATTTTTTCAATTGCTTGTTGAACTCTACTAGAGCTAATTTCTCTCATAATTCTTTTTTTTACGGTTAATTTGATAATCTTGCATAGCCAACATGGGTTAAATAGCCCTGAGGTGCAGCTTCATACTTTGTAAAACTGAAAGTAACATGGAACAGTATTTCTGACTGTGTAAAACTGCATTAGTCTTATCTTCACTGCCTTTTGTGATTGATTACCCAGCTGGAGTTGATCAAAATCAATGTCTATATTTGTTGAGGTTGTATTTTTCTCTCCATCAACAGAGCAGCTCGGTCCTGTCACATGTGAGTTGAGCCTACATTAAGCTTCACCCTGTTCTTCCCCCTCTCTCTCTCACCTTTGTCCCTTGCTCGCTCTGTGTCGGACCGCTCCGCTTCAGGATTGTCGTGTTCAGGGCAGAGGTCACATGTAAAAGCCAGCTAATAGGAAGTGGGGAGGAAGTTTATTGGCAGACCAGTGCCATCTCTATGCATATCTTCACAAATTCAGCCAGACAATACAGAAATGAAAAGGATAAAGAACTTTGTCTGGTTGAATTGTTTTGTGTGCTAATCAGCTTGTTGCTAAAATGCTTATATTGCTGCTACTGTAAAAGAAAATGTGCTGAAAATTATTTTTTTTTTGTAGAAAATTTATGAAAGGCTCATGGATTGCTTATACTGCATACATTACATGTTACATAATTGTCAGACACTTTTTTTTAACGCAAACTTCTAAATAATAGGGCCAGTTAAATGCTTTTAGGCAAAAACAAATAGTTGTGGATGCCATACCTCAAAAGTCATGTATACTTTGCATAATTGGGAATACAGGAGGCTGACTTGAAAATGAGGAGATTGCACATAAATGCCCTGAAGCATGATATTTTATTAGAATACAGGGCCAAGCTTTCCACCCCTTCCCACCCCACCCCATTTTTTTTCTATCAGATATTGATTCCAGGGAGAAAAAATATATATATTAATGATTAGCTCATGTCAAAATGCAGCAAAAGTCCATGTTTTCTGTGCAGACCAGTGGAGCACATGCTTGATGGCTTACACACAGATGTAAACATTAGTTTTTCTGGTGCATATGCGTTCCCTGGGCGTCTCTTGGTGACAGGTGATGGGGTTTCTGGTGTGTGGGCACTAACAAGTTCAGTGTTGGGACCTGCTTTGACTGTCGTTTGTCTCGTGGTATTCCTGTTTGATGCGTGTTTTTAAGTTTGTCACTTGTTGAATACAGTGTTTTTCCATACAGTGGTGTTCAAAATAATAGCGGTCCAATGTGACTGACCAGATTAATCCAGGTTTTTAGTATATTTTTATTGCTACATGGCAAACAAGTTACCAGTAGGTGCAGTAGTTCTCAGAAAACAATCAAGACCCACCGTTCATGATATGCAGCTCTTAAGGCTGTGCAATTGTGCAATGAGTTGAAAGGGGTGTGTTCAAAAAAATTGCAGTGTCTGCCATTGACTTTACAAACTCAAAACTATTTTTTTACAAACTTGTTTGATTCTAGGATTTAGCAATCCTGTGAATCACTAAACTAATGTTTTAGTTGTATGACCACAGTTTTTTTACTGCTTCACATCTGTGTTGTCTGTGTCTCTTATTCCACTCCAAGATTCTTTAACAACATTCCACAATTCATTTACATTTCTTGGTTTTGCTTCATAAACAGCATTTTTGATGTCCCCCCCACAAGTTCTCTTTTGGATTAAGGTCCGGGGATTGGGCTGGCCACTCCATAACATTCATTTTGATGTTTTGGAACCATGATTTTGCTTGTTTACTGGTGTGTTTGGGGTCATTGTCTTGTTGAAACACCCATTTCAAGGGCATGTCCTCTTCAGCATAAGGCATGTTGCCTTACCTTCAAGTATTGTGACATATGCAAACGATCCATGATCCCTGGTATGCCATAAATTGACCCAGCACCATAGAGAAACACACCCATATCATGATGGTTGCACCACCATGCTTCACGGTCGTCAGAGTGAACTGTGGCTTGAATTCAGAGTTTGGGGTCGTCTTACAAACTGTCTGTGGCCCGTGGACCCAAAAAGAACAATTTTACTCTCATCAGTCCACAAAATGTTCCTCCATTTTTCTTTAGGCCAGTTGATGTGTTCTTTGGCAAATTGTATCCTCTTCTGCACATGCCTTTTTTTAACAGAGGGACTTTGCTGGGGATTCTTGTAAATAGATTAGCTTCACACAGAGGTCTTCTGTCACAGTACTTACAGGTAACTCCAGACTGTCTTTGATCATCCTGGATCTGACCGTTGACTGACCCTTTGCCATTCTGGTTATTCTTCAATCTATTTTGATGGTTGTCTTCCATTTTCTGCCACGTGTCTTGTTTTGCTCTCCATTTTAAGGCACTGAAGATCATTTTAGCTGAACACCCTATAATTTTTTGCACCTATTTATACGTTTTCCTCTGTCAGTCAACTTTTAAATCAAAGTATGCTGTTCTTCTGAACAATGTCTTGAATGACTCATTTTCCTCAGGCTTTCAAAGAAAAATGTTCAACAAGTGCTGGCATCATCCTTAAATTGGTCCCACCTAATTCACATCCATTTTGTCACAAAATGGATTACCTTACTGATTGATTGCCACCCTGCTATTTTTTTTAACACACCCCTTTCAACTAATTGCCCAATTGCACAGCCTTAAGAGCTGCATATCATGAATGCTGGGTCTTGTTTGTTTTCTGAGGAACTACTGCACCTACTGGTAACTTGTTTTCCATGTAGCAATAAAAATATACAAAAAACCTGGATTAATCTGGTTAGTCACATTGGACTGCTATTAATTTGAACACCACTGTATATTTAGAGTAAGTATGTTATCATTTCTACAATGACATAACTTTTGATCACTCATAATAAATTATAACTGATATACAGAAATTAAATGGTGATTTATGTAGGTAATACTGATCACTTGGTCATCTTTTGTCCTTTGCACCAGGGTGAGCTGGAGAAGCAGCTGCTGCAGGCTAACCCCATTCTGGAAGCCTTTGGAAATGCAAAGACTGTCAAAAACGACAACTCCTCTAGATTTGTAAGACATGCCTGCTTTCAGATCATGTCACTTGAATAGTGTGTACTTTTGTTCAGTTTCATAAGGGGGCCTGTTTCTCTTCAGGGAAAATTCATCAGGATCAACTTTGACGTCAACGGTTACATTGTGGGTGCCAACATTGAAACCTGTATCCTTTATAATTGCATGCATTTCTGTATGCAGCGGTGATGGTTGAATACTACTGTTCAAAGTATTATGAACCTGAATTAACAATGTCTATGGTGTTTAGACAAGACTTGTTAATAAGATATTAACAAGATATTAACAAGGTAAATGCATTCGAAAGTTTCCTTAATACTGTTGCTAGATTTGTTGGAAAAATCCAGAGCTATTCGCCAGGCAAAAGATGAGAGAACATTCCATATCTTTTACTACATGTTAACAGGGGCTGGAGACAAACTGCGTCGTAAGTGTTGCATCCTTAAAAACATCTTTGACAACTAAACTGTTCAACTGAATTTGACTGCACCTCCTAGATGATCTTCTTCTGGAAAACTACAACAACTACCGTTTCCTCTCCAATGGTAATGTGACCATTCCTGGGCAGCAGGACAAGGACCTCTTTGTGGAGACCATGGAGGCTTTTAGAATCATGGGCATCCCAGAGGAGGAGCAGATCGGTAATGATGACCAGAGCTGTGCTACAGAGTTGTTATGTAGTATCTAACTCAAAATCATGTTAACATTATTCTTTCAGGCATGCTGAAGGTGGTGGCTTCTGTGCTGCAGCTTGGAAACATGAACTTCAAGAAGGAGCGTCACACAGACCAGGCATCCATGCCTGATAATACAGGTGGGATGAGAAAAGCAAGACTAGACCAGGCCTGAAAGACCTGTAGCCTTTTTGAAGTATTTTTTGTATGTAAAGCAAATAAGAAGGAAACATGTTGGGCATGCAAACTAGTCCATGCAAGTGTAGTATGAGCCTATAATGTCGCTCTACTCCTCACTATTATTACATAAAGGGAGCACTTTCATTTAACATAAATTACAATGAACTAAATGCTTCTGCACATGGCTCAAATGACTCATGCATGGTAATGGTAAAGTACTCACATACCACCTCTTTTGAACCTCAGCTGCCCAGAAGGTCTGCCATCTCTTGGGCATGAATGTGACGGATTTCACCCGAGCCATCCTCAGTCCCAGGATCAAAGTGGGCCGAGACTATGTGCAGAAGGCGCAGACTCAGGAGCAGGCAGAGTTTGCTGTGGAGGCTCTGGCCAAAGCCACTTATGAGAGGATGTTCCGCTGGCTTGTTATGAGGATCAACAAAGCACTGGACAAGACCAAGAGACAAGGCGCCTCTTTTATTGGCATCCTGGACATCGCTGGGTTTGAGATCTTTGAGGTTAGCAACTTGGATGGTACAATGTACAGCAATACCAGCAACTATAATAAGACTGCAGTATTAAAAGAGTGCATTAGAGTCAATTCGTTTTCCATCTTGTCTGTCCAGCTGAACTCCTTTGAGCAGCTTTGTATCAACTACACCAATGAGAAGCTGCAGCAGCTCTTCAACCACACCATGTTCATCCTGGAGCAGGAGGAGTACCAGCGTGAGGGCATCGAGTGGAGCTTTATTGACTTTGGCCTGGACCTGCAGCCCTGCATTGACCTCATTGAGAAACCTGTGAGTTTAATAGTTTGTCAAACCATTTTGGGCTTCACAATAAACTTTGTTAAATACCCATTCTGGGAGGTGTATAGTAAATTGGTTACAGAGAATTGAAGAAAAACTCACTTTTTTCAGGCCAGCCCACCTGGTATTCTGGCTCTTCTGGACGAGGAGTGCTGGTTCCCCAAAGCTACAGACAAGAGCTTTGTAGAGAAGGTCCTTCAGGAACAAGGCACACACCCCAAGTTCTTCAAACCCAAGAAACTGAAGGATGAGGCTGACTTCTGTATCATCCATTATGCTGGAAAGGTACATTAATTCATCTACAAATTGTAGATCTTGTTTTAAGACACATGACTTGACAGTTTAACTTCTTTAGGTGGACTACAAAGCAGACGAGTGGCTCATGAAGAACATGGACCCACTGAATGACAATGTGGCTACACTGCTGAACCAGTCTACTGACAGATTTGTGGCAGAGTTGTGGAAAGATGGTGGGTTAAACTTGAAGCTTTGGTATTGTACAAACACCTCTTAACATTCATTTGGGATTTTATTTCTCTTCATATTGTTCTTTGGTTTCCTTTGTTCTCACCTTTTCTTTCATCCATGATTTCCTTTGTTTGGCCCCATTTTGTCTGTCATTCCTTTTTGTCTGGGTCTCAGAGGTGCAAAATTGTCAGAGAGCCTATTTTTATCAGCGCTTTCCTATTCTCCACTCAGACTCAGGTGACATGACTTCTTTTTCTTTTGATTTGCTTAAATCTACCACATCCTTCTGTGGCATCCTTCAGTTTTCAGTTGAGTGTCTACCTTACCTTCTCAGCTTTTGTCATTGAACTCTCCTCTCTCCTTCTGTGATAGTGTTGTGTGGGACCCCTGGTGTTGCTCATGGGTACTGCGGAAATGGGTATAAATTGCATGGGTTTGGTGTGGTTTGCCACAAAATACATGCCCACTGCAAGTTTGACACACAGAGAAATGATACATTACAACAGCTCTACAGTCCATTCACAAACCGCTTTCTGCATCAAGTTTGTTTTTGATTTTGGGTGTGTCTCATTCCTCTTAATTGCAGTACCTTTTCCTGTTACTGTGCAAACTTGAACATTGCAAAATATTTTTATTTTACTTTTTATTTTTATTTTTTTTAAACTGGGCTTCACCCCACAAGGAGTGGAACGTATAGGTCATACAGATCTATCCTGTAAATTTTGTTTTGTTTTTCAGTGTTTCTCCTTATTTGCATAAAGTGAATCTCTTAACACTTTCTTAAGCTTGTCTGAGCTTGAATAACCAGTTGTAGTTCTATGGAAAAGTGTTTTTGGAGAATGACCCACAGACCCCACAAACTGCATGGTTTGATTAGTGTTCTGTTCCTTTATAATGATGTTTTAATGCAGTTTTACTACAATCAATGTTTTGTTTTTTTACTTAAAATGATTGGGTTGTAGTTCAAAAAGCATAAGAGAAATGGGACATATCCATCATTATGCCTCTCCACGCTTCACCTGCATTTGCCCCATTTTGTTTTTTGCCTTTTTCACTTGTGTTGGTTCATGTTTATTTGACAGCGTTCCTGTACGTGTATACTGCCTAGGCGTTGGGTTTGAATTTGCATGGATATATGGTGGCCTGTATTATATTTGGCCTAAAATCTTCTTTTCTCCAGTGGATCGCATCGTTGGGTTGGATAAAGTGTCCGGCATGTCTGAGATGCCCGGTGCCTTCAAGACTCGAAAGGGAATGTTCCGCACTGTGGGCCAGCTGTACAAAGAGCAGCTGTCCAAACTCATGGCCACTCTGAGGAATACCAACCCCAACTTTGTCCGCTGCATCATTCCGAACCATGAGAAAAAGGTAAAGAAGCGTGTTGACAAAATTCAGTCGAATTATAACATTTGCTTAAATATTTGTGTGTCCTTAGGCTGGTAAACTAGACCCCCATCTTGTCCTGGACCAACTGAGGTGTAATGGTGTGTTAGAAGGTATTCGTATTTGTAGACAGGGATTCCCCAACCGCATCGTATTCCAGGAGTTCAGACAAAGGTAACGGATTACTCTAGGGATTGCTAATACTTGTACTAGCATAGTCTGACTTTGCGCTCATTTGCAGGTATGAAATCCTCACTCCCAATGCTATTCCTAAGGGCTTCATGGATGGAAAGCAGGCCTGTGTGCTCATGGTAAGATATTTTGAACACATAAATTGCATTACTGTTTTGTGAATTATATAAATGTCTCAATGTACAAATGGTTTGTACAAGTAAAGGTATAAAAAGGAAGGGCTTAAATGACTTTGAACTTGAATGTTTTGTGCGCAGATCAAAAGCCTGGAACTGGACCCAAACCTGTACCGCATCGGTCAAAGCAAAGTGTTCTTCAGAGCTGGAGTTCTGGCTCACCTGGAGGAGGAGAGGGACATGAAAATCACAGACATCATCATCAGCTTCCAGGCTTGGTGCAGGGGATATGTCGCCCGCAAGTAACTATACAACCGACTGAAAACAAATGATCTGTTTTGATCTCGATCTCTTTATTAATGTGTTCTGTATTGCAGGGCCTTCGCCAAGAGACAGCAGCAGCTTACTGCAATGAAGGTCATCCAGAGGAACTGTGCCGCTTATCTCAAACTAAGGAATTGGCAGTGGTGGAGGCTCTTCACTAAAGTAAGACGTGAAACCTTTTTAAAATGCATTTAAGACACTGTCACCATTTTTTATTTATTAGGGCAATGTAACGCATACAGTAACAAAAATGGATGGTTAATCAAATTTTACAAACACTAGACTGTATTTTCCCTGGAGTCAGATTGAGTTGCATCTACAAGTGCATGTGGGGTATTCATAAACGTACTCATGTGTTCAGGTGAAACCTCTGCTCCAAGTGAGTCGACAGGAGGAGGAGATGCAAGCTAAAGATGAAGAGCTGCATAAGGTTAAGGAGAAGTTTGTCTATGCAGAACAGCAACTGAAAGAGATGGAGGACAAGCAGAGGCAGGTAATAATCTGACAATGTGTTAAATATTGTGTTTTATTTTAGGATGAGATTTTGGACTATGCATTGCATTGTTTTCACAGATAAATGCTGAGAAGGTGGCTCTTCAAGAGCAGCTCCAGGCAGAGACAGAGCTGTGTGCTGAAGCGGAGGAGATGAGGGCCCGACTCGCTGCAAAGAAACAGGAGTTGGAGGAGATCCTTCATGACCTGGAGGCCCGTGTGGAGGAGGAGGAGGAGAGGGCTTCTCACTTGACAACAGAGAAGAAGAAAATGCAGCAGAACATTGCTGTGAGCATTTGGAGCACAGATGGCATCAATGATTACTGTTGTTTAAAGCCAAACTCATGCAGGGGATTGTGCTTCTAGGACTTGGAGCAGCAACTGGATGAAGAGGAAGCAGCCAGACAGAAGCTGCAGCTGGATAAAGTCACTCTGGAGGCCAAGATGAAGAAGATTGAAGATGATGTGATGGTTCTAGAGGATCAAAACACCAAACTTAACAAGGTTAGAATTGACAGTCCTCACTCTGTCCACCTTAACATAGCGATAAAGGGAATATATGATGAAATGTCCAAACATATCCGCCTTTGTAGGAGAAGAAAATGCTAGACGAGAGGATCTCTGAGTTCACCACAAACCTGGCAGAAGAGGAGGAAAAGTCCAAGAGTCTTCAGAAACTCAAGACCAAACATGAGGCCATGATCACAGACTTGGAGGGTGAGAGAGTTATCTACTCCCGAATATTTGCATTTGTTTTAAACCAACTTGTGAGTACATTCCTAACTTTTACCATATTTTTTCTTTTTAATTTCTTGTTAGACCGCCTGCGCAGAGAAGAGAAGCAGCGTCAGGAGCTAGAGAAGAACAGACGTAAACTTGAGGGAGACTGCACCGAGGTCCTCGACCAGATTGCGGAGCTGCAGGCCCAGATCGCTGAGCTCAGGGCTCAACTGGCCAAGAAAGAGGAGGAGCTGCAGGCTGCTCTTGCCAGGTAGGTTACCCCTCCAATATAAACAACAACTATCAACATGACGTTTCTAATAAAATTATATGTTTGAAACTAAGGATTGAAGAAGAGGCTGCTCAGAAAAACCTGGCCCAGAAAAAGATCCGTGAAATGGAGGCTCAGCTGACAGAACTGCAGGAGGATCTGGAGCTTGAGAGACAGGCTCGGGCCAAAGCAGAAAAGCACCGCAGAGACCTGGGCGAGGAACTTGAGGCCCTCAAGACTGAGCTAGAGGACACACTGGACTCCACTGCAGCCCAACAAGAACTCAGGTACACGGAGAGGGGCATACTTTATGTGAACATTTGAATTGTAGTGTAATTTTAATGTAGCTCTCATTAAAATGGTTTAGTTGCTTACAATAAATGCAGGGTTTTATTTACACACATTCTACATTCAGCAGGCTTGTTTTGTAAATTTTTGTTTTTATTTTCTTAGGACCAAACGTGAGACTGAGGTGGCTCATCTAAAAAAGACCCTAGATGAGGAGGCAAAGGTTCATGAACAACTGCTGGGCGAGATGAGACATAAACATGCTCAGGCCTTTGATGAACTCAACGAGCAGCTTGAGCAAGCAAAGAGGGTAAATTACTTTTTCACCAATTTACTTTTTAAAAATGATTTAATCATTGTAACAATAATTCATAAATGTGTTGTCCCCTTAAGAACAAAGTGTCTGTGGAGAAGGCCAAGCAGGCTCTAGAGTCTGAGAGGAATGAACTTGCCATCGAGCTGCAGACGCTGATGCAGGGCAAAGGAGAATCTGAGCACCGCAGAAAGAAGGCTGAGGCCCAAGTCCAAGAGCTGCAGCTCAAGCACACTGAGAGTGAGCGTAATAGACTGGAGCTGGCTGAGAAAGTGGCCAAAATGCAGGTAATTAATTTTGTGTACATATAAGATCTTTGAAGATGTCTGAGGTGTTCTGCCTCTAATAGTTGATCTGTTAATGCTGTGTCCATAGGCAGAACTAGATAATGTCAACACTTTGCTGAGTGATGTGGAGGGAAAGTCCATAAAAGCAGCCAAAGACTGCTCTACTGTAGAGTCCCAGCTGCAGGATGTCCAGGTATATTCGACAAATCTATTTGTTTCTGTAGAATTTTGCCAGTAACTACTAGTGGTCTGACAAAAACATTTTATCTGATGTCTGGGACCCAAACATGCCCATGTCTTGACTGTTCATACAGGAAGTACTTCAAGAGGAGACCCGTCAGAAGTTGTCCCTGGGCACTCGTCTGCGGCAGCTGGAGGAAGAACAGAACAACCTGAAGGAGCAGCTGGAGGAGGAAGAGGAGGCCAAGAAGAATGTGGAGAAGCAGCTGCTCACAGCTCAGGCCCAGGTACACATTTGTTTACCTATAATGATGATCTCGTACTTGCATGATGTTAATGATACTGCTTGTCTATAGATGGCTGATTTGAAGAAAAAGCTGGAGCAAGATGCCAATAATCTGGAGTGTACTGAAGAGGCAAAGAAGAGGTACCAGAGGGACTTGGAGACTGCAAACCAGCGCCTGGAAGAGAAATGTGCTGCTTTTGAGAAAATGGACAAGACAAAGACCCGCCTTCAGCAAGAGCTGGATGACATGCTGGTGGACCAGGACCACCTGAGGCAGATTGTCTCCAACCTGGAGAAGAAGCAGAAGAAGTTTGACCAGGTAATGTAATTTGGATAGAATTTTAATACAAGATATTGTCTAATGTAATATTAACCTAGTCTATTCTGTTTTTAGATGCTTGCAGAGGAGAAGAACATCTCTGCCCGTTATGCAGAAGAACGTGATCGTGCTGAGGCAGAGGCCCGTGAGAAGGAAACCAGAGCTCTGGCATTAACTCGAGAGCTGGAGTCACTGATGGACCTGAAGGAAGAACTTGACCGCAGCAACAAACAGCTCAGAGCAGAGATGGAGGATCTAGTGTCCTCAAAGGATGATGTTGGCAAAAATGTAATACTTTGCTTCATTTTATAATCTTTTGCAAATCACTTGATTTGAAATGGTGAATGTTGAATTTGTCTGATCATGGTGCATTCATTTTTTCTGAGACATTTTCTGTTCATTTTCATGAGCCTCATTGCGATTTGTATATTGTCAGGTGCATGAGCTGGAGAAGTCCAAGCGCACACTGGAGCAGCAGCTGGAGGAGATGAAGACTCAGCTGGAGGAGCTGGAAGATGAACTCCAGGCCACTGAGGATGCCAAACTGAGACTGGAGGTCAACATGCAGGCCATGAAGGCTCAGTATGAGAGGGACCTGGCAGGGCGTGATGAGATGGGAGAGGAGAAGAAGAGGGCTCTGGTCAAACAGGTGACACGAGTCTTTCATTGGTTATATCAACACTTGTATATGTATGTGTCTCCATGTTTCTACAGAAAGTAACTAAAATGTAGAATTCACTTGTTCCTGCTTTTTTTTTTTAATTAACCTATGCATTAAAATGCCATGTTATTGTCCAGGTGCGAGAGATGGAGCTGGAACTAGAGGATGAAAGGAAACAGCGCTCTGCTGCTGTGGCTGCACGAAAAAAAATGGAGCTGGATCTAAAGGAGCTGGAGGCTGCCATCGACACGGCCAACAAGAACAGAGACGAGGCCCTCAAACAGCTCAAGAAACTGCAGGTCTGTGTCGGTGCAGTCACAGTCATCAACATACTTTAGAAGAGATTTACGCTGGTTTGAGCATGATTAATGTCTTTTGATCAGGCCCAAATGAAAGATCTGATGAGGGAGCTGGAGGACACCCGCATGTCCAGAGAGGAGATCCTTGCCCAGAGCAAAGAGACTGAGAAGAAGATGAAGAGCATGGAGGCTGAGATGATCCAGATGCAGGAGGTACATTTCTCTGTACATTACTCTCCGAATTTAACACCAGTTTGAATGTCATAACTGATATTACATCTCTGACCTTGCACTGTAAATTTTGTAGGAGCTGGCCTCTGCAGAAAGGGTGAAGAGGCAGGCCCAACAGGAAAGAGACGAGCTCCAGGATGAGATTAACAACCAGGCTGCTAAGAAGTTAGTTATTTTCTATTACTCACTTTTTGCTTTGACATACCTTTAGAAGAAAACTGTTATGCATCCTGTATGTTCTGCATCTCTCAAATCTGTTTCCGTCTGTGCTGTCAGTGCACAGGCAGCTGAGGAGAGGAGGCGTCTGGAGGCTCGTATCGCTCAGCTAGAGGAAGAGCTCGAGGAGGAGCAATGCAACACTGAGCTGGTCAATGACAGGCTCAAGAAAGCAATGCTTCAGGTCTGCTCATTGATCCACCACAAATCCAATTTGTACTTGCCTGTGTGATTGCAAAATATTAAAGGTAGCTTGTATGTAGACTGACCAGATGAACGTGGAGTTGACTGCAGAGCGCAGCACTTGTCAACGTGTGGAGGGGGCACGGTCCCAACTCGAACGCCAGAACAAGGAGTTGAAACTGAAACTTCAGGAGTTGGAGGGGACAGTCAAGTCAAAGTACAAGGCCAACATGGCTGCTTTGGAGGCTAAGATCGCCCAGCTAGAGGAGCAACTTGACCTCGAGACCAGGTATAATCCAAGGATTCTATTGTTACCATAGAGAAATATTTTATTTGCAAAACAAAGGCTAACGCAAGCAGAGCTTAGTTCAGTCCACACCATGCAAAGATATGCTCCTAACTGAACTAAGACTACGTTCACACTGCAGCCTCTATTTTCTCTAATTTTTTTTCGCCTCTATGCGACCTGTATCTGATCTTCTAATGACAGTCTGAACGACACAGATCTGATTTTTTCCAAATGTGATCCAGGTCACTGGGATATGTGGTCCTAAATCCGATACATATCCGATCTTTTGGCATGCGACTTCAGTCTGAACGGCCAGGTCGCATTCATCTGTCTCCTCCAGTGAGAGTGGCACAAGTAGGCACTCACAAATGTACATAACACGTTCTTCTCGTCTTGTGAAAATAGTGTATGAACGTATCAGTGAAGGGGCGAAGCACGCAGCAATCCCACCACTCTTGGCTGCAACTCCGCACAGGCACGTTCATTTCTACGGACGTTGCTGCCACTGCCCCACAAAACGCCGTAGCCAAAAACCTTGTCCTTCTTTCTCCCTCTCCTCTTTTAAAACAAATAAGCTGTACTGGAGCCAGAACATGTACAGCTACTAGGCTACTTCCGTAAACATTGAGCACGCTCCCTGCATGTGACGTCATCGTGTCCTCCAATGCGCATGCGGGACACTTTTGGGCCGTTTAACATTCACACTGGAGATCACATACAAATCGGATTTAATTGGAAATGTGAACGGCCTGCAAAAAAAAATCTGATTTCACAAAAAAATCGCAATTGAGCATTAAGCCCTGCAGTGTGAACGTAGTCTAAGTCTGATTACTTTTTACTCAGAGAGAGGCAGGCTGCCACAAAGCTTGTGAGACGCACCGAAAAGAAGATGAAGGAGGTGATTCTGCAAGTGGATGACGAGAGGCGCAACTCGGAGCAGTACAAAGACCAGGTAAGGTATTTGAATGGTGTCTTCTCAGAAGTCAAATCTGCTATCAGAAAAGCTGACACGGCATTATGAGATGGATATCTGTGTTCTGTTTTCTGTTTGTACCCCTCAACCTAAGCTTACCCTCTTTTGTATTTCAGGCTGACAAGTTGAACTCTCGCATGAAGCAGCTGAAGCGTCAGCTGGAAGAGGCCGAAGAGGAAGCCCAGAGAGCCAACGCCAACCGACGGAAACTGCAAAGGGAGCTTGAGGACGCCACTGAGTCTGCAGACGCCATGAACCGTGAGGTCACCAGCCTCAAAAACAAGCTCAGGTAAATGTCCATTATAGTATTTGACTTTCATATTGAACGATACTCTGTGTGCTCTTAGCCTTTTTCACTAATATTTATATCAACTGCCCATTTTTAAATGGGTATAATGTGCATAACTAAGACGTCATATTTGCTTTTCAGGCGTGGAGACCTTCCCACTTTTGTGCGCCGTACTGTTCGCACCGGCATAGAGAGCGATGAGGAGAGTGAAGCAAAAAGCGAGACCCCTGAGCCCAAGCCTGAGTGAAACGGCGCCATCTATAATCCACACATCTGAACTGCATTATAAATGGACATTACTGTACAAGCTCGTAAGAAAAGACCAATATTATCAGATTAGTGTCTGGGATCTTTTCTTGGAAATCTATACCTGTGAGCATCTGTCACCTTAGACAATCTATGCATAGGCCACTCACGTTCATTAGAGACTCCAGTACACAGGGACAATCACTATACAACATTATACCAATACTTCCAAGACTTTAGTTTATCTGTTTGCTCGACTTTTCATTTTCTGGGAAAAGTAATTGTACTATTTTTATAAGGAACCTTGCAATTATGAGTAGTCTGAACTATCTATTTTTCTAATTTGACGAAGGTTAAAGAAGACAGATTTACTGGAAGGGGACCAAAGTAATATCTCCAAATAGATTTGTATTTTAAAGTTTTTATAATGGTTAAAAATGGAAGAGCTTTTTTCTTGCTCGTGCTCCTCTCGCCTCAGATTATTATGAAGGTTTATATGCTGAAATGTATTCTTAACTTAGCTGCACTTGCTTTTCAGCCTATTATATGCACCTATCGAAACACTTTTGAGGCCGAATGAAGACTGTCGACTGTGCTGAATTTAATAATTTTGCACTGAGATTAAAAAAAAAAAAAATCCATTCTAAACAACTTCCATTTACATGTTTCCTATGTCAGTTCTCACTATGGCCTTAACATGTGGCTACATTCCACTGGGCAGAAATGTTTGGCTGTGTGTTTTTCTGGACATGCATTGATTTGTGTTTATCAGTGTTTATTGTTTAGGTTAAAGGTGAATGGGAGGTGGTGAAGGGTAGACTCTGACTCACTGCACACTGTATTCCCAGGGCACAGTTTGGCGAGAAACGCAATGTTATCATAGGCCAAAGGCACATTTAAAATAACATTCACTGTAAGACATTTTTTATGGGAAAAAAGGCTGTGTCCCCAAAATGCTTTTGGCTCACACTGCTGGGAAGTGAGAGGAAATATGTTGTTCAAAACAGCTCACTCTTTCGCACTTAAAGGAATATTTGGAAAAATATGCATCTTCTCCTTTCTATGTCTGTCTGCTCTCGGAATCACAATCATATTGTGTTATAACGATTAAAGAGGCTTTCTAAACTGCTACAAGTGCCATGTTTTTTTTTTCCTGTGTGCATGTTCTGTTATTTGTAGGCAGGGGGCAGTCAAGCCTTTGAATGTGGGGCCTTGGTTTGCTCAAACCAGTTTCATTGTGGTGCAAGGTTGTAAACAAGGATGGGGACTGGTAAGAACTCTTACTCCTTTAAATAGTTCAGATAATCCTGTTTCAGATTACATCACAGAACTTTGTCTTGTGTTTTTATAATCCTATTTTTTTATTGAAAGCTTGTGGAACCCTTACCAATCCATTGTTTTATAATTTGCAGTTCTCTTGATAAGTGTATATAAATGGATGGGTATATGTAGGTTTACTGGCTGCTTTTTCTCAGTGTGAAATCACAACTTTCTAGAATTGCCAACCAATATAATTGTGTGAGCCATCATATGTAATAATTGACTACATTTAACTATAATTACCAAAAATAGGCCTATCGTAATGTTGAATTGTGACTACTCCATTGGTTGTTGTGGTATCCTCCCAAAGAGTTGCCTGGAAATCCAGAAGGACATCTCTGTATTTGAGTCTGGGTTTTTCCAGACAACCCAAAGAGCTGATCTGAGTATTTTTTTTTATTTTATTTTAAATAACAGTAATTACACGTTTTCCCCAAATTAGTAGAGCTACCTTTCAAAAAAAAACAAAAAACAAAAAACAAAAAACTTGTAAGAGTGGGCGTTTTTTTGGTGTGTTGTCGGTAACCAATCAGAAATGTAAATCCCCAGGGTGGGCGGGGTTTCTGGGGCGTACGCGTTGACGTCATTCCCGATGTCAAGTTGAACAGGAACCGGCTCATTCACAGTTTTCCAAGAGGGAACTTCTCTCCATCGCATCAGATCAGTCGGGTTCTATCCTGAAGGCCTTTTTTTTAACGCTTAATCTGTTTGTTTTTTTTTTAACTGGAGCAATGTCTTTTAAAAGTGAAGTTCGTAGATATCTTAAAATTCAGCGGCTTTAGGTCCAGCTTCATTTCTGGGGGGATTTGGAACCACATGCTTTCAAAGTAAGAACACTTTAGCAAGAAGTTTAGCAAGAAGTCTGCATCCATGAATATGATATTGATTTACCAGGAATGTTCCACAGTGCTGTATTAAACGTATCCATCTCGAGCAGATGACTGTAACAGCTGAAGTTACAGGTCTTTGCAGTAAAGACACTTGCTCCTTCACTGAACATGCAAGATGGACACGTTTAATACCGCAGGTCTACAGTAACATCTATCTGCAAGCAGGTGACGGACCTCCAGCAGAAAGACTAGACCTACATTATTTTTAAGTCTTGATATCGTGTAACTAATAGACTAGCCTAACACATGATGACCTGTTGTCATGTGCTGAGACTTTGTTTCTTTTGTACGCAGTTTATGTTGCAATTCACAAATTTGCCTTAGCCTCGTGTGAAACTCGTGCAGCATCACTTTGTTAATCTGCAGCTGGACGTGGTTAAACCTGTGACTGACTCACAAATGGATAACATACTGTTGATCAGGTGACCTGCAAGTTTAGCCCCAAAAGGCCTTTGCAGAGTTGCACATTTAATAACAATCTTGATCCAGGGCTTGGTGCATGCTGATAGCATTAGCAATTTTAATAGCCTAAATATATATACATTTTCATTTTAGGTATTTCTGTTTGTTGGGTTGACAGTGACAAGACTGCCTTTTTTGTACTGAAGACTGTTGGAACAATGGAATTTGCATTGGTAAGTTTGTCTTTTACTCTGAAGCCATGTCATAAATCTTGGTTGCAGTTAAGTATAGGTTATGGTGTTCTCTTAAATAGATAACACCAGTTTGATAACCTGTTTTAGCTCGTGTATTACAGATAGGAGCTGTAATGCAATTTCAAAGTCGAAAAGTCAAAGTATAACTGGGTTGTTAATTATATAGCACACTTATGTAATGTAACATTGTAAGAAACCTAAATACATATAGCTCTCAAAAACACCATGCCTTTATTATTTAATAGCAATAACCTAGGCAAACTCAAAGATGTACGTCAAACACTAATTATAACCGTTAGAGTATATTAATTTTACCCTTGAGTTTTACTAACTGGAGTTGACTTTTCCATTTTCCTCATGTCTGTGTGCAGGCCCATCCCGCTCTCAAGGCCTTCATGTGTGGCTCTCTTAGTGGAACATGCTCCACTCTGCTGTTCCAGCCCCTGGACCTGGTGAAGACCCGCCTGCAGACCCTGCAGATCGGTGTGCAGCCCAGGTCAGTCTGCATGTCCTCATCTCTCACTTACAACAAATACACTCAACACTGGCGTCAATGTGGGTCCAGTGCAGTCTCTGAAATGCCAATGAGCCACATATTGAATCAGCTGAATTGATTGATTGTTTGTCCTGCAGCACATCCAGAATTGGCATGGTGACAGTGTTTCTGAACGTTGTGCGCACAGAGAAGCTCCTCGGACTGTGGAAAGGGATTTCCCCAGTGAGTGTTTTACAGGGTTTTACGGTGCATACAGCATATATTTGAATTCAGAGACCTAGATAAACGGACAGTTATTGTTACTTAAACCAAGGAGGTTGCAATCTGTTAGCAAGATGACAAAGTGCATAACAACAGAAACAAAAGAAAATACAGTACTCGTATGTGCCAGAAACTGATGACTGTATCATTTAATTTTATAGTTTATGCATTTATTTTGTTAAACCACTGTAACTTCAATTAATGTTTTATTATTGCAGTCATTTGCACGGACCATCCCAGGTGTGGGCATTTACTTCAGTACATACTTCACCCTGAAGCAGCACTTTGTCCAGGGGCAAAGCCCTGGGGCCATGGAGGCGGTGCTGCTGGGAGGAGGGGCCCGCAGTGTGGCTGGGGTCATCATGCTGCCTGTCACTGTCATCAAGACACGATTCGAAGTTAGACTCATTTTCTGTAAAAAGTATTAATTCACGTAGTGTTTTTGGTCTTTGTCTAAGGCTGTTGTTGTTTTAGTGTGGCAGGTACAGCTATGGAAGTGTAGCAGGGGCCCTCCGAAGTGTGTGTCGGACAGAAGGTCCAGGGGCTCTCTTTTCTGGACTATGGGCCACGCTCCTCAGAGACGTCCCCTTCTCTGGGATCTACGTCATGTTCTACAGCCAGACCAAAGCTGCACTGCCCCCAGGTAAGCAGGTCCTGGAGAATTTGGGTATGCAAATGTATCAAAGTTAGTTCAGTGTCTAATAATGCCTGTAATGGAGACCCATGTACCACCATGACATAAGATAATGCTTTTGGCACCTCTATCATAGGCTAACTAAGTAGATGTTTAGATTTCTTCTTTAATGACCTCACATAATTATAAAACAAACCAGAACATCATTATATTGATGCTGAATACCTGTGAAACAACAATTAATGGGACCAAGACTTGTTGGGGCAAATGAATATTGAATGAAAATAAAGTTCCTGTATTCAGGTCTTACCTGCACCTGGTTCATCAAACATGTAAGGGTGTTTGCTGATTTCACTTAAATCTAGTTTTCTTTTCTTTCAGAAATTAGCCTGTCTGTCTCCGCACCTGTGGCTAACTTCAGCTGTGGTGTTATGGCTGGTGTGTTGGCCTCTCTGATCACTCAGCCTGCAGATGTGGTCAAAACACAAGTGCAAATCAACCCACAGCTCCGGACACCACAGGCCATCACATTCATCTATATGGTATCTTTCTGTTTTGAGATTAATATTGCAGTTATTAACTAGTGTCCAAATGACCATAAACATTTTGATCTAATTGCCCTATTGTGTATAGGAACATGGTTTGAAGGGCTTCTTCCGAGGTGCTGTGCCGAGGCTTCTCAGGAGGACTATGATGTCGGCGATGGCCTGGACTGTCTATGAGCAAATGATGGCACGTCTTGGACTTGCATCCTGAGAAACAACTGTCAAGAAATCACAGCAGGAGTCAAGTCACTGAAAGATCTGACCAAACACAATGGTCAACTATTAAATACCATGAACTGTACTGTACTGTTACATGGAGCGAAGCCTTTGTTTTGTACTTTCTACTAAATCCGTAGTTAAATATTAGAATTGTTCCTAACCATTTATGAATGATTATGGACATTCGCCTTAATTTTGAATAAGGTGACTCAAATATTATTATATTATGAAAACTGCACAATGCTATTTTGCTTATTTAAGTAGTGTGACCTGCAGACTTATAAGTACATTGAGCAGGTATTATGTCCTTGTCGCTCAAAAACAGGGAAATTGCCTATTGATTCAAATTCACTGTAAATGACCTCCATGGATATGAACCATCTTTCACATTGCACTTTAACTCTAACTATCGCTTTTGAGTGTCATTTAGTGTTTTTACTTTTTGTTGTTCATTTGTCTGCTAATCTAATCTAAGTATTTTTTTTGACATTGTTATTTTATTTAAAAATAAATAACATTTAATGTGTGCCCTCTTTTTGTGCATAAATTGTCGTTATTGAACTAACAGACTATCTTTATCTGGTAGGCTAAGCTTGACCTGGAAGGGCAGCCTGTAATGTTTGTAGACTGTGACCCAATCCTACAACATCATGACCTGATTGAGTAGAATGGATTGGATTCAGAAAGTTATCAGAAAGGAACTTTCAGATAAGGAACTTTCTGATAAGGAGACATTATTCAGCACACAAAAAGATAAAGAGTGGCAAGACATGACATTAGAGATCAAGGGAGAATAAACATAAAAATGCTCACTTAACTAGGTGGAAATAAAGTAATTTGATACATTTTCATTGTGTGTAGAAGAATATAGTGATATTATGAAGATGGGTAATACAGTCAACAGCAGTGACATAGCTTTTCACTTTTCTTGAATAATTCATATTAACATATGGGCCCTTTAGCACGTGGGTTATCACTGAGAAATATAAATCAACATAAATCGTTAGAACAGTGCTTCTCTAATCCATGACTTCCCCCTGACATCAACTCCTGCCCCTTCGCTTCGAGGTTTCCCAGAAATGTGCAAAGCTTGTTATTGCCTAATAGGTTACTCTAAATTATCGAACTAGCCTAACCATTAATAGGCATGTTAAACTGGTCTACAAGCAAAATGCCTCCGTCTAGGTCACTAATAAAGAAAAAGTAAGTCAGAAGTGCTGATTGGCTATAGTTTCCAAGATATAGTATTGGGTCAATATAGGAAATTTATGCAAAAACTCTATTTTATCAGAAGGTACAGTTCTATCTGAAAGCCTGTCTGCACATTCACATACATTCATTTTAATATGTCTAGAGTTTAAACATCAAATATTTTTTTGATTTCACATAAGAGAGATGCCTCGAAATTGTGTGCACCTGATGTCTTAAGATATTTTTTGTTTATTTCTTGATGGATAAAGAAGTGCAAGTTAAATATTTTCAAAATATAAATATTATTATTTAAGCAAAAATGCCTAAATCTATTGTATAAACAGATGCGATTTTGATGTAAAACAATATCATTAAATATCTTGAATACATTAGCTAACCAGCACAGTTATCAATTGATTTTCAGTTCATCTTATCAATATAAATGAGATTTAGCCACTTTTATCTCGGAAGCAGATCGAGTCCAAAAATTGTAAACCAGTGTTATAGGGTGATGCAATTCTTAAATTAAACAAACTCTCTTCTGTATTAACGCTGTGTAACTATTACATCTGGTTTGACATCTTAGTGTTGTTGGATGTTGCAACGTTTGTGTCCTGAACATTTTATCTTGGGTAAATATCATTGCGACACATTACGATCTTTAACCGAGAACTCAGCGTCTGGGGAGTTTCTTAATATGGTCTTTCCATCTTCTTTGTCTTAATATGGGATACTCATCCGACCCACTGAGCTGTCCGCATGGACCCTGTCCTCTGGTTACATCTGCCTCACTTTTAGTACAAAAACGTCCTCTGGTGGACAAACTGTACGACACTTTTTCCTACGAATGTGGTGAAACTTTTGAACGTTGTTTTGTGGGAATTTGTTTAAAGTAGCTTTCATCTTGCTCATAAAAACTGAAACAAAAAAGACAGCAAAAGAATGTCTATAAAGCATTTATTATTTGGCTTAATAATACACCGACCAATCAGAGCTTCGGATCCGGGGTATAAATGTGACGTCATTTCCTCTTCTCGCTCTCTTTTTCACCGTGTGGTCAGATTTCCATACGGCGTTGTTTCGTGGTGAGTTTTTAAGGCTTTTATTTGACAGTAAACGTTTTCAATACGAGGAATTAAAGTCTCGTACAATCATACACGCATGTAACTACACAATATTCCAATTCACGTGCGTTGGTTGGTCTAACTTTTAGGGATAATAGTTGACACAATGAACATGGCTAATGTAGAGCTAACATGCTAATGAAGACACGCGGGCAGACGAGTACCGCGCCTCTGAAGGACGCAAATAAACATTCTATAAAGTTGTCTTTTCCCCGATTTCTGACTAGAATGGAAGGGAAAAAATTGCACAGTTTATGTAACCAACTGTGAATGTAGAAGGAAGGTTGCATTCGACAGTCCGACCGCTTCTAAACAAGGATGTATACTGTATTTTTTTTTATGCAGTTCGTCTAATCCCCCTGTATCATTCATTCTACAGCTCTCCCAATAACTCGTTGCTCAAGGGAAAGCGGTCACGATGTCCGGAGGTCTGGATGTCCTTCAAATGAAGGAGGAGGATGTGCTCAAGTTCCTGGCTGCAGGGACCCATCTGGGAGGTACCAACCTGGACTTCCAAATGGACCAGTATGTATACAAAAGAAAAAGCGACGGTACGTGGCCAGAGACGATGAGAGTGAGACATTAAGTTTAATGTAGATTTTACCTAATGCTGTGGAATGTGATGTTACAGGTGTTTACATCATTAATCTGAAGAAGACTTGGGAAAAGCTTCTGCTGGCCGCTAGAGCCATTGTGGCCATTGAGAACCCAGCAGATGTGTGTGTCATCTCCTCTAGGAACACTGGACAGGTAGGACCACACACAGACTAAATTTTTGCACTCTATTAAAGCCGGACATCACTGTTGGTGCTCTGGTGTCGGAAGTGTGCTAGAGTGAGCTGGCTGGGTCTTTACAAGCACCATGAGGGCTCTTGTCCCATGAGTGGTGCTGTATAAGACATAGCCACATGTCTAGCAATTCTACAAAGGAAGTAAGATGTATTTTATTTATTTTATAGAGGGCAGTGCTGAAATTTGCCTCTGCCACTGGTGCCACCACATTCCACGGTCGCTTCACCCCAGGAACATTCACCAATCAGATCCAGGCTGCCTTCAGGGAGCCACGCCTGCTGATTGTGACTGACCCCCGTGCTGACCACCAGCCCCTTACTGAAGCCTCCTATGTGAACATCCCCACCATCGCACTGTGCAACACTGATTCTCCGCTGAGATATGTTGACATTGCCATTCCCTGCAACAACAAGGTGAACACTTATACTAAAACTCATACACACAGCAAGTGTCTGCACTGTCCTGCCTGCGCAGGTACAAGATGTTTGCTATGAAAATGCCTTTTGCTTCAAGAAAAGAGGGGTTAAATGTTGTGGCTACATATATACATGCATATGAATGGTCATACAATGACCATTGTAATTGATGGCCCATGTCTTGGGTTATAGGGTCACCACTCTGTTGGTCTGATGTGGTGGATGCTGGCTAGAGAGGTCCTGAGGATGAGGGGTACAATCTCCAGAGAACACCCATGGGAGGTCATGCCCGATCTGTACTTCTACAGGGATCCTGAGGAGGTAAAACACTGGTGTATTAAGCAGAAATTTGAGTAGTTAACTTGATCCTAAATCTCCATCTATTTAAGATTGAGAAAGAAGAACAGGCTGCAGCTGAGAAGGCCGTTGGAAAGGAAGAGTTCCAGGGTGAATGGAGTGCTCCTCCTGCGGAGTTTACCCAGCCTGAAGTGGCTGACTGGTCTGAGGGTGTGGCTGTGCCATCTGTGCCCATTCAGCAGTTCCCTGCCGGTAAGATCTTGAAATATTTCTATGTCTACAGTATACTTTGGCAAAGTTTTTATTTTATTGCAATCTTCTTGTAGCTGCTGCTGCTGCTGCTGCTGCTGCACCTGTCAAGACTGAAGTGTTCTCTGGTGAGATATATTCTGCATTGTATTTACTGCCCTTTTTTGTTTTGAACATGACACTGATTCTTGCCTGCTCTTGCAGAGGATTGGAGCACTCAGCCTGCTACAGAAGACTGGTCCACTGCCCCTACTGCCCAGGCATCCGACTGGGGCGGAGCTACTTCTGACTGGTCTTAATTACCAATGACAACAATAAAAGCGTTTTTACAAGCTGATTTGATTCTGGCTTATGTGGTTTTAACATGAAGGGGGGGTTCTACCTAGATGCAATATAATTTATGGTAAACAAAATGCATAAATAAACTGGATCATTTTTAGCCAAAGGTCAGACTAAAATGTGATCCTGGAGAGAATGCGTGCAGCTAGTGTAGGTGTCTGAGGTTTGTTGAAAAACAACGTAATAAAGCTTCATTACAAGTTGAGTAATTAACTTCAAATGTGCTGAAACGGATCAAAGAGGATTAAATGCACTGAAGGCATGAGTGAGGGCATGAGTGAGGGCATGAGTGAGGGCATGAGTGAGGCACATCTCCCGCCTGTGACGTGCTCCACCCGCTCCCTTCGCGCGTGGGGCTCAGAGGGGCGTGTCCCTGCGCCGCCATTGGGCCGAAGCGGTTCCTTTTCCTTCTCGCCTTCCGCTTTCTTTTCATACGCACACCCAGCCTCTGAATAATGATAATAATGATCAAGATGGCTACTACAGAGTCTTCCTTGCGGTAGCTGACCAAATTAATGGAAGCACTTCAGAGGGCTAATTTTAATAGTTGAAGGCCCTCTTAAGCGGCGGGTCCGCGTCAAGAGTCAAACTCGATGGATTAAATCGGGCTGCGGAGATTGAAAAGTCATTGTGTTGCCTGCAGCCTCATTCTGGGGAAGCTAGCTAGCAGAGCAACGAGGAGCTAGTTGTACTTGTCGACCACCTCTGGTTTGGCTTCCAGAGGACCGTGGCGCTGCCTGAGCTGTGGCCTGTAGTTGGTCGGGAAGTGTCAGATGGCAGAGCCGAGGAAAGTGCCCTTTGTCACCATCTCATCCTTTAACGCCGCACAGCCGACCCTGGAGCCCGGGAAGAAGCGCCGCCGCGAAGAGGACGGGGCGGACATCACTTTTGGGAAAGATGGAGGTGGAAGTACCGCGGGCAAAGGGGTAGGAGGTGGAGGGGCTCTTTTTGGGAGCACGGAAGCAGGCGAAACCGGCGAGAGGAAGCCCACTCTCCGCCTCAGCCTTTCCCTGAGCGAACCGAGTGAACGAGGCTCCGCGGAGTTTAACTACAGCGAGCTGACCAACAACACTCCCCCTCAGGTTAGTCCAACAACGGCCCCATGATGTTTGCAGGAGGGGCCCAACCTGGCAACACACTGAAGCCGGACAGACGGATATGGTGATAAGGGAATAGACGAGCCCTGTTTGTGCAGCCCAATACAAAAATAAAAGGTGTGCCAAATTCATTTCACCAATACCAATGCAATGTGACCAAAGTTTATAACAGCTTTGTTCACTTGGATCCAGCGCAGCATAAACAAACATCTGAATGTTAGTAACATCATTAAGGAAAATCACTACGATAATAAATAAAACATGGACGGCTGAGTCAGTTCATTTAAATACTGTACAACATTTGTGGCTAGCCCGTGTTGATTTATGAATGAAGTTGAGTTTTTTTTTTTTTTTAAACTAATGAATACCACTAATCATTTTGATTTCAACCAATTGTAAAAAGCCAAAACAGTGCTGTACTATTTATTGCCCTGTTTATAACAATTTTCTAACACAATTGATTAGTTTGCAAATTATAACTTGTGCAGTGAAAATTGTATTATTTATCATTTGTAGGTAAAGACGGTTTGCTCAGCGGCACCCAAAGGACTGACACCCTCGCTTGACCCCAGTGACCCTTTTGCTGATGATGAGAAGGAAAGACTTGAAGTGGAGGAACTGGCCAGGAAGTTTGAGAGCAAATATGCAAGTTTTACTTAACTTTTTGTTATGTGTTTGTTTATTTGGTGTAAATGGCTGCTGTTTTAATGTTTGCCTGATTGTCTTATCTGTGCAGGGAGGCGCAGGGGGAGCCAAAAAGAAGAAAAAAGATCGCATGCAAGATCTTATAGATATTGGTTATGGCTACGATGAGACTGACCCATTCATTGACAATTCTGAAGCTGTGAGTAAAGTATTGCGATTGTGTGTGATTGTGTATGTGTAGATACTGTATTGTATTACATCACTGCTACTACTAGGGATTTTCAGCTTTGTAACTGAAAAGAGTTCATAGAGGTGTTACCTCAATTGTCCTGAACGTTAAAGGCTGGTTGTTGTGGACATTTACACCATGTGTTTGACCTCAGGAGCAAGAAATCTGTTTAAAATTTACAAAACACATATTTGCCTCAATAACAAAAACTACTGCTCTTCTGTGTTTGGTCAGTATGATGAACTGGTCCCTGCCTCTCTCACCACTAAACATGGAGGCTTCTACATCAACACAGGAACACTGCAGTTCAGAGCTGCCTCGGACTCAGAGGGAGAAGACCCCAGCACAGCTGAAAACCACTTTAAGGTAAAGGCTTTGTCTACTCTGTATGTTTCTATTTAATGTGCATCATAAGATGTATACATTATCACTTTTATGGCTTCAAATTTAATTTATTTACATTTATCTTGCCAGATTTTATGGGTCCTTTAAAAGACAAAAGTGTGACTTTGTTTTTGTTGGTGCAGAAAACGAAAGATGGAGAAGAACGGGTAATTAAAAAACGTAAGAAGAAGCAAGATGGTGGTATCCTGGAAGAAAAGAAACCTAAGAAGAATAAAGTACCAAAGTCAGGGTAAGAAACTGATGATTTTTATTACCATATTTTAATAGATGGATAGATTTGTATGTTTGTTTTTTGTTTTATCTTTAGACCTGTGCACTACATACTAAAAACTTCTGCTCAAAAGTGTTTTTGTAAACAGTGAAAGACACCTGTACTTCCTGTGTGGTCGTTTCTTTTGATTCACACTGTAGATCTAGAACACTTGAAAAATCTATTAAAATGCTTTCTTTATGCTTCTCAGACCTCCTTTGTGACTTGACAAGTTGTGTTTATTTCGTTGTTGTAGAGTGTCCGCTCTGAATGCTCACCGTCCAGAAAAGAAGAAAAGGAAGAAGTTGATGAAGGACTCCCTGCACTTGGCTAACATGCTGCGGCGCTTCAACAGGGAGAAAGAGGAGATGCGCAAGAAGAACCTGGCTGGTGGTCTGCAGCAGAGACCTAACCCTAACCCTAAACTGCCCACTCCCAACAGCTCGCTGCTCACCAGTCAATCCAAAACCCCTGGAAACGACTGCAACATGGCTGACCTGACCTCTGACCCAATGGTCATGTCACTGCTTGGGACAGCCAACAATGACATTCTACAGGACATGATGGGGGACCTGGACTTTGGGATGCTGGACTCCCCTCACAGTCCGGTCCAAGGCGAGAACGGCTCCTTTGGGACGGGCCACAAGAGCAGAGTGTCTCAGGGCAGCTCCATGACCCCTCCTCCTCTGCCTGGTGGACTGCCTGCACCACTGGCAAAACGCATTGAGGACCTGAGAACGGTACAAATCAGCTGTTTGTTCTCTTTCTGAAATACTGAAAGTCTTTGAATCTCTGCAAATCCAAAAGCACACTCAAAACATTTTTTTGTTGTCGCCACAGGCCTCTAGACAGTTTGATGAAGAAGGTCGAAAGAAGTTTTTCACCTTGGACATGAACAATATTTTGTTAGAGTAAGTCGCACTGGCACATGTGTGTGGCAGGTACAGACACACACACAAACTCATGCCTGTGTCCTTCTGTGTGTTTGCCCAGTATTGAGCTACAGGTCCAGGAGCAGCCCTCAGAGATGCGTGCAGCAGTCTACTCCCACCTTGAGGCCTTTGTGCCTTGCAACAAAGAAGCTCTGCTCAAACGACTCAAGAAACTCAGCCTCAACATTCAGGTGAGCAAGGGAGCTCTTCATTTCTTTGGTAGACCACGCAAAGATTTGAAAGCTGAATGTACATTTTTGTCATTAACATACACACTATGTGGTCTGTATCACTTCACAACCATATCTTTTTCACAAAACCTCCCAAACATGTTGTCCATAGGTTTTGGTGGAATGGTATTGTAAAAGAGAGAGCTGTGTTGTTGTGTGCTATGTTAAAAATGCATCAAGCTAATTGATGAAAAATAAATAAATAAATAAATAATAATAATAATTAGAAATACATGGAGATGAATATATTTTATTCCACACAGGGCAACATTCTAGGCAAAACAAACCGCCTATGGGGGACTCTCCACTGGGAATGGTGCATCTTTTAATGTAAAGGTTTATGTTTTCAGTATGGAACAGAATCAATAAAAAGTAATAGTGTGCAAGAATGGTATGGAGCTGGTGATGTTCCAAGAGATTCTAAACAGAGCTCACATCAGGGGGTAGTATAGATGTGCTGACACGCTCTTCTCTGTGCCCCATTTTCTATATTTACCAGTTTGCTTTGTTCTCAGTCCCTCCTGAGCCTTCTCTTGTCTCTTAGGACGACCGACTTCGAACTCCTCTGCTCAAACTCAAACTGGCCGTGTGCAGTGTGATGCCAGAGCAGATTGCGCGCTACAATATGGACTGCATTGCCAAAGTGGCAAAGTAAGGATCCCATCGAGTGTCGCACAGCTCCCACTGACTGGAGCATGCAAACTGCAGTTATTGCATGCAGCACATAACACAGTATTACAAAAGTGTCAAGTGTTCTAGCCTTTGATACAAGATAAAATCTCAATCACTGTTGACAATTTGTAATTAGCTTTTGTTGAAAGTACTATTGGCTGGTTAGAGTAATTAATAATTAATTTAAATAATTATAATTATAATGCAATTCCAAATTCTACAAAGTGTCAATTGGCCAGCCTCCAAACTGCTTTGGCGCTTTTAACAAATTGCCAATCTTTCCAGGCAACAGGAGGAGGGGGAGAGAAATGGCTCTGACGATGATGATGAAGAGAAACCTGGGAAGAGGGTCATGGGTCCACGCAAGAAGTTTGTGTGGGATGATAAACTCAGGTACAATTCATAAGATGGTCCTAAAGATCCTCTTTGATCATACTTTAAAATAATCTTAAAAGTATTAAAGCATGTGTGGTCCTCCAGGACGCTGCTGTGTAACCTAGTGCGGGTCAAACTTAACTGTTATGAGCTGGAGGGGAAGACCTCTGTGTCTTTGGAGGACTACCTCAAGGGCTTTATGGAGAGCGAGGTGAAGCCTCTGTGGCCCAAAGGCTGGATGCAGGCCAGGTGGATATACAACCTTTAATATGGGTTGATATTTATTTTATTTTATTAATATTTGCATTTTCTTTGACTGAATGTTTTTACAGGATGCTGTTCAAGGAAAGTATTATGGTGCATGGTCATCTCACAGGCTATGCGTAAGTTCATGGTCATATTCATTATATCAAATCATTATTCCATGTTTTTTCCATAGTAGGGAGCCAATTTCGAGGTATAAACAACAAACTGTATTTTCCTCTCCTCAGAGCAAAGAAAAAGGTGGTGTCTACTCCCAAGGCCAAGCCTAAGGTTAGTCTAGTCTCCTGTGGGTGTCACCATCTGTGGTTCATTAGCAACCAGTTGGCAAACATGTAAACACTCCTTACGGCTGCTAGATAAATCAATAATGTTTCTCTTATATAACAGTTTTGCATATTTTACTATATAATATTTATCATATAGTATAGTAATAATTAAAATATTGATTCTGTATTTCACTGCTTATAATTTGCTTTTAATAATTAATGTAACTCAAAATTACATTTACAACAATAATGTGGACTATTGAGGTGGTGTGAGCCATATTAACAATTTTGCTCCTTCTGTCAGGAGAGTGTATTTTTTTTTTTACTGTTTTGTGATTAACACAGGAGCCAGCGATATGGACACAGCGAGCTACACCCTCAACTGCCCCTACTTCTTTACCAGTTGCCAAGAGACCGCCCCAGTCCCCAGCCGAGCCCATTTGTCTTGACTCTCTGGATGAGGACCTGACATCCCCCTCTCTGGACTCCATCTCCCAGGCCTTGGCCATCCTGGGCAATGCTGCAAAGGGCCTTGCCCAGGGAGAGAGCCCCCCATCCCCTGAAGCCCCCAAACCTCCCAAACCGCCCAAACCCTCGCCCAGCCTCCATTCGTCCCCTGTCCTCCAGCAGCACAAGAAGAACTCCGTGAGCAGCACACCTCACTACATGTCTACCTCTACGTCCAGTCCACTGTCCCGGCCCACCTCACTCAGCGCCTCCCCTCAGGCTTCAGTACGGGGGCCTGGAGTGGACAATCTAGGGAAAAACTCACAACAGGTTCACAGACAATCGGTGCTGAACTCTCACAGACCTGTGAGTATGGGAGTGGCCAAAGCCAACATGTCAGCAGCCACACCCCCTAAGCCCCGTCCTCCGGCCACAGCTTCCCCCCTGATGACGCCCTCAGGCCTTCTGAAGGGCAGCAGCTCTAAAGACACTCTCCTCCTTACATCCCCTCAGTCCCGTCCACATATGCTCCAGTCTCCCCCTCCACACCTTACACCCAAGCCTTATATCCCTCCTCGACTCCCCCACACGGCCTCCCCATCTCAACCACAGTCCAAATTTATCACGCCCATGCACGCAACCCTCACCAAACCTACCCACAGTAGCATTGCACCCATCATCAAGTTATCCCCCCGTGCCCCTAGTCCAGCAGTGAGTGCATCTTCTTCACCTGCCCTTCCACAGCCCCCCCGCTCTCAGGCAGCACCCTCCATGCACCAGTACTCCTCCAAAAGCCCTGCCTCCTTCCGCCCACCATTCTCAGGTTCTCCCGGAGCAACAGGCAAACCGGGCCCAGGCAATTTTACCATCCCGGGACAGAAGACCCCTAGCAGCACCACGTCCAGCCTTATCAACAGCTTACCTGTGAACAAGCACACAGCTGCCTCCATCACAGCTGCCTCAGCCAGTCCGAGACAGAGGCCAGGGTCAGGGACGCCTCAAGGAGCCAAACCAGTCCCATCTACCCCGTCGTCCACCACCTCACCTCAAGTAACACAGGTTTGTAACAGTCGGTACTAAAATAAGTCCAATATTGGAACAAAAATTAAATCTCAATTTGAGTTTGAACTGAAGGATCCTATCAACACGTACAATTCAGAGGAAATATACCACTTCAAATGAGAACTTAATTTTCTTTTGTTATTAGGTGTTTTACATGTATGTTGTGATCCATGTTTCCAGGTCTCTACATCAGGTAGTAGCTCTCTGCTGGGCTCAACCCCCTCTCTGCCTTTGGGTTTTGGGATGCTGGGAGGGCTGGTGCCCATCTCTCTGCCCTTCCAGTTCCCCTCTCTGCTCAACCTCAACTCCCTGGGGACAGCAGGCTCCAGTACCACAGCCAGCAGCTCCACAGCCAGTAGCAATGCCCCCTTTTCTACATTGACACAGAGTGAGTGTCCTTTTTAAAAGTATACATCTTGTTCATAGTTTCCATATTGCTTACCACATACTTGGCAATGTAAGCTGGAGGAAGAGTGGAAATTGCATTCATGCGACAGGGGTTAAAAACACTGCATAAAATATATGAAAGTTCCTGAAGAAATGCACAACGGCCTGACATGATGGTGTGATTCGAGTCATTTCCAAAAATAAACTCCAAAAAGTTGTGCTAACGTTTGTTACGCATCACTGTTTGTAATAATAGGGAAAATACATTTGAGCTGAGCTGAAAAGGATCTGTGTTATCTGGGTGTTTTGTGTAGTTTTGTCATGTGTTGTTTTTGCTGCATCTTCAGTTGTCCTAAATGTGACCTCCTATATTGATGTCTATTTTGTTTGCCTACTTCCCCTCTGTTTCCTTCCTAAATGCTTGTGTACCCTCCTGTCCCATCTCCTCAGATGTGTTTAAGAGTCTCCAGTCAGGCTCTCAGACCGCTCTGCCTCCTCACTTGCAGCTCGCTTTCTCAGGTAATTTCTTCCCCTGTGTCTGCCCCTGTCCTGGTCTCCTCTGCTTGTGTTGTCATGTATCTGCCCTTCTACCTTAAAGTCCCACCTGCTGTTGTTTGATATTACCAGAGCTCACTCACTTGAGGTTGTTTTTGAGGTCTCAACTGGTGGTCACAAAATAAAATATGAATAAAACCTCTTTTAGCCAGGACAGTATGGTACCATTATGGTAATAATGGTAGTCAAGTCAGAGTTCTCTAGTCTGAACCTCAGGTACAGACTACCCTGTCTCAGGTTCAGGACTCATCACATGTCGTGTGGTCAAGTCACAAGTCCCTGGCATCTTGACCAGGTCACTCTTATTAAAGTTTACTTTTAGACCTGGTTTAGCAAAATTTAATGTTTCCCCTGAATAACCACTGGTGAATAATAAGCAATTATGCTTTGCAGATGTCGCTCAAAGCCAAGCAGATGTGAAGAGGAAAACGTTATGATGCAGCAGGATCAACCCTGGTTCAGGAAACTCTGACCCAAAGAACAGATCTTGAGATCAATACCACAATGAAATGTCACCTCCTTTTTACACAATTTGACCATTTTAAAGACTATACAACATTGGCTAAGTAAAATGACAAGACTTTGTTTACAACAGACCTTTAACACTGTGGACAGTGGAGAGGAATGGGTGTGGGTTTTGCTTGAATGTCTCTATTATGGTTGGAAGTGTGCCTTTTATGTGTGTGTGTGTGTGTGTCCTTTGACGCATGGTCATGTCTACTTGGTGCTGTTTTTATAATAATGTAATTACTGATATCTGTAAAATATCTGTAAACTCCAAATTTGTTGAATTTGAACTTTTTTTAAAAGCTGTACACTTTTTCTTGAATTTGAATTCTTAATGAATTCATAGCTGTATAGAACTTTTAATTAAACTGATCTTTTTAGTTTGTCAGGGTTTTGTTATTTAAAATCTGCCAAAGTACACCAAATATGTACAGACAACCAATTCTACCAAATACTTTGTCTAAATGCACCATGATTCAAATAATTTAATTCAATAGTTTTATATGCACTTGTTTCAAAATGCATTAGTGTAGGTATTTTTTCAATAATACGACAACCACTGTTCAAGCTGCTGTTTTTAGATTTATATGGTCGTCCAAACATGTAGAAATCTAATTTCAGTGTTCCTCTCACTACCACAGACTGCTCCTGGAACACACTTAACAAATTGGATCTGTATTACAGAAAACTCGGTAAAACAAACGCAGTGTGGGTTTAATTTAAATGGGTGATAAATCAAGACAAAAATAACCCAGACACTTCAACATAACAGATCAACAGAATCATACAAAAAAGAACTAAGCAGTTTACAAAAAAATGTGAAGTGTAGTTGTACGAATTGTACAGAAGGCCCAGACATACACATCTCCAGTGGATATTCACTTTACAAGAGGTCGTGTCTTGTCGTCGTCACCACACTGGTGCGCCTTGTACTTTTTCACCTCAGCCATGTACTTTGACCAAGCATCGCTCTTGCCTGGCTCCGTCTGTGCAGGCACAGCAGACAAAACAGTGCTTTAACAGTGCACACCCAACATTATAATGGATTACAAATACACAAACCACTTACTTCCGAGTCCCGTTTCTGCTTCTTTGCAACCACGCCGGTTTTAAGGAACACACCACCTCTGCGCTTCCCCACCTGGGTTAAGGCATAGAAGACTGACACCGTTATACGAGCCCTTGCAGGTGGATTGCCAATGAAGGAGACTACACCAGAGCAGAAGTACTATATTCAGTCTTCTGCCACCACCAAAGTAAAAAGTACAAGGTTCAGCCTAACCCACCAACATTTAGCTTAAAACTTGTAAATAGATGTAATATATATTCTATTATAATCACTCTGCACCCAAATGTATGCTTGCCTATTACACATAATGATTGTTAATGCACTATACTATGTTCTGTATCTTACAACTTCTAAACCCCTTACAAAAGTGGTCACAGCCGGGGGCTTCTTTTCCTCTGGCGCCTGGTCGGTACTTGTCCCGACTCCACTTGGTTGTTCTTTTTTTCGCTTTTCCTCTTCCATCTTCTTTTTGAACATCTCCATAAAACTGCCGTCGTTTGCGAACACATTGGCCCCAGAGGACGAGGCTGGAGCGGGGCTGGAGGGGGGCGACGTAGGGCTGCCGCAGCTCGAGTCACTGCCGCTGTCGCTCCTTCCATATTCCTCATGTAGGCGTTTGGACTCCATGTTGTAATTATAGTCTTAATAGATTATACAAAATAATGCGTCTTTGATCCCAGACAAATGGCCTCTTTTCCCTTTAACAAAGGGATTTAAAAATACAGGCACTGAGGCTGACGGGCACCACCCGACAGTTTTATACAGATTTAGCCAACACCAAACTGTGTATGTTTCAAAGAAGGAGCAGAAAGCGTCAACCTCGGCCTTGAAAACGCACAGTCAAAACAACGTAACCTAGAAAATTTGTTTAGCCAGTTAGCTCCGCTGCTAATCAAGCTAACGCTTCGGGCGGACGCCCCAATTTTCGTCCACTACATAAACAAGTGATCTCATAGAATAACACTGACAAAATAGACGAGGTTCGGCTTACTACCACACGTATACAGTCCCAGGAGATACTCGTTTAGTGAGATGTTTACGGGGTCTGCTCGAGAAACACTCCTCACTCAGTCAGCCATGTTTATTTTACGTCTCTCGCTAATCACGTCCATTACGTCGTGTCTTTGGCGCCCTCTGTGGACACGGAAGTGTATCTGAAACTCCAGGGACGAGCTTTCTAGAACATCCAGCCAGTGTGCCACACAATACTCTTAAAATATGAACATAGAAATCCAAGATGGATTCAAGTCTCTAGAACAATACAAACTAAACTAAACTATAAAGATCAGTCTGGCCTCTAACGTAAGATTGGAAAAAGCCATGGATCTATAATAAGAATTTTAAGACATGTTTTCCTCCAGAATCCCATTTATTTGTAGTGCAAAAGTAGAACAAACTACAAATACTGAACTCGTCTCAAACCCCAGTGTAGAAGTACCATAATCTACACAACTCTTGACAAGCAAAAACCCAGTGTAAATAGAAAGTCCTGCCACTACAAACATAATATATAAAATGTGTGCACACAATGCATTGGCCTGTGTAGATTAAACAACACAGGGATCAAGTACAAGTTACAGCCAAGTTATGGGACTTGTTACGGACTTACTTCAGAAGTTGAAAAATCAAGTCAAGAAAAAAAACTTTAGCAAGGTAAATTCTGCTACATTGATACAAACAGCTCTTGTTAGTAGTTTACAGACTTGATTAAAAGTTCATTTTCCAGTTTGGGCACTGTTGAAGGTTTTAATTGCTTATTTGTCATCTCACTAAAGTGACTAGAGATTCAAAAAGTGGTGAGTGCAATTAGGCCCATAACCAACAACTTCATTCTTTGGGAAAAGAAAAATAACAAAAAAATATATATATATATCTTTACAAAAACTAAAATTCACAAAATCTAGCAATTCATATTGCATCTAGTGTTGACATTCAATACAGGAGAATAGCTTTCTAACATTTTTGGGAGAAGTATGCAATAAATTAAATTGTGAGGCTTAACCCATGATGGAGGGTAAACCCACCATCCCAGGAAAGTGCTTTGATAAAAATTCAAAAAGTGATTAAACATCCTTCTGTGTCGTACATTAATGTCATTTTTAAAAACAGACCAACATGTATAAAAGACACTAGCCAAAAATAATAATTACAAAAAAAAAAAACACACACACACACACAGCAAGTTAAATGTACCAACAACAACCAAGGATGACGCACCGTGATTTGTAGCATTATTTCATACTCCTTCCCCTTCCAGTTACCCTGTCTCAAGTAATGGCATTCATTTTACATACAACTAGCTCCTTTGATCAACAGTCATTTTAAATTCACATTTCACCATTACAACATGAGAAAGAATATAAAATAGGCCAACAAGAACTAAAAAGCTACCTTAGAAGGTAACAAGGCTGTTTCTAGAGCGAAGAAAACAGCAGCTCTTCTCTGGGACCAGAGAGAAAAATGTTCAAACATCTGCCAGCAGGGGGCAGTAGCAGCATTTAAGACATCTGAGGTGCACTAAAGGCAGACAGAAGGCTTTGAGGTGAAGTCGTTACTTCAAGTTTGTCAGTGTTTGTCTGAAGTTTGTGAGGAGGTTATCTGGGCTGGTAGCGGATCAGGCCTCTCTTAGCATTGGTGTACTGCCTCTGCTGGGCCAAGAAGGACATGCTCTGATGGGGAGATGTGAGGCGCTCTCCAGCCACACTCTGGTGCAACGCCATGCCCTACGACACAGAGGAAGCAGTTTCATGTTGGAGTATATCTGATACACACAACAGGTCGCTGGTTGCCTGGTTTACACCAAACCATATCACAAGTGATATATGGTTTGGGAGCCACCTACTAAATATCTCGTAGCGGAGGTGTGCTTTACGATCGCCAACGGCCGTTTATTGGGCGATACGAATGTCTATCATTTGGCGTATACGTAGCCCATAGCCAATCATGTCAGTTGTCAGTTCAAATTACAAGTTTCCGTTTGTCGCGTTGTACGCGTCACCGTCTTTCCACCCCTCCCCGCTCTCTGATTGGCTCCCAAAATCAGGAGAGCTCCTTAGCCTAGTTGCCAGACCGTCTTTCAGATCGGAACGAACGAAAGCAGCCTGGGATTTCCCAGGTTAGGTCGCTGGGCACTCATTCTAAAACAATACAAGTTTTAGTTTTAGCACATTTGGATTTCTAACAACATAAAAATGTACTGAAGTCAGATATGTAAATAATAGGTGGCTTACTTGGATTGTAAATCATAGTTGTAAAAAAACAAATACAACAAGAAACAAGATTTAATCCCATTTTAAAACTACAGTTAAAACACTATTGTTCATACAAAATGCTCAAAATTATATCTATGCCCATGTAAACTCCAAATCATACCCAGTCACTTTACATTCAACTCCCACATAAACATTGGACCAATTGCACAGCCCTTTTATGATATTAGTGTAGAGTTACAGTGGCATACAGGTTTTAAATGCAGGTTTAGTATAACCAAAAGAATAATCTGAGTGTTGCTAGTTCAGTGTGTGTATTCACCATGTTGTACCAGGCGGAGATGATGAGCTTCTCCTCTTGGCCGTACCTGGCTCTGCTCTTCTCATAATCGTGCTGCAACAGACAACCACATTAAACTGATGTCACAATCTGAATGACCGTTCTGAAGGGCACATACCTCCAGGTGCTGGATCTTCCTCTCTCGCTCAGACAGTTGGTTCTTCAGAGCCTGGACGTCTGGCCCGCCTGGCTGCTTTTTTGGGTCCAGGGTTTTGATCACCTGTGTATACACAAGTCAAGTTTAAGTGAAAATGATATTGTTGGTATCAGATGTTGTCACAGTGCTTCTACATTATTATAATGAAGCTAGAAGGTAGATTTTGGTTTCAATATGGCAAATTCATCATTTATAGCAACTTTCCTTTTGGATGTTTGTAAATAAAACTGTAGAGAGGATGCAGTGAAACTGATAAAATAATGCAGGGAGAATGATCCATGTCTCAATGCCCATTTCCACTTTATGTTTGGCTGGCATCATTATAAAAATATATAAACAGAACAGTTCTTTGTGTTTGTAAAGACGCACCGTTCTCGCCTTCTCCATGTATTTCTTGTAGCGCTCCTCCATCTGCTTCATGTCCTCGTCTTTTTTCCGCAGAATCTCTTGAAGTTCATCAATTTTTTTTGCCACTGAAATAAAAAGTTTGTAAGTAGGAATTTAGGACTTAAAAAGTCCAGTGTTAATGAGAGGGTATTACAACCATGTTACCCTTCATTGTTTTGAAATTCACCAAACACATGAAAATGTTAAATTAGTTTCAGTTTTGTTTCATTGTCACTCCCCCTTCAAAGCGCTGTCACAACACACTAATGAAAATACGGTCCAACGGTTTGTGACATTGTAGTGCATCGTTTTGTGCCCTGGTTGCACAGATATGAAAAATGGCTGTGCGGGAGCATGGATTACATAGGCCTGTGAGCCTTGTACAAGAGGCGAGGGCTCTGCTAACAATAAGGAGGGTTCAAAGAGGGCCTGGAAGAGAGGGCAAGTTTACTGAGCCATCCGTGGATGACAAAGCCACTCCAGGCATGTTTTTGATGAAGGAGCCTTATAACATGGAAGAAAGCGCAAAAAGTAAATTTGGCATAATACCCCCTCTTTAAAGATTCAGCTGATTCACTCACTGCTGCTGTCCACTTTTGGCTCCAAGTCATCAATGACCTCTCTCTTTTTCTGCAGATCTGAGTGGGCCTCATGAAGCTTCTCTCTGAAGTATAAAAGACAATAATGAATGTCTTCTCACCAGTTTACATTTTATATTTATGTAGCTCATATTGACAGCTTTATAAAAACAATCACATATTTCCATACTTTCATTTAAGGAAGTTTCATTTTTATTTATTCAATGGATAGCTTAAGGCTAGAGGTGAGACAAACAAATACATCTACAGTCTGCTCAAACAGTTTAGAACTTCCTGACAAAGAGTTAAAGAAAGAAGTCAGTGACCTAAATACTGATCATAACATGTTTTTTTTCTTAACTAAACTGTGTACAGACTACTTCAGGGTTAATCAACACCATTACAGTAGAACTATAAAGAAACGTTTTTTGTGATGTGGCAAAATACTTACAAATGTTCCTCAAGCTTTTTCTTCAAAAGGGAGGACTGAAAAATGAAGATTATTATTAGACCAAATATTAGTCCCAACTTATACAGACACTGCACACAGCAAACGTAAAAATAAAACAAAACTCAAAAAGCAGAGTTCAATCATGTCCCAGTTGGGCAGAGGGTGGCCGTACTTACGATGGCCTGATTTTGGCAGGGGTGGTCAATGGGGCAGGTGCAGGCAGGTAGAAGAACAGACAGAGGAGCAGCAGTTAGCAAGAGTCACCACAGCAAAACATGGGCTACTTCCCCACACTTAAAATCAGAAACAAAAAACCCAAACCAGGCTAGCTACTTCAAAGTCCATGCAAACTTTAAAACCCATACAGTATATGCGTACACAGAGTTCAGAAATACACTGGTAATCATTTTGTTCACTGTTCACTCACATCCTCGTTCTTGCCGTCCTGCTCATGAAGGGCTTTTTGCAGCTCTTCAATTTGAGAGCGCAGTTCTGTGATCTGCTGCTGGTTCAACCTAAAGATACACAGTACATGCCCTTTGTCAGCTACAACTACAACAAAACACAAGGTCAACATCTCCAAATAAAACCTTCAGTAATCAAATGTTGGTTCAACAAATAATTGGAAAAAAAGATAATACAAGAAAAAATGCTGCCCTTTCGCTTTCCAAAGTAGGGTCAAAGAATCAACTTGATATTAAAACTAGTATCAATACTGATTTAAGTATAGATACAAAAAAAAAAACCCACAAAATTTGACCCTTTCTGAACACTTCTTAGGCTAGTTTAAGACCACATGGTAAGGAAAAGTACCATTTTGTGTTGAAAAATACATTCTATTTTTTATTAGCATCGTAGTATCAACACCTCTACTGGGCGTCAAGCCTTTGCTTTGGTATTGAAAAAAAGTTTGGAATTTAAGTATCGTGACAACTCTCCAAAGTGGGATGTCTGTATATTTAATCTAGCCGAACAAGCGCCCAGCCTCGACTTCTCCACAGGGCCTTACTGAGCATGCTCACTACACTCCTCCTGTTACTGTTGCTGAGGAGTCTTCCCACACCCTGGCCCTGGTGTTGCATAGATATCCACCCACATCTCCACATGCCCACAGCCTGTAAACACACACTCACGCATACACACAAACACACACACAAACACACACGCACCAGCCAAGGGACAATCTGGCTTTTCTGCTGTCTGTCCTGCAGCCGGCCCACACAGCACACAGTCCAGAGGGCCGCTTGACATTTAGGCAGATATCACTCCCACCAGCAGCCAAACAAGCCTCTCTCTGGCCAAGAACACACAATATGGTCTACAAACACACGGCAAGGGTTGATCTACACACTGTGTCTGCATTTTTTGGACCGGTCACAGGGAACGTACCTGTTCTGAGTCTCCAGGGCGTTGCTGGTGCGGTGGGACTGCTCCAGCTCAGCCTGAACCTCCACCAGCTTCTGTCTGTACGTCTCTTCCTGAGCGCACAGCATCTTGTTTTCACTCTGCAGACGGACCATGGTTTCCCTGGGCACAACAACATTAGACAGGCAGGTACAGTATATGAAGAATGTTTTTATAAATCACAAACAAAGTTAATAGTCCTACCCATGGATTTTGATTCACATTCATTACAGATGCAGCAGAAAGCATTATTCAGGCTTTATAAATAATTACTCTTAAAAACGTTTGTCCACTTGACACAATTCACCCTACTTTTGCTATAGACTCTGTTAAACCTGAGATAATGCACAGATATTCTGTCAAAGTAGTTTACAAAACCTAAGTCTTGGCATTTTCAGCAGCACAACTTTCTACAACTTTCCTGAACGAAGATAAACACAACTTCAATATTGGAATTTATAAGAAAAGTGGATTTGACATATATATATGCCTTTTAATGTCAGCCTATGTGTACCAGAACCAAATAAGACTGTTCTCATCTCTGTAGACTTTTGAGATCATGAGACACAGACAGGGGGCATAGTTGACAGCCTCTCCATCTGACAACGCCCTGGCCATGTGTGCACAACTGCCATGTGTCGCTGCAATGAGGTCCAAATGCGCATCTAGGTTAAAAATAAACTTTCAAGCGAGATAAACCCACCAACCCAGCCATCAGAGGGTGAATGTATAGGCTACGAGTGGGCTCCTGATAGTGACACCAAGTGAATCCGTGTGTAATTGCGTCTGGTACGGTTAGTCACATGAACCCCCACGCCACAGCTCTGCTCTCACTACGGTGCAGTGGAATAATAAAGAAGCAGTGATAACATGGGTCCTCGTACTTGAGCTCAGTGGGCATGATTTCTGAGGCCAGGCTGCCGGCTCCTCCAGCGTCACTGAAGGATCCTGCAGAGAGAACGAACATCAAACAAAATCACTGTCACAAAGATCAAGAGAGAATGGGAGAAAGCAGTAAATACACACTAGATTCAACTTTTTAAGCTTCTTTATACATTTACAAGATTTCTTTAACAAAATGCCTGGCGGTAGTACTATGCATTACATATAGAAATATACCCGTTTGTGTTAGGGCAGCACTTGCCTGGTTTACACCTGACCATATCACAAGTGAGATATGGTCTGGAAGCCACCTCCGAAATACCTCGTACCGGAGGTGCGGTTTACGATCGCCAACGGCCGTTTATTGGGCGTTACGAATGTCTATCATTTGGCGTATACGTAGCCCATAGCCAGTCATGTCAGTTGTCAGTTCAAACTACAAGTTTCCGTTTGTCACGTAGTACGCGTCACCGTCTTGCCACCCCTCCCCGCTCTCTGATTGGCTCCCAGAATCGGGAGAGCTCGCTTGCCATAGTCACCAGGCTGTCTTTCAGATCGGAACGAACGAAAGCAGCCTGGGATTTCTCAGGTTAGGGCAGCACAGCATTGTTAAAATAAATAAATAAATAAATAAATAAATAGACACATTCAAAGAAAAAATAATCTGTTTAAAGAGAAGCATGACCCAGATAAAGCCTACTGAAATCCCACAGAACAAACCCCACTAGATCAGGATTAAAAAATAAATAAATAAAAAACAAAATAAATGAAAGACGCATACAGAATTTACATAATTTTACAGATTTGCCTGGCCTTTTTGAGCCCGTTCTCTCCGATTCTCCAGGCCAACTTAAAACCTAAACCCCTTAAAACCCCTGGGTTCTCACTCCTTGTGGCACAAGATCTGAGTATAATGGATTTTATGCTTCAAGATCAGATGATTGGAAAGTTATTTCAGTAAAGCAGCATGTTACAGGAAGCTGACCACTCACCAGCTTCACTGAGACACCTCTGTTGGACCTGTGCACACCTGAGCTCGTCATTCGTCTCCCGCAGTGTGTCCCGCTCCGAGACAAGACGCTGGAAAACAAAGAGTTAACATTTAGGCCACATGTACCCATACTGAAGGTGTCTCTACCTAGACTGGGCATCTAAGTTCATATTGTCAGTACAGTATGTATTCATTCAAGTATCTGAGAACATGAATCACTGGTGTCAGAACGCAGGAGGTGCAAGAAGTGACACAGGACGTGGGAAGTTCACTGAAAAACTGCCGCAATATTTGCATCAGTTTCTCCTGCATCGGGTCTTTAAATGTTTAGAGACTTTTGGTAGTAGTAGATATGTTAGGGTGTAGATTTTAAAAAGCCCTAGAGCAATGTAGAGAAAAATGTGCAGTTATAGTATAGTATGGAAACACTGGTGAACTTTGACTGCCGTATTGACTCACTTCTTTTTCCTTAAGCAGCGCGTCATATTTGTCGTGAAGGTTCTTGTACTCAAACTGCCACTTCTCAGCTTTCATGGCCTCTGCAGAGTGCCTGGTGTGAAGCTCATGAGCCTAGAAAGTCACAGAACAGCAACAATCTGAGCTGGCGCAGACATCTTCATGAACGGTAGGGATTTTCAGACACGCGCATGGGCCAGCCTGTGTTTAACTTCACTTCACTGACACAATAAGTATGGCTGCCCTCCTCTCTCAGCCTCACAGATTGCTTTGCCTGGTTTGGTCAAATAAACTGATATGGTGGGAACTTGCGGAGATAAATAGCATAGCATTGTTTGTGGTCAAGCAGAATGAACTTTTAGTATATTAAAGTCTTAGGATTGTTAAAAAAAAAAAAAAATCCATGTGACTTTTTTGTATACAAGAAAACTGTTTTCCCCAAAAAGTACATTGTAAAAGCAGCACTGTGTTATGTCTGCAGCTAATAATAAAGTATTAGTATTTTTATTTCTCATCAGCACAGAAGTAAGCACAGAAGGCAGTGCTCAGATTGGCTGTGCTTGGGTGGTCCCCCTAATTTTACGTCACGCCTGAAAAAAGTTGTTCTTAAAGGAAAAGTAACGTTATTTTACAATCTGAGCCTTCTTTCGGTAATAAAACAAGTCGTTTGACTCACCCATAGCACGTTGGTGTCATTTGGAGCTGTTTGGTAAAAGTTATGTTGTAGTGTATCCGTTAGCGTGAGTACTCGGGGCATTACTTTGCGGTCTCCAAATAACACAAACTTTAGCACTTTTCAAATCATAGAAGCCCGATGTCTTAATCTAAGATTTCGTTTCAAGCAAAAGTGGCCTGTAATCTGAGATTTAGCCATAGTTTCGAGTAGATGAGGAGGCCAGTGCGCATGCGCGGACTGTGCTCAGCTCCCGGGACCCAAACATGAAACGCAAAGCTGAAAACTATGGATAAATCTCGGATTACAGGCCACTTTTGCTTCAAACGAAATCTTAGATTAAGACATCGGGCTTCTATGATTTGAAAAGTGCTAAAGTTTGTGTTATTTGGAGACCGCAAAGTAATGCCCCGAGTACTCACGCTAACGGATACGCTACAACATAACTTTTACCAAACAGCTCCAAATGACACCAACGTGCTATGGGTGAGTCAAACGACTTGTTTTATTACCGAAAGAAGGCTCAGATTGTAAAATAACGTTACTTTTCCTTTAAGTCATGCATGTGGCCAAAAATGAATGCATGTGAACAGTAACAATGTGCTAAAGGGGTTGAGAGCTCTAGGGGCGAGTGAGGCTGATTTGAATACCTACTTCCTCCTTCCACAAATGTAAAAATCAGGTACACCACCTTTAAGGATTAAGCTCAGATAATGTTTAGTAAGAGCAGTTAGGACTTGTCTGTGAACAAATTTTAATCCATTAAAATAAGTTAGTATGCCAAGTCAAGAAACCAAAAAGAATGCAGTTTTACACTTACAAAGAACATGATTCCCCACTTGCCTGCCTCTTGTAGGTGTCTAGTTGGTTGCGCACAGCATTGGCCCTTCTCAGCTCATCCTCCAGCTCACAGGTACGCTGCATGTAGACCGTGTTGCGCTCCTCCAGGAGGCGCACCTGTCGCCTCAGATCACCCAAGTCCTCCAGCTTCCTCTTGTATGTCTCCACCAGAGCCTCCAGCTGGCTTACCCGGCTCGACGAGTGCCTGAGGGACCAGGGAACAATGTACACAAACAATACTTAAGGTTAAGTGTACTCAAGACACACCATTTATAAAAAACAAAACAACAAAACACTTATTTCAGTATACAAACTAATACTAGCTCATCTGAAGCTCATCATTCAACCTGTAGTCCAATACAATCAACTCAAAATGCACAAACCTTCATAGTTAAAGAATTTTCTTGAGCATTTCTAAGTACTGTCAAATATTAAATACACTTTTTTATCATTTATTAGTGCTGATGCTGATAACCACAACCAATTACAGCATTTTGATTGGAACAATAATCATAATAGGTCTGAGTACCAACTGTGCACCACCCATGCGTTACAATATGTTTACAAGTTTATGTTTTTGACAGAAATATATGGCAAGTATAAATCTATTAGTTCTAGTAGAGTTCTTGAGTGATGTAGCTTCAAAGTGTGAGGCCTGTGTCAGAGCTTCAAAACTGAGCCCACAGATGTCAGAGGAGTGAATGGACATCTGTGTGTGGGCACTTGTGTCAAGTCTAAATGGATGATCACTGAGATAATAGATAATGCTTTGTTTGGAACAGTACAGTCAGAAAATGTGACGACACACTGATCATATTTTAGATGCATTTGTTTAATTATAAATTCAGATAGGAATACAGATACATAGATGTGTCTGTTTGTTCATAGTCCAATGTATGAAGAACAAGGTTGTGTAAAGATACGTGAAAAGTCCCTCAGTCGTCCAGGTAGAATCCATGATAAAAGGAGAAGTTCAATTTGTCAACTGGACAAAGTTTGTTTGGTTGAAAACGTTTCGCCGCTCATCCGAGAGGCTTCGTCAGCTCTGGCCCTCATGCTGGTTAGACCCCGTTTATATCTAGCTGCAAGGGAGGAGCTAACTACCCTGAACAAAGCTCTGAACCTATCCCAGCTACTCTCTTTTGTTTTACGAATTCCTCTGGCGTCTTGTATTAGCATATCTATAAGCCCTAGGCGGCGCTCACTACACTGAAATAGCTCTGAAACTATCAACTAATCTGTCTCTTTGTATTTCAAATTTCTCTGGCGTCCAATTCCCTATTCAAGACAACGACCCTCTCCACCCCTCTGCAATGGCTTGTCTGTCCTAATGATTCTTTGTTTGAGAATCGAATTATAGATGGGAGACAAGTTGTGTCTAACTCCTCCATTTCTGTTTAACGACGGATTCTCTTTTTTGACAAAAATAGCCTCTTTAACTCCCCTCTCAAACCAGTTCTTTTCCCTGGCTAAGATCTGAACCTCACTGTCCTCAAAAGAATGGCCCGCGGCTTCTAGGTGAAGATGTACGGCAGACTGAGGTCCACTCTGGCACGCCCGTCTGTGTTGGTACATCCTCTTGTGAAGTGGCTGTTTGGTTTCCCCAGTGTAGCGCTCACTGCAGTCTTCACTACACTGAATGGAGTAGACCACATTGCTTTGTTTGTGGCTCGGTGTTTTGTCCTTTGGGTGGACGAGTTTTTGTCTTAAAGTGTTTGTGGGTTTGAAATAAACTGGAATTTCATATTGTCTGAAAATCCTCTGTAGTTTTTCCGAAACGCCGGCCAGGTACGGAATCGCTAGGAGGAAAGGGGTAGCGATTCCGTACCTGGCCGGCATGTCGGAAAAACTACAGAGGATTTTCAGACAATATGAAATTCCAGTTTACAAAACAAACAAAGCAATGATTAGTTGATAGTTTCAGAGCTATTTCAGTGTAGTGAGCGCCGCCTAGGGCTTATAGATATGCTAATACAAGACGCCAGAGGAATTCGTAAAACAAAAGAGAGTAGCTGGGATAGGTTCAGAGCTTTGTTCAGGGTAGTTAGCTCCTCCCTTGCAGCTAGATATAAACAGGGTCTAACCAGCATGAGGGCCAGAGCTGACGAAGCCTCTCGGATGAGCGGCGAAACGTTTTCAACCAAACAAACTTTGTCCAGTTGACAAACTGAACTTCTCCTTTTATCAAGGTTGTGCAAAATACATTACCTTTTCAAATAGACCGATTTTCTTCTATAACATTTTGTCATCCATAATGTCATGGAGTACCAGAATGCAACTCTGCCACACTTTGGGCAACATTTGCTTTGCTCAGATCTTTTATGTGTGGTGTGTCTGACCTGAGGATGTCCATCTCGTCTTTGAGGGACTGGGCCTCCTCAGCCAGACTGGTCAGCTCCTCGTTCCTCTGCTGCAGATCCAGAGCCTCCCTCTCCAGAAGGTCACTACGCACCCGCAGGTCATCTCTGCTGTTCTCCAATCTGCAGCCCAGAATTGTAAACCATTTAACACAAATGCATTAGCCGAGACTCAAACTGAAGCAAGCAAAGGTTTAACTTTCTTCCCACTTACAATGAACCATACTCTAGGACAGACAGACATAAGAAAGGGTGCGGTATACCTGTAGTTCTCTTCTTGCAGCTGCTCCATCTGACTTTGTAGCAGCAGAAGTTTCTTGCCTGTGATTGCCGTGGTGGAGGAATCCAGGGAGTCCGAGCGGCTCAGTTTGTCTTTGAGGGAGCGGGTCTCTGCCTGAAGCAAGGACTTCTCCTCCAGAATCAGGGACAACTGTTAAAGAGAAGAACCCATATAATAAAAAAGGAAAGATGAAGGAAAAAGTACATATACACAAAATCAAGCTCATAGCTGATGTGGCTGAAGGGCTGTAAACACGCTTTATATTCTTTAAACTTAAAAAAAAAAAAAAAAAAAAGTCAGGTGGTCGGGAATGGTCTGAGGCAGATGGAACTTTATGAATAGCTTTAATTCTTTGCATTATGCTCAGAGGAAAAGCTGCAAAAAAAGCCCCATTTATCAACAGTTGCAAATAAGAACACTGGCTATGAATAAAATGAGAATTGTTAATATATATTGTAGTAGGTGGAGTTGCAGGTCAGATCTGTGAAGTAGTAACTGCACTTGCATGGGAATTTTGTTTTAGTGTACTTTTGAGCAATGCAACAATTGAAAAAAAATGGAAAATTCAAGGTAAAGCAAAGTCTCTGGCGACAAACAAGTGGCAGATCCTCTACCAGAAAAGTTACAAAGACCACCTTTAAAGTGTAACTGGTAATAAATAAGACTGTAAAGCAACCTGCTGTCCATCTACAGCCAAACCATACACTGATCTCAATGGACAGCTTGCATGCTTTAGCACAAGACCGGCAACAGTAATTAGCTATCAAAACAACACAAATGACTAATTCCTAATGCGTGGGCTACGTCAGTAAACAAACAGGTGGGAGGGAGCGGTACAAATTATTGTTGGCCATGGCTCCATCCCCAGGCAATGTGTCAGTTTTATCTTGTTATGCAACTGAAACGTGGCTCCAATGCTCTAAAAAAGTCTTTATCAGGCAGTGTTGGAAAAACAAGAGCGGGAGGCGTGCACTCAGCAAGCTAATCAATACGGACTGTTGGACAAAAGAGAAGAAGACTTTAAAATACAAGCTGGCACATTGTACAAGAAAGCAGGACAGGTAGAGAAAGCAAAGCATGTAAATAATTCTGAAATAGCAAAACACAGCCTCAAGATTATGCCATGGTACTCTTTGAGAAATGAGATATTCCGAAATGTGGTGTAGAAGTGAATGATATGGATTCAATCAACCGCAGAAAATAAACATGCTCCTTATGTAAAAAGTGGCTCATTTTGAAAACAGATCAAAACTGAATAGTGCTCATTTGACTCGAGTGTTGCAAGTTTCCAACAAACTTCAAACCAGTACAATGATGATGTGTGATCACTCTCTTTGACCAACCGAGTAAAGTAGAATTTGTAGCACAGTGTCGCCTCCCTTTCTGTATAGAAGCAGTGAGAGCATTGAAAACTTTTCCAGAGTTTGCTTCTTCAAATCTTTAACCTTTCTTCGCAAAGTGCAACATATTTACCACAAGTATCATTCCACCAAACTCAGTAATAATCATTAAAATAAAACAACAAACACTGGCAAATCTGTCACTTGCAGTCTGGAATGTTCCACAGGATGGCAAGCAGGTGATTCTATATCCGATCACCCCACCACAAAAGTTGCAGAGCGTACTTTTAAGCAGTAAAGCGGAGTTCAAACTTACATACTCTTACTTTAATTATATCCACTGGTTTGGCCCATAGTTAAATGGTCTGTCACTCAGTAAACTCATAACACTGAAGATAAACATGATGAATGGGTGTTAAACAGCAAACTGCACCGCTGTGTGTGTGAGCAGAATCCTTCAGCAAACAGAAGTCAACTATAGCACGGGTCAGCATTTTTCAAAAAGTGACAAATGCTCAGTACATTCGAAGTGTGAAGTTGTCTACGAGCATCTCATCCTCGGACCGTAGCCTTTATATTTGTGGTACACACCTGATGCTGTAGTTCTTTACAACGCTGGCTCAGGTCTTCCTTCTCATCTGCCTCCTCGCTAAGAAAATAATACTTCCTGGACTGTGGAAAGACAAGACAGGAAATTGAAGCACACAGTGGGAGGGAGTAAGCATTAATAAAATGTTGAGTACGAAGGACAATCAACAGTGTTTTTATAGTAAGTAAAACGAGTTTCACCTGGTAGTCAAAGCCTCCATATGTGTCTGGGCTTCCTGGTTCAGACATCGGTTCTTTTGATAACAGCTGAAAGGACACAGTATGCAAATGTAAGTTGTTAAACAGCACTCTGTTATGACACTTTCAATTCCAAAGGTTTCTAAATAAGACCACTGTGTCACTTTCAGAGTTTTCAACCACAAATGGATAGAAGACATTAGTTTGACAAGGCACTGAGCAGTAGGTGCAGTTTGTGTGAATTTAAAGGTCCCATGGCATGAAATTTTCACTTTCTGAGGTTTTTGAACGTTAATGTGAGCTCCCCTACCCTGTTTAGGCCCCCCCCCCCATGGTTAAAAGTTGCGAAATGTCTAAACTGAGCATTTGCGATCCTTTTCTGCGTTACAAAAAAATCGGAGCTCAAACGGGCAATTTTGAACAAGGCACCTTATTGACGTCAGATCGAAAAAAGAAATGCAAATGCAGTTCCACCCCCGTCTGTCTGAACTCAGCGTCTCTGTAAATCACGCCCAGAGAGTTTGGACTGCGAATGCGCTAGGCAATGCGAAATGCGTTTTTTTTATTTGCCTGGAGGCACGTCCAAGTGTTTCTAGGCTCGGAAGTCCTTTATCTGAACCTCTGGACCTTTGAACAGCAGTGGATTAATTTTATTTTCTGTGGAAATGTGTTTATTTTTCAATGGAACGCTTCAAATCTCTCCCCCCGTGCAAAAACACGGAAATGGATCAGCTGAGGGCTAGAGCGGAGAGTTTGGCCACGGCCCCACCCTCTACTATAGGCCAGCTCTTTTCTCCTCATTTGCATTCAAGCAACAACGCCCAGAATAAAGTGTTTGAGATATTTATGACTCTCTCATCTTATCTCTGTTTCTCATGCACTGAGTCTTGATTTTGAAGAAGGATTCATTTACAGTATTAGGGAACCATTAAGGAGCCATATAAAAGCATCAAGAAGTACCATGTCATGGGATCTTTAAGGATATTCTTTAAAAATCAAACATTTCTGGTTCTGTTCAGTCTGATATTCAGTGGATTTATAGGATTTTGACTGAAGCGTGACCAAGAGCAGGATTAATGCAGAGCGCAAAAGAAGCAGGCTCACCTCCTGAATGGCAGTCATCACAACATGCTGCACAGACTCCTCCAGTGTAATTATCTGCTGGATTTGCTCTGAGAAAAATAAAAGTACAATCTGCTCAGGTGGAGCCAAATTCAGATTCATGACAATTCTCTCAAAAAGGATGCAAATATTCAAAAACTGGAAACAGGAAAATACAATTGTACAGAAAGTTTCACTTTCACTTGTAGTAATTTCCAAGGCAAATACTTCAGTCAGTAATTGGGTCATCCTTGTACAGATGACTATATGCAGCAGCTGCCTGTGCTCCTCAATGAGCCCACTCACCATCCTTCTTCTCACAGCTGACCGCACAGCCCAGAACAAGCTGCACCAGTTTCCCCAGTTCAGTCACGTCTCCCATCTCTCCAATGAGGGTCACATCTGGGAGGTGCTCGTCTGAGATCTGGTGTCCCAGTATCTGATCCAGATTAATAATAACAGGGCTTAGGCTGACCATTATACATTTTACCATCAGTAAAGCTCCTCTCCACTTTTCATATTTATTTACGGTCTTTAAAATTTACCAATTCACGTCATCATCTTAAACTGGTTAACATAACAAGATTATATAGGATTTATGGAGGCTAGTGGAAATGAGTCATGCATGTTTCAATGCGGCGGGTCAAGTTTTTTACCAGTTACTGTGAATTCTCAAAAGGTTTTGGTAGCATCACATGGATTTAGTGCGAGTTCTTAAACTTGTACATTTGAAAATAGATTATTTCATGATCTAAAACTACCAACACAATGTGATCTTTAGCAGATTTGTTGCCAATTTAATTACTCTATTAATCCCCAGCAAGATACAACTTACATCGTGGTAATATTCCAGCACACTCTTCAAAATCTTTTTCAAGTTGCTGACCTGTAGAAGGAAATCACAAAATAAATTTTAGTCTGCAGAGTATAATTCTTCAAAGTTGAGGGATTTACAATAATTACCTTGAGGCGCCAGTTAGCCCCGTTCTCCTCCTTAATCCTGCCCACCCAGGTCTCATTAAACCAAGAGGGGTCACTGAGACAAGAAGCAAAGAGAGCAGTGAAGACACAAGGGCAACATGCATAAGAAAACCTTTTCAAGAGTTACCAATGTGGTCAGGTTGCAATCAGAACAGGAAAAAACATGCAATGTTCAACTTTGTTTGAACCTATGCAATGTTCAACTTTGTTTGAACCTATGCAATGATTTGTACAGACACTGTACAGTCCATTTGCACTGTTAATAATGTCATTCCCTTGCATAACAAAAAATAACAAATGCAGATTATAAAATATATGTGAGTCAGAGTCAGTGTTTAAATATTCACTTAAAAAATGTATGAATTACATTCTGTGCAGCACATGAGCGATGGCCACTCCACTGGTCAGATCATACTTGCTGTTACATGATGGCACCTGAAATGTCTGTAGCTGCAAAAATAAATAAATAAATAAATAAATAAATACAACAACAACAGTACACTAAAACAAAACAAATCATTTTGATCGGACAGAAACATGAGAGGATCACCAAAGACTAACCCCATCCAAGGGATTTCAGAAAATGTTCAATCATTGAAAATCTCTGATAGGATACATCAATGTTTCCCAACCAGGGGTACAATTGCCCCTAGGGGTATCACACTGCAGGGGGTACTCGGCAGTGTCGCTGCCAGGCGCAGGGGGAGATTTTTTAAAAATGTTTTTATTCTAATTTGAGTTAAAGGAAAGAGAAAATGCCTGAGAATTAAATTTTCAAATTAAGGAAATGAAATAAAATGATTTTCATTGAATAATCTGTTGTGTCACGTTCTACTTTTGGAGAATTATCAATACGTATGAGTGAGGGGGTACTCCAGGTATGACAAAAAGGCTCAGGGGAGGACACAAGACAAAAAAGGTTGGGAAACACTGGGATACATGACTGTCACTTTAAATGGTGACAAAAGACGGGTGGTTGTGTAGCAGGTGCACAACAGGTTTACCATGATAAAATTATGCTGAATACAATCACTTTAATTGTGTTGCTTAGAGTAGAGTGTTGGTTATCACATTCTTGGTGATCTCCTGTTGATAAAACAGATCAAGTGTTCCACTGGCCACGTAAACAAGTGCAGACTCGCCTAACGTTTAGCCAGTTAGCTCGAGTGGCCGACTAATACTGTACATCAATTATTAGCAGGACTAGGATTTGGTTTATTTTGCATCCTCGCTTAATTACATTGAATGAATGTAATTGGTGGTGTGTTTAGGTTAGCATACTACTTCTATTTTTACCTGTCAGGGAGCCCATCCGGCTAACAGCGCTAGTACGACGTAGCCGTAATTAAACTTACCCAAGTTAGCAGAGAGTCACACAGCTCTGCTTTGTCCAAACTCATTGTATCGGGACAAAGAAGACAAGAGACAGCGAGGGAAACAGTGAAAACAGTAGATAAAAACTTTTACGCGTAGTTTCCCTTTCAGTCCTGTGACTTTTACACGTCAGTTTTTAGCAGCCATGGCCTCCTGCTGTTCTGGACAGTGCGCGTTTCACCTGTTTTTATCTCGGCGAGCTTCCGTCCCGAGAGCGTTCCCATAGAGACGGACAGACGCGGGTCAGAGGGTCAGTGAGCTGCTCTTCTCTGTGTGGAGGGAGGACACACTGACACTGCCTGCACTTAATTAGCTTAATTAATGATATTTGATTATATTACAGTTATTTATAATGTACTTTTAATGTACGTTAATGTTTGGTTAGGATGTGAAGGCTCCATGTAGGCCTATCACAATACCATGTATCTTCAGATTAGACTAAAGCTTGGTATCATACCGCATACATTTTTAGGCTGTAAGCCTGTAATAGGCCACAGTTAGATTTTTTTTAATGAAACTGGCCACTCGAAAACCCAAGAGCTGTAGCAGAATTTCTGATTGTTTTCCCTTAAACCACCACTGGATGGCTCTAATTGACAATAACACATCAGAACCGAGTCCTCTTCACAGGTCTGTGAGGTTGCTGCTGTAAATGGGGAAGCATGTGTTTGGTGGATTAAAATTAACTGTAAACATTTTTATTTGATTCAAAGCTATAACTTTACTATAAAATGGTCTTGTTCAGGGTTAGGACATAGCAGGTAATATTTCCTAATTTTTTATACCATACCAAATAGCCATGTCACAGTGGGTTTATTAGATATTTTTATTAGTTTTGATGGTGGTCATGATGAGGATGATGATGATGATGAGGATGATGATGATGATGATGATGATGATGATGATGTTTTGACCTAATATCTAGTGGGTCTATCCAGATTATGTGTCTTTAAATAAAGTAACTTTACTTACACACACACACACACACACACACACACACACACACACACACACACACACACACACACACACACACACACACACACACACACCCACACACACACACACACACACACACACACACACACACACACACACACACACACACACACACACACACACACACACACACTAAACATAATTACACATTTCCCTGCAACAAAACAGTTAAAAAATATATAAAGTGAAGGTGAAAGTCATATTTTAATCTATAAGGTAAAAATAAAAATCAATTAAAAAAATGCAGTAGGCAACTGTTCATATGAAGTGAAGCTGAACAAGTAAACTCTCAGATTTCACAACCATCTCTCATATCAGTAACGTTGCGCAATATTAATCTACTCCCTTTTCTTTGGAGTGTATCTGCCTTTCTACACGTCCGCTTGTTTCATAGCTCTTCAGAACCTCTGCCCACTACATCCTGTTTACTTTAGCTGGGCTAACCTGTTATAGTGAACCAAGCCCACACCTGCGCCTCAGTCAATTTATTTCTGGCCTTTCTCATGAAAAAAAGAATGCCCATTTGCCCCACACCTCTACTTTGACCATATTTGGCTTTCCGGTTGGCGAGAGGATTTGTAATCAAGAGGCATGCTAATTATGCCTAGCAAATCATTGATCAATAAGGGTGTGTGTATTTGCAATTGTCCTTTAAAGGCTGTAAGGCTGACTGAAATACAATTTAGGCCCAAATTAGCAATTGTTTATTGTGGGAAATGTCAATCCATCCACATTAGTGTGTCCATCCTATTTCTGGATAGGCAACATTAACCATGAGCCCAAGATCTGAAGTGGCTCTTCTAACTGGATTTGCGGTTTGATCCCATCTCCATCCAGTGAAAGCCTGTTGTTGTGTTCTTGTGAAGACATTTCACACATTCACACTGTATTCATGTGGTGAGTGACTGGATAGGGTCAGGCCATTGGTGCAGACTGGCAGCCATCAGTCAGGTGGTTTCCAAAACCCTCCAAAATGGTGAATAGAATATACGCCAATCCAAAATTTTACAATAAAATATTTTAGAAATGCCAATATGAAACCACTGAATTGAGATGCAACAGAACAAAAAAAAATCCACAGGGAGGTCAGAAACTGACCCAGAGCCATGCTGACCCCGGCCTGAGAGCAGGAGGCGCGCTCCCTCTCTGCTTCACTCTGTGACAGTGCGACGTGACTATTTCTGTTGATTCCTCTTTTCACCCCTTCGCTCTTTCCTTATTCCCCAGATGTGCTTCCTTCCTGAAAGTCCAAAAGCTCTACTTCTCTGTACCAGCTCTGCTCTGACGCACACAAAGCCTTCAGGGGGAACTAAAAGGCTGGAGGTGGGAGGGCTGGCTGCTAACATTGAGTAAGTATTCCTTTTTTAAAAAATCTTGTGGTTTTCTTGTTTGGAAAAAAAATCAAGATAGTTCTGTTTTTTTGTTTTTTTTGTTTTTTTTTCCAGATTTAAATATAATGTTCCTAACAGTAGACAGTTGAGGAACAGACTTTACTATACTATACAAAGGTTTTCTATATTGGTTTGTAGTATGGAAACGTTATAGTGGAAGAAGTATGGATTTATAAATAACTAAATCTCAATGGATATGCTCACCTTTTCATTATCTAAAATGTGTTGGGTAATTGACTCTTACACCAGTTTATTTTGAGGTAGAGATAGTATGATAATGATAGAGACTACTATGTCATTTGCACATTGACATATTATGTCTTTAAAGAAAACAAAAAGGATGAGTTTGTGTTGTAGTTCGGGAGTTATAGAGCTTATGTGATTACTTTTCTGTTTGCTGTTCTGGCTCTTCTCATCATACTTGGCATGTCATACTGTCAGTACACATCCATACAATCATATGCAAGGGATAACATACATTTACTTTGGTAAACTGTGGCATGACAGTTTAGCACGACACATGAAAATATTATGTGCATAATTATTACACATTTGACAAAGAAACTGCACAGCTGTTGGCACAGGTCAACAATTTCACTGCACAAAAGCACTCTTTGGAGATAAACACATTTATATAGAAAGCTGTGCTCGCTCCAACAGTTCCCACAAGCCTGAAATTCAGTGATGTGGTTTAGCCAGACAATAAGACCCTGCACCTTTAAGTAATGGAATGCCAGCGATGTGTGGCTGTGCCCAGGCATTCCGATTGGAATGTGCTGGAATGTTGGCAGTGTTCTGTTTCCCCTACAGCTGTCCCAGGTGTTTCTGGGAGAGCACAAAACATGGAGGTGGACGGGTCATGAATAAAAGTGTGGGCGTGCAGCAGAAGGTGGAAAACAACAGTGTAATGAGAGTGGGCCACTGTAGACATGAGGTCACTGGTGCAGCTAGGCTGTCGTGACATGTACAGGCCCACAGCACAAACACTTTTACGGCCTTATCACCGTCTCCTCCCTCCACACAGAGCCTGATTTATACTGTCGTTTGGGCAGGTGCCAAGAATAAGCTCACCTCTGGAACATGCCAGGGAGTGTCCGCTTGGAGACATGTGTGGACCAGGACAACAGGTGCCTTCTGTCTTCTATTTTAAATTGGCCAGTGTGGAGTGTCTTAGCTCTATGGTGACTGGCAGGATTAATTGGGACCACTGGTGAAATTAGATGAGAAAAAATAGTTTCATGGTCTTCATTAAAGTTCTTTAAAGGTACACTGTAACTTTTCTGGTTGAGAAAAGTAAAAAATCCTGTAATGAAATAAATGCCATACTGTGGAACATTGCAACAAAGCAAGGAAACAAGCTAGCGGTAGACCTTCAACTAGAAACGTTATCGTGCATATTTAAGGCCATCTTTCAAAATCAGGACCACCAATTATTTGACATTGGAGCAACAACCATCCCCAATCTTCTATATTGTATCAGAAGGGCTGAGCTCTCATTTAGGCTGTCTAATCAATCATCAATTGTCAAATAATTGGCATGGTAAATATTTATTCTAGGGGTCAGGTACTCTTTAAACAATATTTATTTGCTGTAGCCATATACCAATAATACTTACGTTATCAAGGTGAATAATGAACCAAAACTTTATTTGTCAAACCTGCATTCAGCTTTTACAGCTTTTTATTCAGCTTTTTCTAGGCCACTGAGACATCAAGTATGTAAATTAGCTTGTGGCTAAAGGGATAGCTTTTGTCACATTTGTAAACAATGCCTATGTAAACTAACACTAATATGCAGCCACATACAGTCTTATGTTACTTGAGTATTTTCACTGTGCTGACAGATGACTCAAAATTACCCACTGTTATGTCTGAACCACTCCAAACTCGAAAGTACTTATGTAACCAGCACAATGACCCTCCTGATATCGATCTAAATCTGACTCTGACGCATAGAGGCCTTGTTCTGCTCTGAGGGCCCAGCCACAGCACTGGGGCAACGGGAAGATGAGGGAGAATACAAGGGACTAGGGATTCTTTCTTTTAATTAATACAACAGATGTCACAATGCCATAACGCTAAGCAAAAAATAGCAAATTGACCCAGTGTTGAACCTAAGTATGATATATTACCTTTTCCATTTAATATTTTTAAAGCAAATTATTTATAATTTAAGATTATTTTTTATATTATATTTATTTTATATATAATTTATTTTGATAAATATGTACAATATCAATGCAATGAAAGTCATTCTATAAGGTAATTTATAACATCACCCTCTACCATTATTTCTACGGAAGCCGACAGAGGCCATGTTCGTAGTGATTATTTTCCACCTTAATAATGAGAAAATTAACTCGAGATCTCGAGAAAATGACACAATTCATTTGTGATTTCGAGAAAACAAAAAATTATTCCGTAATCTTGAGAAAACAAAACTGTTATCTCGAGATCTCGAGAAAACAGCTGAGATGTAGGCCTAGCTACTGCTACGCCCCCTTGTAGGCAAGACAACAAAGGCGGGAGGTGACACGATCTCCCCCTGTGTCAACCCCTGATCAAAATATTGCCTTATCAGCTGATCGATTATTATTCCACACATTTTAATGACCAAAAACGCGTCTATTCAGAATGAGAAATAGCCCCGAAGTCAGCCTGTCACAGCATTTCTCGAGATCTTCAAATAACTGTTTTGTTTCTCGAGATCACAAATTAATTGTGTTGTTTTCTCGAGATCTCAAATTAATTATCTTGTTATCTCGGGATAACAAGGAAAAAAAAATATTGCATAGGAATATGGCCTCTGTTGACTTCCATAATTTTCTTATTTAGGGTATGTGTAGGTTTTTACAGTTTTCAGCTTTTCACTTATGTTATTCTACACAGAGGCAGCACATGGTCAGCAGAGGTGACTCATGTGGCCTGTATAAGAGTGCATGTGTGGAGGGAGAGTCCCAGAGTGGCCCTGTGATTAGGGCCAATCCCCTGGAGTGGATCAGGTGCAGCTCTCGCCCAGCAACGTGAGACCGCCACCCTTTGTCTGTGAGCAAGAGAGAAAACCAACATGGGCCAAATGTAAGTAAGAGGATCCTTACTCCAGAAAATATTATTTAACAGGTTTTCACTACAAAGACGCCATGAAAAAAGATATTTTGTTTTCAGGACCACTGTTTGCAGCAATATTATGCTAAGTTGCCCTCTGTGAGTACATGTACTCAAAACCTTACACACAATCAAGAAATTGTACTGATATTTAAATTTTGCTTTATTAAGTAAAATACAGCTTTAGAATGCGATGCAAAGATATCTCACCCCAAATAGAACAACTTTACCTTTCTATGGTAATCTATGTCACTAAATATAGTATAAACACATGATCACATTAATTGTATTAATAAACTAGACAGCATTGTCTATTTCAATGTTGACTCCCATAATTGCTGTCAACAGTGGAACACTTACAAATATTAGCTTTTAAATCATGTCTGAAAAGGTTAGAATACATTGCTATTTTGTGGTCATGAATGCAGTGATTAGTAAGCAGCCTTAATAACAGGTTCTGCACTGGGCTCTTAAGTCAGCTGCTCCTCCAAACACACCTCGTACACCCACGGTCAGCAGGAACAATAGGCTCCACCTCAATAACAGTAGCAGCCACAAAGACCTCCACCCTCTGCTTCAGTGGACAGGCACGGGACAGGTCTGGTGTGGGGCTGTGGCGCTGTGGAGTGACTTTGAGGGCGTGTGCGTAACAAGGCTGGACATGCAAAGCCTATTAAGCTAATCATATCATGTACACAATCATTATAATAGGCCAGTAAAGCGTGGCTATGTCCATACAGAGAGTGATCAGTGCAATGAAGTCAGTGAAGTTGACTTTGCAACCACAACAGAAATGCAAAAGGAATCATTATACATGTGGATGGATATAGGACTCTCCTTTTCACCTTTACTTTTTCTGTAGATGTGGAGTTTGGTCACACATCACCCACCTAAAATAAGACCTTACACCTGTCTGGAGCAGGCAGAGAGAGAATCGGGAACATGTTTTTTGAGTTTGTGTGGGGCACCAATAATCAAAATCAAAATCATAACACTCATTATAATCACAATAATCTGAATAATTATAAAACTCATAATACTCATCATGCTCATAATCAGAATAACGAGAATAACCACAGTAACCACAATAATCAGTAATCACAATTATCACAATAATCATTATAATACATTTTATTTGAGATGCCTTTTAAGACACTCAAGGTCACTGTATGGTAATTTAAAATACAATAGAACGAAGAAAATAAAAGGAACACATAATCCAATTGCAAAACTGCCAAATGAAAGCTGCATTCTTCAACAAGCTTTTGAAGCTGGGTGTGCAACTAAATTCTAATAACTCTTCTGTACCAAAACATTCAACCACACCTTCTTCTTGCACAACTTCCCTACTCCCTGTAAGCATGCACACCCAAACATTCGAGTATAACGGACAGGCTTTCTAACTGCCCTGATGACACCATGCTGAGGGCAGAGCTGGGGCTGACCCACAGAGACACTTCTCCTGACTCTGCAGCTCCGTCCACTGCTCCTGTCCTCCGCGATCATTACGCCACACTGACTCCTGCACTGTGCCAGGACACGAGCGCGAGCCTGTGTCCCTCTGCATCCATATCACATATACACTGGCAAACCATAAGGAAAGAAAACAACTCACAGTCTGTACGCAAAAGAGGAAGCTGCTTCATTTTTCTGGAGTAAAACATATGGGTGGTCTTGGGTCATTTTTGCCGATATGAAACAAAAATAAATTCCTTCTTGTTCAATGTTGGTTTGCAGATAGCAGTTGGTACCTGCCAGAATTCAAGCTTTCTGTTAATATTTGATTCATATATGTAAAAGATCATAAGTAATAAATAATTATACAATCAAAATTGAAGAATTAATGTGCCTTTTTAATAGCTTATAAAACCACATGCAACACTCGAGACACATCTGACACGTCAGACTTGCAGTGGATTCTTTGTACATACACAGAGCATCTGCTAAAAATATACAAGTGGACTTTTGCATAAATATAATACTTGTACAATAAAGGAACAACATTTCCGTGGAGACAAGTTGCCTAACCAGCCAGTCCCTTCTACATTCTGTTCAAATCCGCCAGAGAATGTGAAAAACCTTTGTCCAAACTTGGGATGTTTCAAATACAGCCACTAATGTGTATGTGTGTGTGTGTTTTTTTTTTTTTTTACCTGGAAATAAGTAAGAATTTGGTGGTTTGATTCCTGGGTGTGTGCTATATCTTGGCACTTTATGTTGTTTTTTTTGGGCCCTTTTTTACGTGTAAACCGCTATGTTTGTTTTTGATGTGAATGGACCGTGCATTTCTCTGATTGGTTAATTTGCCTGTCAAATACACCATGTGAAATCTGGGAGATATGATACGGCTCCAGATCCACTCATCATTGTAAAAGCGCGTGGGCTGGTCAGGTAACGAGACAAGCAGGAGGAGGCCCTACTCTAGGCGAAGTAAGAGCCAAGTTTGTGAGATGCAAGCACACTCACAGCACACATTTTCATTGCAATTAAAAAAAAACATGCTTCTTCTTTTCTGTGTTTTCCTGAAGTTACACAGAAACTTGGGCTTTAAATTAGTTGAAATGATTGTATTACATTTTTTGTTGACCAATTGGATCATGAGTTTGACCCATGTACTTGACTTAACCATCTAAGGCAGCAGAAACTCCTCTCTCCTCTGTGTGCACTGAGAAAGAGAGTGGAGAGTGAAAGCTGCTGACCCCACAAGTTGCCTGATTTCTACACGTCCGTCACCTCCTGTGAATCCCCGTGCATGTTGTCACTTCTCTGATCTCCACTTAACCAAACCAGGTCAGAAGATGAAAAGGCCTGACCCGCACTGCAGCCTTTTGAAGTGCTGATGGCTATCGCAGGTGCACCTAAAGTAAACACTATAAAAGGTTTGCCTACAAAGACATATGCACACAAAGACGAGCGATAGCACCTGCGGTTAGGGACATAATTACGTTTAAAAAGTGTTTAAAAAGGGAGTTGCTGTGCGGGGTTGTAGCCTTGCTCAGGGGATAGTTCTAGTGACCTTTCAACTTGAGTGTGAGGGTCGGCCTAGATTCCATCAGTGCATGAGCTTGAGCTAACATCTGCTAACCACAGATGATAATGTAATTTAACACACCCAGATCACTCGTACTATAGTATCTGCCTCAGGAGACATGCCTTTCTATTGAAATATGAAGATAAGAAGAATTTCAATATATGAAATCTAATGCAGAAGTCTGTTGAATTCCAACACAAACACAAAGCTGAGCTACTTCAGTTCTTGCGCCAGGAGTGGAATAAAGTCACCCAAGAACAATGTGAAAGACTTGTGGAGAGCATGCCAAGACACATGAAAGCTGTGACTAAAAATAAGGGTTATTGGACCAAATATTGATTTCTGAACTCTTCTTAAGTGTAAACATTAGTATTATGTTGTTTTAAAATCAATTTGATCTTGTTTTTTTTGCATTGTTTGAGGTCTGAAAACATGTATATTTTTTGTTATTTTGACCATTTGTCATTTTCTGCAAATAAATGCTCTAAACAATAATATTTTTATTTGGAATTTGGGGGAAATGTTGTCAGTAGTTTATAGACTCAAACAAAAATGTTCCTTTTGTCCAAACAAATAGTAGTAAAAGTAGTAAAATCAGATTTTTTTTTGCAGTGGTCTCTTATTTTTTCCCCCAGAGCTGTATATTATAGCTGTACATAAAACACAGTAACTATTTAATTTTTCAGCAGGTCCATGTTTATTGTATTTTTGATTGTGTGTGTGTGTATGTGCATAACTGCAAGATCTCTGAGTGCACCAGTGCAACAGTAATAATGCAACCTCTGACGTAAACGATATAACACCTTTAAAACAAATCCAGTTTCCAAATTACATGATCGGCTGTCGGCTGTGATTGACTGTGAGCTGGAGACATTTGTCACAGTGAGGGACAGGAGGACACGGGACAAACTGCTCTCCATCATTGGACACTCCGGCTCACCCACTGCACCAGACCATAGAGGGACAGAGGAGCTCATTCTCCAACAGGCTCCTACAGCTCCGCTCAAACAGTGAGAGATACAGGACGATATTCATACCATACTCCATACAAGTGTACAACAACTCACCTTATGTAACCGATAATACTCCCTACAACTGTATAACAACTTAATCTTATGTAACGGATAACCTTATTCCCTGTCAATCAGTATATTCACAGGGAATAAGGCGTCTTTTCAGTACTACGGCCCTCGTCTATGGAACTGCCTGCCGGAGGAGCTCAGGGGTGCAGAGAACGTTCATGTTTTTAAGAGTGGGCTCAAGACTCACCTGTTTTGCTTGTCTTTTGTTTGTTCTTTTGTTTGTTTGCTTGTCTATCTGTTTGTTGTTTGTTCGTCTGCTTGTTTGTCTCTTTGCTTGTTTGTCCATCTGTTTGTCTGTTTGTTTTTTTTCCCTCTGGCAGCACGGTGGCTGAGTGGCTAGCACTCATGCTTCACAGCAAGAAGGTTCAGGTTGCCCAGGCCTTTCTGTGTGGAGTTTGCATGTTCTCCCCGTGTCTGGGTGGGTTTCCTCCGGGCACTCCGGTTTCCCCCACCAACCCAAACATGCGCCATAGGTAAAATCCTCCAGCTTAGGGCCTGACCAAAGCCTAAATAACAAAACAAAATTATAGGGATGGTCCCCGGGTCAAATATAGAAACAACTTCTCCTGTGCGAGATCAATAAAGGTCAATCTTCTAATCCTTAACCACTGTAAGGCGCTTTGTGCTACAATTTTGTATGAAAAGCGCTTTATAAATATTATTTGATTTGATTTGATATTATTGCACTGCCCTTCTTGTCTCCTGTATATAGCTGTTTTTTATATTTATTTTATATTTTATTACTTATTTTTCTATTTTCTTTTGACATATGCATTTATGATTTTTATTATTATAATTAGTTTCATTTGACACTGGTCTCTTGCTATCTTTTTTTGCTATACCATCTCTTTTTGTTACTCTCTTATATATTATATTGTGATGAGTGAGCTACTGTATCCAAATCATTTCCCTTGTGGATCAATAACGTCTAAGTCATATGTCTATGTGATAATAAAATCTGAAAGGATTAGGTGCACTTAAATTGCATGTATTTTCCAGAAACATTTCCAGGTGTTTATCCTTAGTAATGGTGCAGCATGAATAAAGCATTACATAAGCTCCTAACCACCTCAGGGACCCCCCAGGAGAGCATGACATCATGGCTTCTCTCATCTGCTAAAAGAGACAAGTGGAGTAAATAGATTATAGGTCCCCTGCAGATATAGGTTTGTAATCCCGTGGGAACTACTGGGGTCAGAGGTCAATGACAGTTTTACACCTCTTTTCAGTTTTCACTTGAGGTTTCACTTTAATGCTTGAGAAATGTTCTTTTTGTGTGATGTTTAATGATTAGATAAATAACAGTCTGGTCAACATGAATAAGCAGTAACACCAAAGTTATGACCAAGCAGCAGCCGGCAGCACTGAAGTGACAGATGTTGTTTTTTGTATTTTTTTCCCTGCCGTTTGATTGAACCTTTACTTTAATGTAAAAACACTCTACAAATGAATATTTAACATATGGCTTAATTGCAGTGACCTGTCAACCTTCAGCCTAAAGCAATAGACTTCCAGTGACTTTAACGTATCTTAATTAAATACAAGCTGAAAAGATTAAACTTATCTTTTTAAAAATAACTTTGAGTAAATCCCCACCTCACCAGTGTAAATCAGAAACAGAACAAAGACTTATCTGTTCCACTTGTGCTAATTCATGTCCTCCTGCTCAGCGCTAACAAACTTTTAAAGAGCCACTGACATAATGAGAGGCGTTTGCCCCAGTGCCCCCCCAGACAAACATTAACCCTGGCCATGACCCTACAGCCTGTCAACAAGATGAACATCAGAGACTGAAGTAGAAAAAAAAACTGCATTCCTTTTCCCGTAAGCCAGGAAGGGGGAGGAGGGGGATTTTGGGAACTTTAGTGACTCATCACTTTCTTTTGCACCGGCACAGCCCCTCTGGCCATAGACTTGAGTACCTCCACGGCTGGATGCACAGTCATGTTTCAATGGGCCCTGCTCACATTTGACAGACACCTCACAGTGAGCTGCAGAGAGGCTGAGCTGCAGCTGTCCTGGCATCTGTCTCCACTATCAACAGGCTTTGTGTGGCTGCAAACCTCAGGAGATAACCACACACAAACCCCACTGTAAACATGCGCCAGCATGAGCAGGCATATCATGTGTCACACAGACAAGTGTGTGTTTATGAAGTTCAGACTGAGTTATAGATATGAGGATTGCTTTTTATCTTGACTCTTTTTTATCCCTAAATATCAAAATGCTCGCTGTCTCACTACACTGTTGAAGTCTACATCCCTAATGCACATGTAAAGATGAAGCAATTATTTAAAATTTTCGTTTTATTTTCTAACAATGTTTTTATGAATGGTTGCTTGTCATCTGTCATAAGTTCTGTGTTAGCCTTGTTATATGTAGAGGGATGAATATGAGAGAGATGAATAGTTCCGACAGGTTCCAACAGTGTCTCGTGTAGAGCTACAAGTCCATACTGTTGCTGTGACCTCAGGCAAGACACCTTTCTGAACAGGTTGTGAGCGTATAAATGATTGGCATGATCAGAGGCTTTTGGCACAGATTGGCAACCACATCCCTGTAGACAGGCTACATTTACAAAGCGAAGCACTGAGCAGGAGATTTGAAACGGTAAGTGAGATGACTCAGTGAATATGTTCAACTGCTGAGGTTCACAACTCCATCTTCTATGACACTGGCCTGCTGACGAATTCTTGTAAAACCAGACCCGACTCAAATTTAGCCCTTTTTACTCCAACTATAGAGCAGTCCATAATGGAAAGTGTTTAACTCCTTGACCACAACTTTTACAACTCCTCTGTTGTTTTTCATCTGAGCTCTATGTTGTCACCATTTTTGGGCCCTTATGGCCTACTTGTTGTAGTAACTGACATCAACATGAGCTTGTGGTTTACGGACTCTCCAACGGGCCCCTACATGCTCCACAATAACACCCTTAAACCCTCCATTAGGGGCCTTTAACACTGCTTTCCACAGTTAAAACCGACACATGGGGGTGTTTATCACTGTAATGACAGACCCAACAAAGGGTGATGTCATCAGAGTGCTCCACAACTGCCCACTCTGCTCCGAACCACAAGTGATTGAGAGGTCGCCATCTCAGAGACTTTCTTTGTGCGGCTGTGGCCCAAGTGTTGTGCGCTCGTGCTGCTCTCCCGATGACTAAAGGTGACTAATCAAAACAGTGGTAGAAAACAGCCCCCTGCACAAAGTAGGCTGTTCCTATGTAATTATAAATGAAGGAGAGGCAAGAGCATGAAGATTCACCCGCTTCTCTTTGATGGTTCTGTTATTGACCAATGTCTAACAACCAATGTGATTACTACTTGGATTTGTGTGTCTGCAAATGTGTATACACTAATAAAAATATATACTTGGAAATAGGTTTTCTTCCCAATATACTCATAAGAGGTGAGATTTTTTTCTGTAATTAGATTTTCTGCCATCTTGTATTCTATATAGGATAGGGAGAAAGTTGTGTTAAACTTCAGCCTAAACCCCTTCTGTCTCTAGAATAATTGTTATTTTTGTGTTAGTCATGAATCTTTGTACCATGATTAATGATAAGGCAAATGACTAACTAACTACATTGCCAAAAATAATGTGTTCCATACACCTCAATCAGGTACAGAAATCAGAATGGGATAAAGGGGATTGACTAGACTCTACTGGTATAATGAAGACGAGGATGTAGAGATGTTGGCTATTGGTACTACTGCAGCGGTGGAGGTGATGGAGGGAGTTGAAGCTTAAACTGCAGAATGATGGACAGGAGTACTTTTTTTAAATAAATGGCTTTGGAGGTGATTGGTTGAGACAGCAATAGACCAGTGTGGAATGAAACAAGTTACAAAATCTCCCTAAAAAATTTATAATACAGCATCACAAACATATTCCAGCACCTTCAACACCATCAGGCCAGCACTGCTGCGGGGGAAGCTGGAGGACGCGGGACTTGATGGACCTCGCTGCCTGGACCATCGACTACCTCACTGACCATCCACAGTACGTGCGGCTGCGCGGCTGTGAGTCAGAGGTGGTTGTCTGCAGCACTGGGGTCCCCCAGGGAACTGTCCTCTCACCCTTCCTCTTCACCATCTACACCTCAGACTTCATCTACAACACAGACAGCTGCCATCTCCAGAAGTTCTCTGACGATTTCTCGGCCATTGTGGGCTGTGTGTCTGAGGGGAACGAGCTGGAGTACCGCTCGGTCATCAGAGACTTTGTGGACTGGTGTGGGCGCAGCCACCTGTGCCTTAACACCAGTAAGACAAAGGAGCTGGTGATGGACTTCAGGAGGAGACCACTACCTCACTCACCGGTGAACATCCAGGGGCAGGACATAGAGACTGTGGACAGTTTCAAGTACCTGGGTGTTCACCTCAACAATAAACTGGACTGGTCCCACAACACCGACGCCCTGTACAAGAAGGGCCAAATTCGCCTCCACCTCCTGAGGAGACTGAGGTCCTTTGGAGTGTGCAGGCCTCTGCTCAACACTTTTTATGACTCTGTGGTGGCCTCTGCTCTCCTCTACGCTGTCGTCTGCTGGGCCCCGAGCAGCACAGAGCGGGACAGGAAGAGACTCAATAAGCTGGTCAGGAGGGCCAGCTCTGTCCTGGGCTGTCCTCTGGACTCTGTAGAGGAGGTGGCTGAGAGGAGGGTGCTGGCCAAATTCACGTCCATCATGGACGACACCTCTCACCCTCTGCACCGGACTGTAGAGGAGCTGAGCAGCTCCTTCAGCAGCCGACTGAGGCACCCCCAGTGCAAGAAGGAGCGCTACTGCAGATCCTTCATCCCCACCACTATCAGACTGTATAACTCCACTGTATAGTCTAAACGTGGAATATTTTTCCATACTCTCACGTTTCGTAACGTGAAAAATTTGTAAGTTGAGTAGCTATTTCAATGGAAAAAGCCTGATCCGTTCCAAGGTGTTTTTTTTTAGAGTGTAACATTTTTTTAAATAGTGTAACGTTGTCTTCTGCGTCCTGACAGGCTAAGAGACTAGACCAGGACTAAAAGAACGTGGAATAAACCAGGTCTAGACCAGAACTAAACCTGGATTGGACCTGTTATTATTATAACATGGTAGTGCCGTTGGATGAGTGCGTTGCTCGTGTCTGCGCTCCTTGCCAGCCCCGCGGGGCGGGGCGAGCTCTGCTTCTATCTGACCTCCAGAGCCGGGAGGCTGACACTATGAGCTAACAGGCCGAGAAATGAGCTCTATCGGCCGGCAAGACCGCGGGGTCTCGCTCGGGGTGGGCTCTGGTTCTATGTGACTTCCAGAGCCGTGGGGCTGAGACTGTGAGCTGTGAGCCGCGCGTGCTCACGGCCCCGAGGAGGAGGCACGGCCCGGGCGCCACGGCTCTCCATCCCGCAGCCCCGATGTAGCGCGGCCTTGCGCCGTATGGACGTTTTGATCCTTCGATGTCGGCTCTTCCTATCATTGTGAAGCAGAATTCATCAAGTGTTGACAGGTGAGTTTTACCACACTGATCATGTGTTGTTGTGTCTCCGCTTCCATCGCACGTTCGGCGAGCCGTGCCCCCCCAACACATTCCATTGAAAATCTATGAAAGTTCGAGTGTTCAAACGCGAGAGAAATGCGGGAGAAACTCCAGTCTGAGAAAAGCATAGAATGTGTGTGGTGAGGCATACAGCCCTAAAACATGTAGAACAATTGCAAAATACAAAGTTGTCCTACCTCGTGGACCTCTCCCACCGCGGGCCACCTCTGGAACCTAACCCCGTGTGTGTTGATAAAGTGTATTTACGTTTCGGGGCGTGCATCTGAGCGTGCATTAATTGAATTTTTGAGATTTGTTGTTTTTAAAGTGCTTTATAAATAAAGTTGGATTGGATTGGAGATTTCGCGTTTCGTAACTTGAAATTTCATTCGTATCTAGAGACCAAAATTTGACGTGAAGGCGTTTCGTAACTTGAAAATTTCGTTTGTTGGGTCATTTGTAAGGCGAGGTACCACTGTATTACTGTATTTTATTATTACTTATTTAATTTTTTTTTTTTTTTGCCTGCATGCACTTTCTTGTTCAAACTTTCTCTTGGACTAAACTACCTGGAGCTATTGTGGCAAGTGAATTTCTCCTATGTGAGATCAAATAAAGTCTTATCCTATTTGATCTGATCTTATCTTTTCATCTATTATCTTTTCATTTATTCATTAAAAAAGACTACAGTAAATGTCATCACTATGCACACTCCAGTCTGTGAAGTCTGTAAAGTGTTGATGCTGCATGTTAGTGAGTTAGAGACAGGTTTGATTAGCGCTGTGTCACTTGTCAGGTCCATTTGTGGATGTGCCAGTTGTTGTCAGGCAGTATTTATCCAGCAGCACTCATAAACATGCATTAGAGTCATAACACAGCACGTGCTCTTCTGCCGGTCCTTCTTGGCTTTTATCTTCTCAAGATCATTCAAATGAAATGAAATGTTTTGTTAATTCTATGTTAGGGATGTCAAAATTAATAGCAACTTTAATTACGACTTTAATTTATCATTCAATAACATACAGCTCTGGAAAAAACACTGCAAAATGATCATTTTCTGTAAAATCAGGTATGTGTTTATAGGTATGTGTTTGGGCAAAAGGAACATTTTTGTTTGAGTCTATAAACTACTGACAACATTTCCCCCAAATTCCAAATAAAAATATGATGGTCTAGAGCATTTATTTGCAGAAAATGACAAATGATAACATCCATCCATCCATCCATTTTCTTCCGCTTATCCGGGGGCAACAGTCTAAGCAGGGACCTCCAGACTTCCTTCACCCCGGACACTTCCTCCAGCTCCTCCGGGGGGACCCCAAGGCGTTCCCAGGCCAGCCGGGAGACATAGTCCCTCCAGCGGGTCCTGGGTCTTCCCCGGGGCCTCCTCCCGGTGGGACATGCCCGGAACACCTCCCGAGGGAGGCGTCCAGGAGGCATCCGGAACAGATGCCCGAGCCACCTCAGCTGGCTCCTCTCCACGTGGAGAAGCAGCGGCTCTACTCCGAGCTCCTCCCGTGTGACCAAGCTCCTCACCCTATCTCTAAGGGTGCGCCCAGCCACTCTGCGGAGGAAACTCATTTCAAATGATAACAAAATAACAAAAAAGATACATGTTTTCAGAGCTCAAACAATGCAAAGAAACCAGATCAAATTCATTTTAAAACAACATAATACGAATGTTTACACTGAAGAAGAGTTCAGAAATCCAAATTTGGTGCAATAACCCTTATTTTTAATCACAGTTTTCATGTGTCTTGGCATGGCATTGTTCTTGGGTGACTTTATTCCACTCCTGGTGCAAGAACTGAAGTAGCTCAGCTTTGTGTTTGTGTTGGAATTCAACAGACACTGGAATGGAATGGCTGTAATACATGTAGAGATGCTGATTTCAGAAAAAAATGCAGTGGTCTCTTATTTTTTTCCAGAGCTGTAGACTGTAAATATTTCATAAAACAGATCACATAAAGATAGATAGTGCTGTTGTTTGATTTATTAAATCTAGCAGCTATTGCTTTAGCCTCATTTACAGAGAGAAGCTTTCATCTCCAACCACATTATTGTTTATCAGCAGCACTTTCAGTTTCCAGTAAAGATAAATCAAATCAGCAGCACCTCCTTATAAGCTACTCATTTGCAGACATTTATCTAAACCAGTCATCAAAGCACTCGAGATCTGAGCAAAACAAAATACATAACTTTTTTAAAACTGTTGGCTGGCGGTTTTCTTTTGAACGAGTGACTCAGCGTGGAGCATTTCCATCTTCCACTTTGGGCCTAGAGCGGAGGGGAGGAAGCGGAGATGGAGGTCTGGGAGACATTAGTGCTGGCAGCTGGGCCCTGAAAGGCTGATTCAGAATATAGGAGAGCACGATTGCCATAATGAATGTAATAGCAGAGCATGTGTCGCGTGTTAATGGGGAAGAGCCTTGTGATTTAACAGCGGGGAAGAGCGAGGATGTAAAAGGAGATTAGCTTTACAACTGTTCCTCCATAGAGCTGTAAAATACGATGTTGTTTGTGCGATGCTTATATACTTCCTCTCAGTCAAGTATTCGCTAACTAAGGTAACTATATACAGCCAGTGGAAAGTGAAAGTTTTAAAGTTCATTTTCATAACCGCAGAAATAAATGGACTTTGAGGAACTATTTACACAATTATTTACACACAGATTTAAAAAGTCCACATCCTCCTGTAAGCTCATCCTCTATAAATTTCATATCTGCCCTGTCTTGGTATTGGTTTAACTCATGGACTCCATCATAAATAAACTTGTAGACCTATTTTGCCATAACTCCATACTGTCCTTATGCACACAGTCACCATAACTTCAGTGATAGTAGACTATACTTGTAGTTTTGTTTTGTTTTGATTTATGGCAGTGTTTTGGACTCAACTACTTCAGTCAAATTAACTAAACCCAAAGTCAGTAGGACTAATATTATGGAAGTAAACACAAGTAAGTTGTACAGAGGAAGTGGACCAGGCCTCTATAAACACGGAGCAGACAGATTCCTAAGAAGTGATTCGAACTATAAGAGGTTTGTGTGAGCTACTACCTGTGAGTCACTGGCACCAATCACTGTTACGAGTCACCCATTCACACTCAAAATGTACTACATAGTGCATATCAATTAAATGTTATCGTTAAAAAAATAAGTAAATATTTAAATATTTTTTGCTTGATTTTAAGGTGTACTATGTAACTCTTCTTATGGGGGTCCACTGCCTGCTTGTTATCTCCACCAGGCTAAAGTACAGGTCAGATCTGTGGAGACACATGCATACATTTTAGAGGTGTATTTTATTAATAATAAAAATAAATACAATTAATACATAAATTAAAATGAATACATAATAATAATAATAATAATAATAATAATAATAATAATAATAATAATAATAATAATAATAATAATAAAACACTTCTAATTGAATAAATGCATGGTACAGTCATACCTCACCTTACGAAAGACCCAACTAACGAATAATCCAAGTTACGAAACGCGTTTACATAAAATTTCCGTCTCTGAATACGAAAGAAAATTCAAGTCACGAAACGCGAAATCTCAAAAATTCAAATAATTCGTGCTCGGCTACGCAGCAGCCCGAATCCCCCATTGTGACTCTACTTCCGCAAAAAAAAAATCACGTTACGAAACCACTTCTGGAGCGAATTAATTTCGTAAGGTGAGGTATGACTGTATATAAGTTTAATGCTACACTATAGAACATTCCAGGCAAATCAATAAAATCACCATGGAAACACAGGTAGTGGGCCCTCCGGTATAAAAACAAAAGTACACAGAGCACCTTTGCACGTTTAAAAGTCTTACCTGAGTGAAGAATATTTTAATTTGAATTTAATTGTTATGAGTTGTGATAACCACAGGCAGCAGTTTCCACAGTTTCCATCCAACAATGTGCCTGATTGGACAGAGTACTGTGTTCCTGGTAGTTGCTTTCATATGGTTCTCATTCCAAAATATCATTTTAAAATGCATGGGTGATATCCCTCCGTGCTTTTACAACACTGCCTGCACAGTTTAAAGGTCTTCTACCTGAAATAGAAGAAATAAAGGTCAGGTAGAGGGTTTGGATTCGGTTATGGGAAAAGGTGCCATTTAAGATCAATATTTTTAGTGCATTAAGACTGTTCATGCATTTTTGTTGAGTAAATATTAGACTAGACTACTAGACTACTTTTATGACTGCATAGGCTTTCAGCTAAGGGAATATGGCATAGACATGTAAATTAATTTTTGGAACTGATAGCCCTTTTTCAGAGCCAAGGTAGGAGGGCTGGGAGATTGGCAGGGTGTGAACGAGACAATATGGCCTCTTCTGACACTGGGGTCCTGGCTGTCACAATTAATACGTCATACGCCCCTGCTCTCATACTCTACCTGTCCAAAAGAAACAGATCTGAGGGGTGAAATAAGATCATATGTACAATAGGCTGCCAGATCAGTTGCTTTAGTTTTTGGGTTTGAAATATTATATATGAAAATTAGACAGCCCTAGAACTGCATTTTACATTTTACAATATTTAAAACTTAAAGGTCCCATGGCATGAAATTTTCACTTTCTGAGGTTTTTGAATGTTAATGTGAGCTCCCCTACCCTGTTTAGCCCCCCCCCATGGCTAAAAGTTGCGACATGTCTAAACTGAGCATTTGCAATCCTTTTCTGCGTTACAAAAAATCGGAGCTCAAACGGGCGATTTTGAACAAGGCACCTTATTGACGTCAGATCGAAAAAAGAAATGCAAATGCAGTTCCACCCCCGTCTGTCTCTGTAAATCACGCCCAGAGAGTTTGGACCGCGAATGCGCTAGGCAATGCGAAATGTGTTTTTTTTAGGGCTGTCAAACGATTAATTTTCTTGATCGCAACTAATCTCAGAAATTTCATAGTTAATCGCGATTAATCGTGATTTATTTTGCATGTTTAAAATTGATATCTTGCAGTAAGACCGTTCGAATCTAAAGTTAAACTCACAATGCAAAGTATTTCTCACCATTTTTTTATTTCAAAAAAGTGCAGAGAAAGGAAAAAGTAACAATGAACCAGTAATAGTGCTTACTTTGAGAAATTGTAAATAAATGATTGAAGCCCGCTCGAGCTGCCTACGGATGCGTAGAAGGAACAAAATATTAGCAAACTCAAAATAGCGCGTTTAACCGACAATGAGTTTAATTAATACAACCAAATGAGCTGCATATGGATGGTAGAATTGCGGAAAATGCTGGCAAACTCTGATCGCGATTAAAACAATTGTTCGCGATTAAAAATTGCTCGCGATTAATCGCGATTAACGCGTTAATATTCCCAGCCCTAGTTTTTTTATTTGCCTGGAGGCGCGTCCGAGTGTTTCTAGGCTCGGAAGTCCTTTATCTGAGCCTCTGGACCTTTGAACAGCAGTGGTTTAACTTTATTTTCTGTGGAAATGTGTTTATTTTTCAATGGAACGCTTCAAATCTCTCCCCCCGTGCAAAAACACGGAAATGGATCAGCTGAGCGCTGAGAGCGGAGAGTTTGGCCACGCCCCCACCCTCTACTATAGGCCAGCTCTTTTCTCCTCATTTGCATTCAAGCAACAACGCCCAGAATAAAGAGTTTGAGAGAGATATTTATGACTCTTTCTCATCTTATCTCTGTTTCTCATGTACTGAGTGTTGATTTTGAAGAAGGATTCATTTACAGTATTAGGGAACCATTAAGGAGCCATATAAAAGCATCAAGAAGTACCATGTCATGGGATCTTTAACAATACTTTATAAATTAGAGATATTATAAAGAAATATAAAAATATGGTTAGCCACACAAGGTACTAATTGATTTATTTTGAATGAAGGCAAACAAGTAGGGAAGATACAGTATGGGCCCACTCTAAAACATACAATGTTAAGAGCTAAACAAGGCAAAGACAGCCTTGGGAATAACATGCTTCAATAGTGCATGACGAGTTCATATTCTCAATGAAACACACTTTTCTGGTTCATGCCCTCCAATCAAACTTGACACCGTACACTTTCTCTCCTTTCTCTCATCACCCTGGTGGTCCTGAACCCGTGTGGTCCAGGGGTCGGCCCCGGGTCAGAGAAGAAGAGTGGGGCTTCACCTGAGTGAGTCACACTCAGGGGCCCCTACTGTCGGGAGGATAGGACACAGCTTCACAAAGACCTACCGCACAGCAAAGACCTCATGAATATAGTGAGACTGTTAAGAATGGCATTACAAATGTTCATAGTGAAATAAAAAGTTTACATTTATGTAACTACATACAGTGGTACCTCACCTTACAAAATTAATTCGTTCCAGAAGTGGTTTCGTAATGTGAATTTTTCGTAAAGTTGAGTAGCTATTTCAATGGAAAAAGCCTGATTCGTTCCAAGGCCCCGATCCCAGGTTTTTTTTTGTAGTGTAACTTTTTTTTATAGTGTAACATTGTGTTCTGCGTAGAGACTGTAGACCCAGGACTAAACGTGGACTATACCAGGTCTAGACCAAGGTCTAAACCTGGACTAAACCAGGACTAGACCAGGACTAGACCAGGTGGATTAAAGCGCCGCGTGCGGATCTATTTCCTGGTTTCGTTTCGAGTCACGGCTGAGGCGAGCAGCGAGGAGGACCGCACGCAGTCTGAGCGCATGAACGAGACCCGTGCTCAAACCGTGCTCAAACCGTGCCTCCTCTAGACTTCCTCTAGATCTGGTCTAGACCAGGTCTAGACCACCGCGGCTCTTGCATGCGTTCGTTCATGCCCTCAGACTGCGTGCGGTCCCCCTCGCTGCTCGCCTCAGCCGTGACTCGAAACAAAACCAGGAAATAGACCTGCGCGCGGCGCTTTAATCCACCTGGTCTAGTCCTGGTCTAGTCCTGGTCTAGTCCTGGTTTAGTCCTGGTTTAGTCCAGGTTTAGTCCTGGTCCAGTCCTGGTTTAGTCCAGGTCTAGACCTGCTGGCAGCCCCGTGCCGGGTCATGCTGCGCTATCACACACGTGTCCGCGCGCAGTTTTCTCCCCCCTCCCCCTTCCCCCCACACTTCACTATTAATAATTTTGTTGAAAATCTATGAAAGTTTGAGTGTTTAAACGAGAGACAAATGTGAGAAAAGTTTAAATCCAGTCTGAGAAAAGCGTATAATGTGTGTGGCTGAGCGCGCATTATTTTTGAGATTTCGCGTTCCGTAACTTGAATTTTCTTTCGTATCTAGAGACCAAAATTTAACGTGAAGGCGTTTCGTAACTTGAAATTTTCGTTTGCTGGGTCTTTCGTAAGGTGAGATACCACTGTAGTCATATTTTACATTTTAACCTTGAGAACAATTTTAATTTATTGTCACTCAGACTTTAGTTGGTAGATCAAACTAACTAAGTATATTTAAGAGGGCAAATCTATACTGTTATTGTTACTGTTATTAATGTTTTCATTATACTGCTTAAAAACAAATTATGACAATTACATTTGATTGGCCAATACAGGTCTCACCCTATAATTCCTAGGAAAGGTGACACATTTACGCAATATTATTTTTTAAACTTGCGTCATCACATTAGGGTAGTGTCAACACACATGGTTAACTTATTATATATTTCAGAAATTTTAAAATAATGATGCATTTAAATAATGATGCATTTATTTAAATTTAGCTTTCTAGTTGAACCTACTTCTATCTAGTAAATAACTTCCTTTTCCCTTTAAGTTTAGTTCCTTACTGAAACTTAGACAGAAAAAAACTATATGCTTACTTTGTATGTATTATATTTTATATTTTATTAAAAACAATAAATCCATAGTTTAAAGGATCAGCATGATTGATGTAAAATCTTCGACAAGTAGTTAAGAAGTGGTTAACAAGAAGAAGGTTATTACTTCCTTCTGAGTTTATTTTGAGCCAAATTACTCATGAAACCCTCCTTAAATAGCTTGCTGTGGTCAGATCCTTCCTGATGTTGAGATGGGGTGGTGGAGGTGACAGAATGTCCAGAAAGAGCACCATGTGACATGTGGAAATATGTATATCTATGTTTATATTTGCGTCACATATTTACTTGTCATACTCTGCTGTGTTATTTATTTGTCAAACTTACCCTTGGCTATACCATTCCAAATACTTAAGTTTGTTACTGTTCTGAGCACAATTAAATCTTTTTTATTCTGGATATGCAATTAATAAGCTGTTAAGATGTAGCCAACCATATTTCTGCCGTTTGTCTCTTTCAACAACAGAATTTCCAGATTTCTAGGATGTATACTGTACATTTTCAGATGTTGCTAAATGTAATAGAGGAAGATGACCCGTTGTTTCGGACTCTTTTTGAATGGAAACAGCCTCATGACTAACCCAGCACCGTCTTTACATGGAAAATGTGCTCGTTGCCGCTCCTGGGGCTCTGGCTGCAGAATGCAGAGCCGAACGCGCTGAGCTCACAGCCGCTCGGCTTGTGGTTTGTGAGATGATTGAGCAACAGCACTCTGACGTACATCCAAAATGTGATGACTGCGCTTCTGAAAACTCCTGTCCCATCATGTGTCAAATCGCACCATGCCCTGGAAGAAAGTGATTGCAAAAACAGTTACATTAAACACGGAAAATCACAGGGCAGACTTTGCCTTAGCCATTGTTTAAAAGGATAATGTGTGTACTTCAAAGCACAAATTAAGAGCTTTAAACATCAAAAACTTGTTTTCCCAGTTATTTAGTTTGGCTAACATATGTGTGGAGTACCTCAGTGTCATCTCTCTGACATTGACTTACATTGCCAGGTGTTTATGTGAACAGTCCCAGTTCATTATTTAAAGTTATTCTGGCCACCCCCCGAGCCGGCGGCTGCTCTCTAACTGTCTATGCTCAGGGCGCTGTGAGAGTGGAGTGGACTGGGCATGTTTCTTCTGAGGGGTCATTGTGCTAAACCCAAAGTGAAAACTGAGGGCCAGTGTCCAGGAGAGGAAAGAGAGAATGTGCATGCTGTGAGACACAAACACAGGACCAGGCCATTTCCCCCAAATAACAAAGAAAACATCATGAACAAAGTGGGTGGTATTTTGCTATTTTGTTTTTTAAAATGGTTTTAAATTACTTATCAATATCAACAGAGTAATTTGCGAAGTCTATTTGAAATAATTATCCCAAATGCATTTATTTTTTGTATTTATTTATTTATTTTTTTTAATGAATGCTCAACCTTTGTTGATGTAATTATCTGTTACACAACACTGGGTCTTGATGGTGATGTGTTATCACCTTGCCTGACCAACCAGTCCCTTCTACATTCTGTTTGAATCCAGAAGGGTCTGCAACCGGACCACAGAGCGTGAAAATCCTTCTCCAAACTTGGGACGGTCTAATCACCACTGCTAATTTGTAGCATGTGTCTCTCAAATTCATGTGTCTCTCAAATTCTTGTAACATTCATGACAAAATGTATAACTTATTTTACCTCAGATAAATAAAAGTTTGGTGCTTCGATTGTTGATTCTGGGAAAACCTATGTTGTTTCTCAGTCCTTTATGTAAATTTTTTTTTTTCCTTTTTTACATGTAAGCAGCCATGTATGTTTTTGAAGCAAACAGACCATGCATCTTTCTGATTAGTTAATCTGCCTGTCAATCACGCCCTCTGAAATTCGGGAGACAGGATATGGCTCCAGATCCACTCGTCTTCGTAAAATTTTGTCAAACGTGTGTTTCTGGCTGGCATGGTTATAATCACCCATAATAGTGAAAGTGTGTAGAACCCCTCAGTCGTACAGGTAGAATCCTTGCCTGGTTTACACCTGACCATTTCACAGGTGATACATGGTCTGGGAGCCACCTTCAAAATATCTCGTACAGAGGTGTGCTTTACGATCGCTAACGGCCGTTTATTGGGCGTTACGAATATCTATCATTTGGCGTATACGTAGCTCATAGCCAATCATGTCAGTTGTCAGTTCAAACTACAAGCTTCCGTTTGTCACGTTGTACACGTCACCGTCTTTCCACCCCTCCCCGCTCTCTGATTGGCTCCCAAAATCAGGAGAGCTCGCTTAGCCTAGTTGCCAGGCTGTTTTTCAGATCGGAACGAACGAAAGACAGCCTGGGATTTCCCAGGTTAGTAGAATCCATGGCAAAAGGAGAAATTCAATTTGTCAACTGGACAAAAGTCAGAACTGAAAAAGCAGCTTGAATGAGCTGCAAAATGTATTCGACCAAATAAACCAGCTGACAAACTGAATTTCTCCTTTTGCCATAATAGTGAAAGTATATTATCCAAAATTGTGCATGTTGAAGTTTATTGGGAAAATGAAGCATCTTAGAAAATGAAAACTACAAGATACATGGTTCACAGTGTGATCTCACATTGTGATCTAATTTGCTAGCCATACAGTATTGCCGCAAAATTCTATAGTTGTTTTAATTTTCAAGTGGGTCATGATGAGTCAACCCACACCCCCTTCCGTCCAGACTTTTTGCATAAAATGTCAGTTATTTGTAAAACTAGGTGGGTGTAGGTGGACGGTCATGCAAGCTAAATTGCCCTATTTTAATCTTTTTATATATATATACATAAATATATATCTAACAAGGAGCTGGGCTGAGCCTTGACATTCATTACTGCTATCAGATTCCTCACATCACGGCTGGAGTATGCTACTTTTACAGGGACATTCCTGTTTATTTTGTTGGCACCGGATCAAAGTCAGGTGGCCTTAAAATTAGCTTTGAGGCTTTAGCATTGTATGTCAACGCGCAGCCAGCCAACCCTTTCATGTTGACCCAAAAACTCCAATAACCACTTTCCTCCATACGTTTCACAGGTGAGATCTGTGTCGAGCCGTGTAAAGCTAATTCCCCATAGTGACACTCAGGCAGTGCGAATGCTAATACGTTCCCCAGTGGTTCATCCTGCTAATTTGTATGGGGGCAAATATTGAGAAGCCCGTCAAGGAGAAGCTATTCTAAGTGATGGAATCGGATTATGAGACGATCCGTATGCAATCTTTTTACGCCAGGGGAGAAGACGACAGGCGTGAAGAAGAGATGGTAGGAGGTGTGGGAGTGAGGAGGGAAGGCGTGAGGGAGGACGAGTTGGGTAAATGGTCCAATAGTTGTCAAAGCACGTCTGTCATTCCGTGCGTCAGTCAGCCTATTCCCAGACTCTCACGCAGGTACAGTACTTGCGCAAATGCAAGTATATATACACAAAACATTTTCACACTCCCAGAGCAGCTCGAAATATCCTTTTTTATCCTTCTGCCACAGCCTAATTAGATTGCACTGCCACAGCAGCCAGCCAGCTACATTTCACTCTTGTGGTTTTTTTTCTTTTTACATCAGCTGCTCTACAGTAGCTCCTGTCGGTTTCCCTGGTAACAGCTGCTTCCTGTTTGTCTGCCGGTTGCCATGGAGGAAGAGGAAGGGGACCGGACAATGCCGGCAGGAGCTGGTGACAGAAGTGGACAGAGGTGTGAGAGGTAGAGCTGAAAATATGACGCTCAATATGGCTCAGAATAGGAACCAGACTTATCTAAAATACCAAAGGTTTGACCAAAGAGCTGTTGATGGTAAATGGTAAAACATAAAATAAGTAGTAGTGCTACATTAACATAAGCACAAAAACATAAAATACCAATGTTCTGGTCCAGTAGACCCAGCAGTTACAAAACATACTTGGATCTCTTCTTTCCCATTTTGCCAACCTTTCAAGGAATATGTTTCACGTGTCTAAACATATGGCTCGACATTTGGTTTGCTTACGTAGAAAAGATATTACATCCAAATGGTCTTGAATCTGTTTCACCAGTTTCTTCAAATAAAATGTCGAGAGGAAGTGTTGAGGCAGGAAGTCAATTCTGCTGTGTTATATCATGCCCACTTATTTTTCAACAATGAGTTTTGGAATTTAATTGTGGCACACTTGATGATTTGTAAAAGCCTCTGAGGCAAATTTGAGCTCAGGTAGTCCAAATATCTGTGGATTAAAAAAAAGAGAAAAAAGCTAGGTTAAGATCAGGTTCAAAGAAGTGTATGTTGGTGTTTTATATAGAGGGAGAGTGGAGCGTAGCCTGAAGCAAGAATCCGAGTGCTGTTGAACTGATTCTATGAAGAGGAGCAGGGTCTATATTCTGAACCCTACAACTGGAATGACCCCTGAAGCCCAATTTCTGAACTTCTAAGATAAGATAAGATAAGATAAGATAAGATAAGATAAGACTTTATTGATCTCACACACTTGAGGCAAGTGTGTGAGATCAATAAAGTCTTATCTTGCCTCAAGTGGAGGAGTTCAAGTATCTCGGGGTCTTGTTCTCGAGTGAGGGGAGGATGGAGCGTGAGATTGACAGGTGGATCGGTGCAGCGTCGGCAGTGATGCGGTCGCTGTACCGGACCGTTGTGGTGAAGAGGGAGCTGAGCCAAAAGGCGAAGCTCTCAATTTACCGGTTGATCTACGTTCCTCCCCTCACCTATGGTCATGAGCTCTAGGTAATGACCGAAAGGACGAGATCGCGGATACAAGCGGCCGAAATGAGTTTCCTCCGCACAGTGGCCAGGCGCTCCCTTAGAGATAGGGTGAGGAGCTCAGTCACACGGGAGGGGCTCGGAGTAGAGCCGCTGCTTCTCCACGTTGAGAGGAGCAGCTGAGGTGGCTCGGGCGTCTGTTCCGGATGCCTCCTGGACGCCTCCCTCAGGAGGTGTTCCGGGCATGTCCCACCGGGAGGAGGCCCAGGAGACGCTGGAGGGACTATGTGTCCTGGCTGGCCTGGGAACGCCTTGGGGTCCTCCCGGAGGAGCTGGAGGAAGTGTCCGGGGTGAAGGAAGTCTGGGAGTCCCTGCTTAGACTGTTGCCCCTGCGAGCCGGCCCCGGATAAGCGGAAGAAAATGGATGGATGGATGATCTCACACAGGAGAAATTCACTTGCCACATTAGCTCCAGGCAGTTTAGTGCAAAAGAAAGTTAGAACAAAAAAAGTGCATGCAGACAAGATAAATAATAATAACAAAAAATAAGTAAATAAGAGAATGTAGAAAAAAATAGCACGTTTAGACTATATAGTGGAGTTATACAGTCTGATAGCGGTGGGGGTGAAGGACCTAGAGTTCTTGTACGGCAAAAGTGGATTGAATGAAACCAAAGTACGTATAAGCTTTCTGTTCTTCTTCACAACTTCAGAAAGGGTGTCCAAATGTGGAGTAGCCTAAATAGAGCAAATACCAGAGGATACTACGACTTCTGAACCTCTCTTAGCCCCTGTTCAAACTTATTCGGCTCTATGACCTGCATGTAGACTGGGGTAAGATTGGTCGGACCGTTTTTCTGGGTCTTGTACACGTCTGGCAAGTTTTTTCTTTCTTTCTTTCTTTCTTTTAAAAATAATACTTAAACTTAAAAATAATTATACTTTATCAGTTAAAATAAAAGTAAAGTAAAAGTACTTCTAAGGCCATGCACTATTTGTGTAAAATCCCTCAATCATTCAGGTAGAATCCATGGCATAAGGAGAAATTCACTTTGTCAACTGGACAAAAGTTTATTTAATAATAATAATAATAATAATAATAATAATAATAATAATAATAATAATAATAATAATACATTTTATTTCAAGGCGCCTTTCTAATCTAGACACTCAAGGAAACCGCACAAAGACAATCAATTAAAAACAATTAAAAACAGTTAAAAACAGGCAGTATATACAAAATAAAACAAAGAGAATGGACAAAGCAATATAAGTAAAATGAAACAGTCAGCAGGGAGAGAATGATTAAGTGGGGTAAGCTATTTTGAAAAGATGGGTCTTGAGTCTGGATTTAAATATTGGTAGTGATTGAACGTTCCGGAGGTCTGGGGGGAGTGAGTTCCATAGATCTGAAGGCCCTGCTCCCCATGGTGCTGAGACGTATTTGGTCAAATATGTTTCGCAGCTCATTCAAGCTGCTTCTTCAGATGCTGGTGGATACTGCCTTATATCTGCCTGAAGGGAGACAAACACACCTATTTGTTTACAATTTCTTTTAGTTAGTTAATGAATAGGCCTATTGAATATGCAGCGAGTGTGGGGTTTTGTGAGCATAACCTTTCAGGGCCATAATGGGTGTTTTCACACCTCTGGACCTGACCTGCTGTCCTATTGTTTTTTTAATTTGTTTTGTTTTGTTTTAGGTTTGAGGATAGACTTATAGATCGGAGGCAAATGATGTCTGACACCTCTAGTTCTGTTCAAGGAAGGATTCTCTTTCTAGACAAAAATTGCCTCTTTAACTCCCCTCTCAAACCAGTTTTTTTCTCTGGCCAAGATCTGGACCTCACTGTCCTCAAAGGATTGGCCTGTGGCTTTTAGGTGGAGATGTACGTCAGACTGAGGTCCACTCTGGCTCTCACGTCTGTGTTGGCTGTTTTGTTTCTCCAGTGTAGCGCTCACTGCAGTCTTCAATACACTGAATGGAGTAGACCACATTGCTTTGTTTGTGTCTTAAAGTGTTTGTGGGTTTGAAATGAGTGGGATTTCATGTTGTCTGAAAATCCTCTGTAGTTTTTCAGAAACGCCGGCCAGGTAAGGAATAGTTACACCCTTTCTCCTGGGTTCTGATTCTACTGTTGTCTTGTTTCTTGTCTCTCTTAGTTTTGTTGAAAGCTCATTTTGGATAGCCACAAACAGGGAGGGCTTTCTGCACATGTTGTTCTTCTTATTCTCTGGTTTGGGAGTTAAAGAAGCTATTTTTGTCAAGAAAGAGAATCCTTCCTTAAACAGAAATTGAGGTCTCAGACATAATCTGTCTCCGATTTATAACTCTATCCTCAAACCTAAAACAAAACAAAGAAAACAATAGGGCAGCAGGTCAGGTCCAGAGGTGTGAAAACACCCATTATGGCCCTGAATGGTTATGCTAACAAGACCATACACTCATTGCATATTCAATAGGTCTAGCTAAGTAAGAGGAAACTGTAAACAAATAGGTGTAGGTGCAGAGTAATTTCATTGTCGTTCGCTCCTCCCTTCAGGCAGATATAGGCAGTGTCCACCAGCGTCTGACCAGAACTGAAGAAGCAGCTTGGATGAGCTGTGAAGCATATTCGACCAAATAAACTTTTGTTCACTTGACAAACTGAATTTCCAGACTTCTTAGACCTTGAAATGTGTTGTGGTAAATGTTTACTGAAACAGATTACATCCAAGTAAGAGAATGGGCCCACCTGTAATAACACCAGAGTGATATTCTGATGAAATGTTGTATTAGATCCAAGTGCAATATACAAGAAGTAAAGGAAATTTCTTGTTTCAAAATAGGCTATCAAACAGTTATGGCTGTGTTGTCATGATGAACTTGCGACATGTTTTAGTGTTAGTGTGAACTTTCAACTAGGCATCAGGGAAATAAAGTTAACAAAACTAACTGCATTGTCCTTATATTGTATTTTTTTGCACTGCTTGGCCTGAGAGAAACTAAAATTTCGATTCACTGTATGTTGAACACATATGGCAGAATTGACAATAAAGCTGACTTTGAACTTTGCTGACATGGATATAGTTAAAGGTCCTGTACTGATATTTTTCCCATTTATTTCAGCAAAATGTATCTTGCTCCAGCAACTCTTGAGGTCAAAATGAGTCTGCTGTGTGCTGTCTACTTCTAATAAGAAGGCATTTTATTTTCTGATAATCAGGAAATGCACATTAGCATGCTAGTTGTTTTTAGCATTACTGTCACAGAATGCCACACTGGTCTCTGAGACACTTAGAGACTCATTGTGGTGAATACTAAATCGGACCACAGCAAACCATTTAAATAGAATTGCTTCTGTTTTTCACATTTTTAACTTTTGGTAATACAGAAAGTGTTGTGTTTTTTAATTTTTCTTCACATTCACCTTCAGTAGAACCATTTGGATCTGTAATGAACAAAAGGTAAAAGTGCATTTTGAGCATTCGAGGACCTAGAAAGACTGATAGTGACGTGTTACTCAAACATACGTGTATTAAACAAAACACAACTTCATGTATATTTTTGATGAGGTAACATTATAACATGGCTTTAAGCTCACAAGAGTCACTTCTGTGTAATGTAGGACCTTTAAAGCGTCAGAGATAGCATTTGCTAAAAGAGTCCAAATGTCCACAGTTTCTAGTATCACTTAAACCAGGCCTGGACTGGTAATTGGGCATACCGGGCATTTTCCCGGTCGGCCGACAGTCCTAGGGGCTGATGCCCTTCCTTTTTTTTTTTTAACTTAGAGACCGGCCCACAATTTAGGACTGAACCAGGACTAAACCAGGACTAAACCAGGACTAAACCAGGACTACATCAGGTCTGAACCAGGACTACATCAGGTCTGAACCAGGACTAAATCAGGATTGAACCAGGACTAAACCAGGACTACATCAGGTCTGAACCAAGACTAAACCAGGTCTGAACCAGGACTAAACCAGGACTACATCAGGTCTGAACCAGGACTAAACCAGGTCTGAACCAGGACTAAACCAGGACTAAACCAGGTCTGAACCAGGACTAAACCAGGACTAAACCAGGACTACATCAGGTCTGAACCAAGACTAAACCAGGTCTGAACCAGGACTAAACCAGGACTAAACCAGGTCTGAACCAGGACTAAACCAGGACTAAACCAGGACTACATCAGGTCTGAACCAGGACTAAACCAGGACTAATCAGGTCTAAATCAGGACTAAATCAGGTCTGAACCAGGACTAATTATGAGGGGCTGGTCTAAGCCAAAAATGCCAGAGCCATTTTTTTGTCCCAGTCCAGACCTGACTTGACCTGACTTGATAATTGATCATTTGAACACTGTCAAATGAACACTGTCTAAATTATCAGGTAAGCTTTCCACCACCTGCTTCTCTCCATATAGTTCTAAATGCTTATTAAAATTCATAAAAATTCTTTCTCCCCTCTATCCATTTATAACCTTTCTCCAAACCATTCATCACACTAATCTCATGTACTGTAACTGTCCTTCTTGCTTTGTTTTTGCATTCTCTCAGATCTCTTCTCACTCGTCTTCTGCATGGGTGTGTGACAGCGCAGTGAGTGGGTGTGTGGACCTGTGGAGAACAACAGCTCCCAACTCCCTAACTACTCAGTTGCAGTGATACAACGCAAATTTGCCCAAACACATTCCAGGCATAACTCACCAGCAATGCCTTCAATACTGGAACGGCATCAAAACTTCTCTGCCTCGCCGCCACTTGTTCAAAGGCTTTCTCTGTGTGGGAGATCTTTTAGGACAATAGCTCCTTTTTTTAGCTGTAGTTCAAGTTCGCAGGTAGCATGGTAAATAGCGTGAGTTGGGCTAGTATCTTGTTTCATGTAAAAAAAGATAAAAGAGACATGGGGAGAAACTGTGGAGGAACTTCAAAGCTGTAGAAGAATGCCAGGTTTCTCCCAAGACCACATCAAAAAAAAAAAAAAAAAAAAACAAGAGGAAGGAGGTATTTCGTGTGCAAGATACATGCACTGGAGGCTACGCTGTTGTGGACCAGTGCAGTGAGCAAAAACAGCCTGTCAGCTCCCATACAGACTTGCATTATTTGATTGTTTTTGGCAGAGCAGCAGTGGTGAGGGTGGCCCCGTAGCCCACACACCCGCTCACGCACACTCAAACCTCACACTCGCTGCCGTCAGAAGATGTTATTGATTGCTTTAAACACAGTGTTTACAGCGTGGATGCTGCACCTAGGGGCTACACAGTACACCCACACATTGTATTACACTTATTCCAATGCCTTGAAAAGCTTGAGGTTCGTCTAGGAGCTTCTTTGTGACCTCTGACCTGGCCTCCCTTGGCAACAATAGCAGCTGGATAAAGAAGGAGGAAACTGCGCAGTATTCCAGAAAATGATCTGTCTGACCTGTGGCTCCGGCTTTTCCATTCTGTTCATGGAGTTTTCCAATATTTTCTGAGCACAATGTATTGTGGAGCGGTATCCTTCCTGTCTGCGCAGATGGGAGCCATGCTGTCTGACCGCCCTCATCTGTGCTGGTGTGTTCTGGGAGTTTTCTGGTAAAATAGCATGAAAAGGGCTTAAAGCAGTAATTCTCAACTGATGTCAATCATCCAATTTAAGACTATAGAGCTACTCATATTGCATTAGTGGTTAAGATGAACACAAACTCAAATGATGGACATGAAAGTAATTTTATATGATGTGTGATAATGTGTGCTACTACACTATAAACGTACAGTGGACAGTGTGTGTGTGTTTGTGTGTCTGTAATACATAACCCTATGTATTACAAAAGACCCAGAAGAAATATTGTTTTAGTTTTGTTCCTTCTTACTGACATAGATTTTCATAAATCTCCTTGACACATCTTTACACAGCACACTTTCTCACTTCATTTCTGCCGATGCACTTGTTTATGTGCTATTATGTAACTTTTGCATCTCTTTCATCAGACTCCCACAATAACACCTTGGCTGTGACGAGGCAGTACAAATCGGAAACACTGACCTCCGCACTTTCAGAATAATCATAATGTGGGCTGTTTACCGTATGCATATCATCCCCGATCACTTCACAGTTAAGGCCTGTTCTTTATCAACTCTTCCAGCAAACAGCAGTGAAAGAGCACACAGGATGCTCTATGAGAACACACTGAGTGAAAGCCAGGAAGTCACATCTGCAAGGAAGGACACGGGCACGGACGTTTGAATGAGTGACGCAGCGACACAAGTGCAATCAATGCTAAAAGACTTAAGCATTCAATAGCACTTCCTCCCTTGCCCCCATATGCCAGCCAGGAGAAGTTGATTCCATTAACAGTGCAGATGATTCGCCTGGGGTAGCTTTGCCTTCTCTCTGATCTTAATTGATACATAGATGCATAGAAGAAAGAAAGTAGGTTGTGATTATGTGTTTTGGCTGTTTTTAGTACAGGCACCTGCTGAGTCCACATGGCGGTGAATGGGCTGGGTAAAGTGGCTACAGTCACGCAGGCAGGCCCCCCGCTGGGAGACAGTGTGCTACAAGATGGATCGGAGTGGAGATGTTAGTGACATGTGAGAAGAAGAGGAGAGAAAGAGATGGCCTCAAGTGTGTGGAGGATGGGGCCAGGGCAAGATTGGGACAAGAAAAAAAAGAGAGAATCTACTTTAGTTTGATAAGTAACAACAATCTAATATATCAGATGCTCTTTCATGGAAATCTTGCTATCGGCCTGCTCCTTGCCTCTACCACCTCCAGGTTTTTGTTAAATGCTGATAAACTTAACTTGCCTTCATCTTCACTTGGTTATTTAAATAATACATTGGAAAGTTAAAAATGTTTTCAGAGTTTGAAAAACGTTTGGGGAGTTATCCAAACTTCACTGACATTTTTTCAACATCCAATTTTTTTTTACATTTAGACAACACTGAATTAAAATCAGGCAAAACTGTGCTCTTTGAGTGTTGAGCACCACCCAGTCATCCTCCGTCTCACACCCTGTGAAGGTCAAGATGATTCAATACAAGCTCAGAACACGGCCAAGCGGCTGTCCCTCCATCTTTAAAGGAAAAGTAACGTTTTTTTTTTACAATCTGAGCCTTCTTTCGGCAATAAAACAAGTAGTTTTACTCACCCATAGCAGTTTGGTGTCATTTTGAGCAGTTTCATAGAAGTTATGTTGTAGCGTATCCGTTAACTTGAGTGCTCGGGGCATTACTTTGCGGTCTCCAAATAACACAAACTTTAGCACTTTTCAAATCATAGAAGCCCGATGTCTTAATCTACGATTTCGTTTGAAGCAAAAGTGGCCTGTAATCCGAGATTTAGCCATAGTTTCGAGTAGATGAGGAGGCCAGTGCACATGTGTGGACTGTGCTCTCAGCTCCCGGGACCCAAACATGAAACGCAAAGCTGTAAACTATGGATAAATCTCGGATTACAGGTCACTTTTGCTTCAAACGAAATCGTAGACTCGTAGAATCGAAGACATCGGGCTTCTATGATTTGAAAAGTGCTAAAGTTTGTGCTATTTGGAGCCCGCACGGGGCATATTACATGCTCGGGGAATATATTATATGCCCCGAGCTATGGCTAGAAGTTGCGCTAGGCTAACCGCAAATCTAAAACATCTCCAGAAGTGCTCCATATGACACCAAAGTGCTATGGGTGAGTAAAACAACTTTTAATTACCGAAATAAGGCTCAAATTGTAAAAAAAAAATGTTACTTTTCCTTTAACTGCACTTAACTGCATAATAATGTTGTAGGAATCCATGTCTGAAATAGCCATCAGCAGGTGGTGTCTGTCAGCTCACCACAGTGATTTTGTTTACATGTCTGTTTACAGCCTGCCCTTTTGGAGCGGTAGGAGGACATCACAGATCAGATCATCAGCAGCAAGAAACTGTAAAGAGATAAATAAAGAGAATGACAACAGCAGCACAGTGGGGCTATTTCCATAAAAATATGCATTAACATAAAACATGGTTAATAATTCTCATGTCCCAGTGGTCCTTCATCTAAGTACCAACCCTGCGAGATTGGGCTCAAGTTCAGGGTTTTTAGTTTAATTTTAATGAAGTAAATACAGTGTCCAGTAAATAGTTTGTGGTGAATGGTTGTGCGTGCGATGTGAACAGGCAGTGTGCATACTTAACCTGTGTTATGGCGGCACGGTGGCTGAGTGGCTAGCACTCATGCTTCACAGCAAGAAGGTTCCAGGTTCGATCCCCGGGTCGCCCAGGCCTTTCTGTGTGTGTTCTGTGTGGAGTTTGCATGCATGGTCTGGGTTTGATCCCCGGGTCACCCGAGCCTTTCTGTGTGGAGTTTGCATGTTCTCCCCGTGTCTGGGTGGGTTTCCTCCGGGCACTCCGGTTTCCCCCATCAACCCAAAACATGCTCCAGGTAAAATCCTCCAACTTAGATCCTGGCCGAGCAATTAGATCATGGAGATGGGTCCCCGGGTGCCTTAAAGACGAACTGCCCACTGCTCCTGAAGGATGGGTCAAATGCAGAAATAATTTCCCTACGGGGATGAATAAAGTAGTAGTTCTTCTTCTTCTTCTTCTTCTTCTTCTTCTTCTTCTTCTTCTTCTTCTTCTTATTATTATTATTATTATTATTATTATTATTATTATTATTATTATCCTTATCCTTATCCTTATCCTTATTATTATTGAGAAACCAGCAGAGATGAATGCACCTGCATCTACTTAACTCTCCACCAACTTGTAGATTGAGCCAGATCAGATCCCAGGTCAGAGCTAAGGGTGACTCACCACCTCTGCTCTTACAGCTGAAAACATCAAACACGCCGACAGTAAAGGCAGGCTGTGCAGGTGAAAGAAGAAAAAAGAACTGCTGACACGCATTTAAAAGTTTCTAAAGTGTTTCATTTAGTTGGTGGGCAGATGTTTAGAGAAGTACATGGAAAAGTCCTGCTGTCATTCACAGCAGAGAAGGTTTATTAGAGAACTGCTAAAGCTGGTAAAATGATAGACTACAATATTAACTGAACACTTTTGAACCCATTAGTCCTACTTGTAAACTTGGCATTTACATGGAGGTGGAGAATCATTTAAGTATATACTAGTAGTGCTATCAACATTTTATTCAACACCAATCTTAATATTGTATTTAAATGTCTAGTTTTAATGCAATTTGTAAGTCCGTATTTTTCTTGCAAATATTTTATATTTTTTCTACTGCAATCCTGAAATTTACACATTGTGGGACAAAAAAAAGGCTCTCTTGCATCTTGTTTTATATGTAAATGATATAGCACTTTGTGTCTCTTTCTACTGTCTCTGCTTATGACATTCTAGTTGTCGAGGAATCCTTTAACACACATCTTAAAGGCACACTATTGGTACTGTATTACAATTAGTAGGGATTCCATCACCAAGACGATGTTTTGGCTTTGCCTGGAATGTTCAGATTTAAAGGAAAAGTAACGTTTTTTTTACAATCTGAGCCTTCTTTTGGCAATAAAACAAGTAGTTTTACTCACCCATAGCAGTCTGGTGTCATTTTGAGCAGTTTCATAGAAGTTATGTTGTAGCGTATCCGTTAACTTGAGTGCTCGGGGCATTACTTTGTGGTCTCCAAATAACACAAACTTTAGCACTTTTCAAATCATAGAAGCTCGATGTCTTAGTCTACGATTTCGTTTGAAGCAAAAGTGGCCTGTAATCCGAGATTTAGCCATAGTTTCGAGTAGATGAGGAGGCCAGTGCGCATGTGCGGACTGTGCTCTCAGCTCCCGGGACCCAAACATGAAACGCAAAGCTGTAAACTATGGATAAATCTCGGATTACAGGCCACTTTTGACTCAAACGAAATCGTAGACTAAGACATCGAGCTTCTATGATTTGAAAACTGCTAAAGTTTGTGCTATTTGGAGCCCGCACGGGGCATATTACATGCTCGGGGAATATATTATATGCCCCGAGCTATAGCTAGAAGTCGCGCTAGGCTAACCGCAAATCTAAAACATCTCTGGAAGTGCTCCATATGACACCAAAGTGCTATGGGTGAGTAAAACAACTTGTTTTATTACCGAAATAAGGCTCAAATTGTAAAAAAAACATTACTTTTCCTTTAAATGTTAAGAATTACGGTTTTGGTCTTTGCTTTTAAACATATTTGACACTGTAGATATTTCAGTATACTGTATGGCAAAACAAAAAACAAAACGGCATGTCCAAGAGTTATTTGAGGCTAAACGTTGGAGGCTATGTAGCATTTGAACTGTTTTTGAATTTGCAGTATACATGAGAGTGAGTAAGAGTGGAGAGAAGCACATGAGCAGTGCTGGGGGAGACCACCTACACTCCCACCTGCTCCGCTCCAAAAGGGGCTGGGGTCATTAACAGCCTCTAGCCTCCAGCCAATGATCTGCTATTTCTGTCGGTGTGTTTTACAGTGAAACAGCCAACAAAGAGCCCCATTACACCTGCTCTTGAAAAACTCCACTAGCACCACAGGAAATGCCAGGCCTTGGACATCAAAATCTGCTTTTGTGCAACCGGATAGAGAAATGGAAATAAAGAATAATACACTGGCACCTCAAAGGTACGATGCTCTATGAAACCTTCAAAAATAGAATACTTATATAAGAAATTATTTTATTTTTTTAATCCTTTGGCAAGATAGCAAATATGAAGATGCTGTTGTTTAGGCTATTATCAGGATGAATATATTCATTCAGTCTAATCATACACAATTGTGTGACTATTTTTTATCATTTAGGTACATTATTGGCAAATAGACTTCGTTTTTTAAAATCATATATTGTATCATATGCTTTAAAGGTACACTATACATTTTCTGATGGAAGGATATTTGAGATAAATATTTAATACAATACTGTGAAACATTCCAGGCAAAATATTAACATCTCCAGATATATCAATGACCAGAAAAGTTACATAGTGCACCTTTAAAGTTGTCACCGGGGCCTCCTCCTGGTGGGACATGCCTGGAAAGCCTCCCCAGAGAGCCATGCAGAAGGCCACCTCAGCTGGCTCGGGCATCTACCTCTATACCTCTCCTAGGGATTGCCCAGCCACCCTGTGGAGGAAACTCATTTTGAATGCTTGTATCTGCTCTTGTCCTTTTGGTTATTGCCCAGAGCTCATGACCACAGGTGACCATAGAGATGGAACACAGATTGACCACAGACTGTATAAAGAAGTGGACTAAGTAAGTGTGACGTCACCCATTGCATTCAGCTTCACTCAAATTAAGCTTGTGATGCTAGTGGTTACAGGGGCAAATTTGGAGCCAGACTCTATATTATGAATAGGACTTTTTTTTTAACAGACAAAATTGTGAAATAAAAACACAAGGATGATGTAGTTAATATGAACATTTTAAGACCAAAATGATGAGGCTCACTGCAGCAATTACAAAGAGAGGAGCCACAATATTCCAATATAAGTAGCCGGAAGCACCCACATCCGAACTTCCTATTTGGAACATGGCGGACAGAACGTTAGCTATGTCCATTTATATACAGTCTATGAGCAGGGCTCTCAAGTCTCACGCATTGAGAGTGTGACACACGCAATTCGACGTGTTCACACGCTCACACGCCACACATGGCATTTCTCACGCTGAATTTTTTTTTTTTTTTTTGTGCCCAGAAAATCGGTCTGTGTGGCTCAGTTTATGCAGGCACCGCGCGTTTTCAGCGAAAAAATTCCCCCGCTCTCCGGAAAAAAATCTCAGATATCAGGCGCCGCACCCTTTTCAGCCAATCAAAAAATAGATTGTTCTGTTGTTGGGCAGACTGTTGACAGTGCAGTGCGCGCTCAGTGATAAGGACAGTGACTGAACAGGAGGAGATGATAAAACAAACTGAGAACCATCAGGTAATAACTTCATTTATATAACTCTCATTAGTTGCTTTGTAGTTTAAGTTTGCTCTTTAGACAAACATTTACACAGGGCTCTCAAGTCTCACGCATTGACACGGCATTTCGCACGCAATTGAAGCCCCCCCCCTTCCCGCTCCTCGGAAATTACGCAGACTCACGCACGACCCGCTCAAAACTTGAGAGCCCTGCTATGAGACTGACTTTCAAATCAAGAGATTTGCCTTTTGACTCAGCTCCTTCTTCATCACAAAAGCAACGGCATCACTGCAGATGATTGGAGGTAGACCAATAGAGATTTGAGGTTGACCAATAGTCCTACTCCATGGTCTCCTCCCAACATTTAGCCTCTGTGACTGTACAATCTGTGGTACATTTGACCTGCTGATACCCATCAGCTACCTCAGGAGTCTCACAGGCTAACAACTACTTCTTCAGCTGGGCGGCATCCCCTACTTCCACCACCAGGTTTGTGGATTGCTGCTGTGACTACCACCAGAGACCTTACTGCCACAACAGCATAGACAATGGAGGTGGAGAACATGGTCCATTCAGACTCAATGTCTCCAGACTCCCACGAGATCTGGATGAAGCTCTTCTGGAGGTTACAGAGGGCTCCGCTAGACGTTCCCAACAGACCCTCATGATTCAAAGTCCTCCTCATGATCCACAAAGCCCTCCACAACCTGGCCCCATCATGCCTCTCTGACCTCCTGCACCGCCACACCCCATCCCGCTCCCTCCGTTCCTCCGACGCCAACCTCCTGTCCCTACCCTACAGGACCAAGCTCCGAACCTGGGGTGACAGAGCCTTCTCCATTGCTGCCCCCACCCTCTGGAACTCACTCCCACAGCCTATCCGTGACTGCTCTGACCTCCCCACCTTCAAAAAACTGCTCAAGACTCACCTTTTTAAAACTGCTTTTAATCTCTCTTAATGTTTAATGATTTTCTGATTGTTCATTGTTTTATTACTTGTTTTATTACTGATTTTACCTTCTGTACAGCGTCTTTGAGTGTCTTGAAAAGCGCTTTATAAATAAAATGTATTATTATTATTATTATTATTCGCTCAGGGCTGCCATATCTGTGTGGCTTCCTCCTTGGCCAGCAGATCCAACTCACAACCAGGTGGTGATTGGTTGACAGCTCTGCCCTTCTCAAAGGTGATGTAATGGACAAATGTGATGTTCGTTATGGACAAACTATGACTTGCACCGAAGTGCAATAACAAAACCCCACTCAAGTTCAGATTGGGGAGGCTGTACTTCTCAATCACCCCTCCCTGGGTGTCACTGGCATTGCCCATGTGGGAGTCCCTGGTCGGTTCTGCCTTGTTGTATAAATGAATGACATCCAGAACATCAACCTATGTATACAACCTATTTAAACACATCATTTTTAAAATAACTTTCAACAAATTTACTTCCAACTTATTTGTACAGTTCCTATTTGCTGAAAACTCCTCTGCTGAAAACCTGCACTTTCCCCCCACACTTTTCTCAGAGGTAAAGTGCTAATAAATGGGCAGTAGACATGGGGTGGCTGGCCTGGCAGTGATGAGCCCTGTCACAGTGCACTGCTTGTGAGGAGCTGTGAAGATGACTAAGACTTTCAGAGCCACAGATGAAGGGGAGAAGCAGCTTGTTGTTGGATTTCATGAACACTTTTCAAGTTTGGTTTTCTCTTTTAGCTGTCAGTAAACTTCAAACGTGTGATGAGCTCATCCACAGGTTCTAAATTGTTTCTAAATTAAATAAACAAATGCTGCTGAGGAAAGGATTCAAATGCCAGCTTATTTGAAACGATGGATATTATTGTATCATGTCACTAAACAGAGGGCTGAAAATCTCATGGTGTGAATGTTTGAGGTGACAGCTCTGACGTGATGAACCTGTTCCAATAAAAAACAAAAACAAGACAGACTAATTAAACAAACATGTTTTGACACACTCTTCTCCAAACAACATTCAGCATTCTTTTACCGCCATGGTATTGATAAAACAATAAAAAAGATCAGCAAATTAGCTCTTGATTTATTACATTTTATCAATTGCACAGTCCTACTAACACATTTTTCATAATTTCTTAAAGGTCCCATGACATGGTACTTCTTGATGCTTTTATATGGCTCCTTAATGGTTCCCTAATACTGTAAATGAATCCTTCTTCAAAATCAACACTCAGTGCATGAGAAACAGAGATAAGATGAGAAAGAGTCATAAATGTCACTCTGGAACACTCCATTATGGGCGTTGTTGCTTGAATGCAAATGAGGAGGACAGAGATGGCCTATAGTAGCGGGTGGGGGCGTGGCCAAACTCTCCGCTCTCAGCTCTCAGCTGTGCCTGTGCGCTCTGACCCACTTCCGTGTTTTTGCGCGGAGGGAGAGATGAGAAGCGTTGCATTGAAAAATAAACACATTTCCACAGAAAATAAAATTAAACCACTGCTGTTTCAGATATCCACAGGCTCAGATAAAGGACTTCCGAGCCTAGAAACACTCGCAAGTTCCTCCAGGCAAATAAAAAAATGCATTTCGCATTGTGTAGCTCCTCCGCAGTCCAAACTCTCTGGGCGTGACTTACAGAGACGCTGAGTACAGACAGACGGGGGTGGAACTGCATTTGCATTTCTTTTTTCGAGCTGACGTCAATAAGTTTCCTTGTTCAAAATCGCCCAAAATCGCAAATGCTCAGTTTAGACATTTCACAACTTTTAACCATGGGGGGGGGGGGCTAAACAGGGTAGGGGAGCTCACATTAACGTTCAAAAACCTCAGAAAGTGAAAATTTCATGCCATGGGACCTTTAATAACTACAACGTAAACAAGGGCAGAGAAAAAGAGGTTCTGGTATGCGTCAGTTGCACCTCATACCACAAAAAAACAGTAGCCTATACTGGATCTAAATAAGCACACAATCTGGGGCACATGTTTTTTGTTTGAGCTTTTCTGTCTTTGATGTCTGTAATACTAGCCTTGTAGTTTGCTGTTCCATAAAACCACACAAGATCTGTTTTTCATGTATGACTGCAGAAAAACATTTGGCGACTTCTGCACACAGCTTTACTCCTCGGAACAGTTCAAATATCTTACTCAAATGTTGTTTACATGCTGGATCTGTAAACAGCTCAACCATGTCAACAGTTAAACTACCACTTGTGACTAGGCACGGGTCCTAAACCGCCCAGAGAGTCTAAATTTAACCGTGTGTTTCCTAAATGCACTACTTAAGGTAAAGAGCACTAAACGTGAGGTAATTAGGAAACCGCAGGCTGACCGCAGAGAGCTGATAGTGCTGCTATAGCTGTCTCCACCCATAAACATACAAGATGAAAACAACAACAGGCAGGGCAAACGAGGGTACGGTAGTGCTACAACTTCACCAAAGAGTATACAGCTCTGGAAAAAAATAAGAGACCGCTGCACAATTATCAGATTTTACTACTTATAGGTATGTGTTTGGGCAAAAGGAACATTTTTGTTTGAGTCTATAAACTACTGACAACATTTCCCCCAAATTCCAAATAAAAATATGATCGTTTAGAGCATTTATTTGCAGAAAATGACAACTGGTCAAAATAACCAAAAAGATACATGTTTTCAGACCTCAAACAATGAAAAGAAACAAGATTAAATTCATTTTAAAACAAGATTATACTAATGTTTACACTTAAGAAGAGTTCAGTTTTTAATCACAGCTTTCACGCGTCTTGGCATGCTCTCCACAAGTCTTTCACATTGTTCTTGGGTGTTCTCGGGTTCGTGTGTCACTATTTAAAAAAAAACTATTTATACAAGACTAGTCAAAGGTTTGGACACACCCTCTCATTCAATGTTTTGTACCTAAATACTAAATAATTTTCAACAAAGCAAATGTGGGTAATTTAAGGATTTTGTTATACTTATTTTTTTTAAGTAGAGTTATTTTCCTTTTTTTTTCTTTGCTACATAATTCCATACATTTTGTTTCACATATTTGATGTCATCTGTATGTATCAAATGTAGAAAGTAGTAAACATTTAGGAAAAAAAAAAAGATACTGTGTCCCAACTTTTGACTGGTAGTGTAGGTGCTTTGTTGTGGCTCTCCAAACTAGCCCACATCAGCACTGCCACTGCAGCGTCTGTTAAGACTTGTTCACACACGGAAAACTTTTAGCTCAGTGGAGTGCAGACGATGATTAAGTAGAGATATATGGTCTCTTTTGTGCAAGAAAATGTGAATGCTTGGCTTCAGAAAGTGCTGCCACAGCAACCTCATGAACTGGCCCTGATCCCACTTCTGCAGGTAGCGCAAAAAAACATAATTAATTTTAAAGATCCCATGACATGTACTTCTTGATGCTTTTATATGGCTCCTTAATGGTTCCCTAATACTGTAAATGAATCCTTCTTCAAAATCAACACTCAGTGCATGAAAAACAGAGATAAGATGAGAAAGAGTAATTTTTCTCTCTCTGAACACTCCATAATGGGTGTTGTTGCTTGAATGCAAATGAGGAGAAAAAAGCTGGCCTATAGTAGAGGGTGGGGGCGTGGCCAAACTCTCCACTCTCGGCTCTGAGCTCTCAGCTGATCCATTTCCTTGTTTTTGCATGGGGGGGATTTGAAGCGTTCCATTGAAAAATAATCACATTTCCACATAAAATAAAATTAAACCACTGCTGTTCAAAGGTCCAGAGGCTCAGATGAAGGACTTCCGAGCCTAGAAACACTCGGACGTGCCTCCAGGCAAATAAAAAAACGCATTTCGCATTGCCTAGCGCATTCGCAGTCCAAACTCTCTGGGCGTGATTTACAGAGACGCTGAGTACAGACAGACGGGGGTGGAACTGCATTTGCATTTCTTTTTTCGATCTGACGTCAATAAGGTGCCTTGTTCAAAATCGCCCGTTTGAGCTCCGATTTTTTGTAATGCAGAAAAGGATCGCAAATGCTCAGTTTAGACATTTCGCAACTTTTAACCATGGGGGGGGGGCTAAACAGGGTAGGGGAGCTCACATTAACGTTCAAAAACCTCAGAAAGTGAAAATTTCATGCCATGGGACCTTTAAGAAGAAGAAGAAGAAGAAGAAGAAGTGACTTTATTGATCTCACACTGGAGAAATTCTTCTCTGCATTTTAACCCATCCTGTATATATACACATATATTAGGAGCAGTGGGCAGAACACTTCTGTGCCCGGGGACCATCTCCATGATCTTCTTGCTTCGGTTTGGTCAGGACCTAAGCTGGAGGTACCTATGGTGGATGTTTTGGGTTAACTATGTGCTTCCTAAACTGCTTCAGGTTTAGTGCACTAAACATGAGGCAATTAGCATGCAGGGAGTTGCTTGTGCTGCTCTCTGCTCTGGTGTGAATCAAGCAAAGTTCAATTAATTAACCATTTAACAAAAATATTACATGTCGGCTAGACAGGCCTGTCGCAATAACAAAATTTGAAGTATGATATATTGCTACAGAGAAATATCACAATCAGCGGTAATACTGAAACTACTTTACACTACTGACACATAACTGGATAATCCCAATAAACCAGTTTTAAAACATACAGTATCATTAATAGCAATACACTGGTCAACACCTTACAGCTCAAATCTTATTGTATTACAACAAATACAACTATAATGTCCCCATTTTTGCAAAGAAAATGTAAACACAATAAATATTAAGCCCAAAAATATACTGTTCCAGCTTTTATATACAGTAGTACCTCACCTTACGAAGGACCCTACATACGAAAAATCCAAGTTACAAAACACCCTCACGTTAAATTTTGGTCTCTAGATACGAAAGAAAATTCAAGTTACGAAGCGCGAAATCTCAAAAATTCGAATAATGCGCGCTCAGATGCACGGCCCACTGTTATCCCCGCTCAAAGAGCACCTTTCTCGGCCTCTTAGCTCTAGCGCCGAACACGCAAGATTTTCAACAAAATGTATTAAATAGTGAAGCGTGGGGTGAGACACGACTCCGGAAGCAGCGCGGAGACATGAATGCACCGCGCGGCGAGGAGCACGGCACCGCGCAGCGAGGAGCACGGCACCGCACGAGGAGCACCCCTAGTCCTGGTTTGCACGACCGGCACAGGGGCTGCGAGGACGAGATAGAACCGCGGCGCCCGGACCGCGTCCTCTGGAGCCCGAGCCACAAACCAGCCGCACGAAACCAGCAAAGAGACGCACGTGGTGGTTTAATCCTGGTCCAGTTCTGGTTTAGTCCAGGTCCAGTCCAGGTTTAGACCTGGTCTAGACCTGGTTTAGTTCTGGTCTAGACCTGGTTTAGTCCACGTTTAGTCCTGTCTAGTCTCTTAGCCAATCAGGACGCAGAACCAATGTTACACTATTAAAAAAAAAGTTACACTATAAAAAAAAAACCTTGGAACGAATCAGGCCTTTTCCATTGAAATAGCTACTCAACTTACGAAAAATTCACATTACGAAAACACTTCTGGAACAAATTAATTTCTTTATTAAACATTAAGTCAGTATAGTAATTATTGTGACAACCCTTAGACTAGATTACTTTTATGGAAGGTCCAACTGAACACAGACACAGGAAGAACATGCAAACTACACAGAAAACGCTTTGTCTACCCAGTATGGGAATCACACCCAGGACCTTCTAGTTGTTAACAAAAACCTCTGTCCTTTAAACACATTGACCTTTGACCTCTGTGCCTGAAACAAGTGGTACAACATCCCCCCTGGAGGTCACTACATCGTCATAAATCATATCCCTGACTTTCCTTTGGGGCAGACTTTCCACAGCTTTGATCCCAAAAACTGAGAATGTGCACAAATCAGGAAGTGAAGCAGACATGGGATAAAACACAGACATAAACATTAGAATTTGACCAAGTTTTCACATGGGCCTGAGAGAAAGTGATGGGAAAGATGAAGTGGGCAGTTTTCCTTCAGTGACTTATTTGTCATAAGCATAACAACCAGAAGAACAAAAACTATAGAAAACTATCAGCACTATCATCACCTAGAATAATTGAGTTATTTTAATAATACAGCTCTGGAAAAAAATAAGACTCCACTGCATTTTTTTCTGAAATCAGCATCTCTACATGTATCACAGCCATTCCATTCCAGCGTCTGTTGAATTCCAACACAAACACAAAGCTGAGCTACTTCAGTTCTTGCACCAGGAGTGGAATAAAGTCACACAAGAACAATGTGAAAGACTGGGACTAAACCAGGTCTGAACCAAGACTAAAGCAGGTCTAAACTAGGACTAAACCAGGTCTGAACTAGGACTAAACCAGGTCTGAACCAAGACTAAACCAGGTCTAAACTAGGACTAAACCAGGTCTGAACCAAGACTAAAGCAGGTCTAAACTAGGACTACACCAGGTCTGAACCAAGACTAAAGCAGGTCTAAACTAGGACTACACCAGGTCTAAACTAGGACTAAACCAGGTCTGAACCAAGACTAAAGCAGGCCTAAACTAGGACTAAACCAGGTCTGAACTAGGACTAAACCAGGTCTGAACCAAGACTAAACCAGGTCTAAACTAGGACTAAACCAGGTCTGAACCAAGACTAAACCAGGTTAAAAAGGGGATTAAACCAGGACTAAACTAGGACTAAACCAGGTCTGAACCAAGACTAAAGCAGGTCTAACTAGGACTAAACCAGGTCTAACTAGTACTAAACCAGGTCTAAACTAGGACCCAAGAACAATGTGAAAGACTTGTGGAGGCCAAGACGCATGAAAGCTGTGATTAAAAATAAGGGTTATTGCACCAAATATTGATTTCTGAACTCTTCTTAAAGGGATATGCCACCCCCAGGTCAAATTTGGGCATCTCCCCACAGTCCAGAGACTAAAATAAGTGGTGGAAAGCGTTTTCCTGCTCACCCAGCCATTGTCCGAGTCTGTCGCCACTGACCGCCGCGGTATCTGCAGCTCCTCCGCCTTAGACTGGAGTCTAACGTCGCCAGAGAAAGATTTCGGCCAAAAGGAATTAATTTGCTCGATGCGTTTCCCAATTACTTTCTGTGTAGTGCGCATTCATATCGAGTGCAAATAAATGTGCAAATCAACACGGAGAGCTTGCCTTGGTCATTTTGGGTGGGAACTATTTTTCAGTGCGGAAGAATACAGTCGAATCACGCACCACATTGTGCAACAGGGGAACTCCCTTCCCGGTGCGTAACAGGGATTCCCCTGGCAGTGTGCTGCGTGATACGGCTGTATTCTTACGCACTGGAAAATAGTTCCCACCCAAAATGACCAAGGCAAGCTCTCCGTGTTGATTTGCACATTTATTTGCACTCGATATGAATACGCACTACACAGAAAGTAATTGGGAAACGCATCGAGCAAATTAATTCCTTTTGGCCGAAATCTTTCTCTGGCGACGTTAGACTCCAGTCTAAGGCGGAGGAGCTGCAGATACCGCGGCGGTCAGTGGCGACAGACTCGGACAATGGCTGGGTGAGCAGGAAAACGCTTTCCACCACTTATTTTAGTCTCTGGACTGTGGGGAGATGCCCAAATTTGACCTGGGGGTGGCATATCCCTTTAAGTGTAAACATTAGTATTATGTTGTTTTAAAATGAATTTGATCTTGTTTCTTTGCATTGTTTGAGGTCTGAAAACATGTATCTTTGACCATTTGTCATTTTCTGCAAATAAATGCTCTAAAAGATCATATTTTATTTGGAATTTGGGGGAAATGTTGTCAGTAGTTTATAGACTCAAACAAAAATGTTCCTTTTGCCCAAACACATACCTATAAGTAGTAAAATCTGAAAAACTGATAATTTTGCAGAGGTCTCTTATTTTTTTCCAGAGCTGTAATATGCCTGAATAAGTATATTTTTTCTGGCTTGATATTTGCTCATATAAAACACTGTGGAGAATGCAAGTTAAACATTCTCTATTTCTGGATAAAAACATGCAGTTGGATCCCTTAATGTTGTTTGGACTTACAGCAGATGGGCTTCTAGCCACAGTTCTGAAAATACTATGAAAGATTATTACAGTCTGCAGTCTGAACCCAAATGAAATGTACTGCCAATCGTCTTTGTCTCCAGTGGGTTAAGCAGAGTTCTTATGTGATACCGAGGAGGACCGAGCAAAGTAAACACAGAAATCTCTAGCAAACAACATGGATGTTTTCCGAGAAAGAATCCTAGTACACCTTATTGGCGACATCTAACAATTACGAAATACTTACTGCTATTCATATGAGATAATTTGGTTTAGCTGATGCCAACTCGTTATTTAATCCATGTGCCAGACTCGGGAAAGAATCAAATGGAAAACCACAGCTGAGTGTAACTGAGGCAAAGCAGAACTGAGGAGGCTGCTCCCAGATCTCACAGCATGTTTGGCACATACATATACAGCCAGGTCACATGTGGAGGGAGGAACTCAGGCGCTGGGAAGGAGCCAGGATCAAAATGTCACCTATCTTACATTATGGACATCATGTAGATGCACAGATGGGATTAGAGATGAGAGCGGGAGAGACAGAGTTGTGTTAAATGTTCTTCTATACCACGGGCGTCTTGGTTTTGAAATGATTATCTGCTCACACATTGCTCACTCATTATCTCATTAGTGGACTACAAGGTTTTCAATACTTATAATTCAATTGCTATATTTGCTGTTTATACATGCTCTGTATACATTAGGTCTTTAATAATACCACCCTTGAAGGTCTTATATTTTGTGCTATTTTCTGATCTATGTTATAATGTTGTTTCTTCATAACATCAGACATGTTTAACAGACAGACTGTGTAAATTTAGGCTGAGTTCTTCTCGTAAACAGAAAATACTTGTCATGTGGTAATATAGGCATTACTCCACTGCCTTTTTAAACTCCTTACACTTTCAGTAGAATAATTTGGATGACTTCAGCTCTGGAATTGCCAATCCGTACTAAACTAAAGGTAAGATAGGTGTTCATTTTAAGTGTCATTTTGAGTGATTAAAAGAAAGATCATTAACTGTCTATAATATTGGTACAGTGGTACCTCACCTTACGAAAGACCCTACATACGAAAAATCCAAGTTACGAAACGCCTTCACGTCAAATTTTGGTCTCTAGATACGAGTTACGAAACGCGAAATCTCAAAAATTCAATTAGTGCGCGCTCAGATGCACGCCCCGAAATGTAAATACACTTTATCAACACACACGGGGTTAGGTTCCAGAGGTGGCCCGCGGTGGGAGAGGTCCACGAGGTAGGACAACTTTGTATTTTGCAATTGTTCTACATGTTTTAGGCCTGTAAATGCCTCACCACACACATTCTACGCTTTTCTCAGACTGGAGTTGGGCTTTTCTCGCATTTCTCTCTCGTTTGAACACTCGAACTTTCATAGATTTTCAATGGAATGTGTTGATAGTGAATCGTGGGGATAGGCATGGCTCAATATAGCGCCGAACACGTGAGGGGAGTGGAGACACAGGATTACTATCACAACAACACATCATCAGTAGGGTAAAACTCACCTGTCTCACGACGGTCTAAACCCCGCTCACGTTCCCTATTAGTGAGTGAACAATCCAACGATTGGTGAAGAAGAGCCGACATCGAAGGATCAAAAAGCGACGTCGACACGGCGCGGGATGGAGCCGCGGCGCCCAGGCCGTGCCTCCCCCTCGGGGCTGCGGGCCCGCGCGGGCCGAGCACGGGGTGATTTAATCCTGGTCTGGTCCCGGTTTGGTCCTAGTCTGGACCTGATCCGGTCCTGGTTTAGACCTGGTCTAGACCTGGTTTAATTCTGGTCTAGACCTGGAAGTCACATAGAACCAGAGCTCGCCCCGAGCGAGACCTCGCGGTCTTGCCCGCCGATAGAGCACCTTTCTCGGCCTGTTAGCTCACAGTGTCAGCCCCCCGGCTCTGGAGGTCAGATAGAACTAGAGCCCGTCCCGCCCCGCTCTTATTCCCACTGAAAGAGCGTCTTTCTCGGCCTCTTAGCTCTAGCGCGGAACGCGCAAGGAGCGCGGAGACACGAGCAACGCGCTCCTCCAACGGCACTGCCATGTCCCGGGATAATCCAGGTTTAGACCTGGTTTAATTCTGGTCTAGACCTGGTTTATTCCAATCAGGACGCCAAACACAAATGCTACACTATAAAAAAAAAAGTTACACTATAAAAAAAAACCCTTGGAACAGATCAGGCCTTTTCCATTGAAATAGCTAATCAACTTATGAAAAATTCACGTTACGAAACCACTTCTGGAACGAATTAATTTCGTAAGGTGAGATACCACTGTATAATGAATAACACTTAACACAAATTACCTCAGTTCTCGCACATGCACAAAATCTACATGGAAATAATGAGCCGTGGACTTCATCCATCTAACTGTGCAGCTCCAGTCTAATGTCAGTGCGTCTCCAGCTCTAAATTACAAATGTCAGGCTGGTAATGACAGTGGCCAGAGGAAAAGTCACAGGTTCACACCAGGACATGCAGTAAATAGAGTTCTTCTGCAGTTTCTCTGTTTGGGAAGAGAGAGGAACAGAGAATCTCTCCCCAAAGCCAAACAGCTAAAAATACAACAGACATAATCCCACTTTTAATCTTATTTTTGAGACTGGATTATTTTTCTACAGTGGAATTTAACTTGTTTAGGTCACCAAACAATATTGTTAATCTTCATAGAAAGTTGTGATGGATATAGGACCAAAAGTGAAACTAAAACTTGTAATACTGTATATAAATCTGGAATATAAACAACACATGGTAAGTATTTTCAATTTAGGCCTAACAAGACCAGGGGAGATGGTTAGCATTCTCCTGTCATAGCAAGGAGATCCTGGGTTTTTTCCAATTAACCTGTACATTTCATTTGTATTTTTAAACATTTGGTTTAGTTAAATGTATGTTTAATTGTTATTTTTGGTCTTCCATTATGTCCAATCTATAGAAATAAATAAATGAACAAACAAATGGTGTGTTTGACCATATTAGATTTGTGCATGTGCAATCTTATTGTGAAATCTGCTACTAAACAACAGAATGAGATGAGATGGTGTTTTGGACCCAGTTCCTTCAGCTTGTCATGTGATGTTGAAGGGATGATGAAGATGATGTATCACCCTATTAATAGCCGTGGTAATAGAGTGACCACAGTGACCAATGCCATGAAAGAAGAAGAGAGCCCTTATTATGTCTAAGTCCCTCAGTCACACAAGACATCGCTCTGCTGCTGAGTGGGCGTTTGCTGACTGCACGAGGTCAGGAGAACGGCTCTCGAGTGCCTGAACCCCGAGCTGTGACCCCTGTGTAACCCTTTAGTGACCCCTGACTGCTCAAACTGCTCTGACTCACGATGCAGATCTCGTCTCTCTAACCGGAGGACAGCAGAGAGAGAGAGAGGACCCGTGGGTGCTGCTGGCTCTAACACAAAAGCGGTGTTGCAGTGGATTGTCACGGGGAAAGAGAGGAGGCGGTGAGGACAGCCCTGTCCCAACATCAACACCTTAGACTGAACAAGCTTTTGAGTGGTGGGGACTTTTCCCTCAGCAAAACTAAAAATTTCCACTTCAGATAGATAAGACTCCTACTTAAGACCCTATTTATACTGTTCACGCTTCCAACTAATCAACTACTTTGGGGCATTTCCGGCGCACGCTCTGCTGCGACGACACAGACTGTCACTATGCCTCGACAGTGTCTGTGGAAACAAATTTCCCCTCGGGGACAATAAAGGTCTATCTATCTATCTATCTATCTATCTATTTCTTTTCATCATATTATTACAAAAATAATGATCTATGTGTGATAGAATTGTCACTATTTTGCATTTCAGTCTCACTGTTTTGTGAAGAAACATCAATGATCATTACTATTCCTGTATAGTATTTGATTGGCTTTTAAAAATCAGACTTTCTCAATGATTTAGTTAAATAAATGTGACATAAACCATATAAAAAACACTTTACTTTTAACTGGATTATAGATTGCATTGAAATGACTTATGATTACACCGTGATCTGATTAATCACAGTTATCCAATTTATCTTGACTTTCATAGTCATAAATTTTAAAGGAAAAGTAAAGTTTTTTTTTTTTACAATCTGAGCCTTATTTCGGTAATAAAACAAGTTGTTTTACTCACCCATAGCACTTTGGTGTCATATGGAGCACTTCCAGAGATGTTTTAGATTTGTGGTTAGCCTAGCGCGACTTCTAGCCATAGCTCGGGGCATATAATATATTCCCCGAGCATGTAATATGCCCCGTGCGGTCTCCAAATAACACAAACTTTAGCACTTTTCAAATCATAGAAGCTCGATGTCTTAGTCTACGATTTCGTTTGAGTCAAAAGTGGCCTGTAATCCGAGTTTTAGCCATAGTTTACAGCTTTGCGTTTCATGTTTGGGTCCCGGGAGCTGAGAGCACACTCCGCGCATGCACACTGGCGTCCTCATCTACTCGAAACTATGGCTAAATCTCGGATTACAGGCCACTTTTGACCAAACGAAATCGTAGACTAAGACATCGAGCTTATATGATTTGAAAAGTGCTAAAGTTTGTGTTATTTGGAGACCACAAACATGTGCCCCGAGAACTCACATTACGGAGATCGCAAATCTAAAACATCTCTGGAAATGCTCCATATGACACCAAAGTGCTATGGGTGAGTAAAACAACTTGTTTTATTACCGAAATAAGGCTCAGATTGTAAAAAACGTTACTTTTCCTTTATTTCCCAAAAAAGCTTGCTGTTTTTGTCAAAATAATAGAAACTCCCTTTACTTTTATCTCACCCACATTTAAAAGTAGCACACTGAACACTATTGTCTAATGTAAATATTTTTTTCAATGAGATCGTTTTGCATTGACCTGCACCTTGGGGAAACAATCTCTTTATCAACACAGAGGCATGGTTCAGTTGGTTCAGTGTGGTTCACCGGTGTCTGCCACCTGAATGAATAGGATTACTCATTTGAGGAAGTCTGGATGGAAGACATCACTTATCATTGACAGTGCCATTCTCTACCTGAGCTCAAAATGAAATGTGGTGCCATTATGTAATAATGTTAAAGCTTCCCTGTGGAACTTTTTTGGTGAAGCAGGCCTGGACTAGTAATTGGGCATACCGGGCATTTTCCCGGTGGGCCGACAGTCTTAGGGGCCGATGCTCTTCTTTTTTTTTTTTTTTTTTACTTAGAGACCGGCCCACAATTTAGGACTGAACCAGGACTAAACCAGGACTAAACCAGGACTAAACCAGGTCTGAACCACGACTAAACCAGGACTACATCAGGTCTGAACCAGGACTAAACCAGGTCTGAACCAGGACTAAACCAGGTCTGAACCAGGACTAAACCAGGACTACATCAGGTCTGAACCAGGACTACATCAGGTCTGAACCAGGACTAAACCAGGTCTGAACCAGGACTAAACCAGGACTAAATCAGGATTGAACCAGGACTAAACCAGGTCTGAACCAGGACTAAACCAGGACTAAATCAGGATTGAACCAGGACTAAACCAGGACTACATCAGGTCTGAACCAAGATTAAACCAGGTCTGAACCAGGACTAAACCAGGACTAAACCAGGTCTGAACCAGGACTAAACCAGGACTAAACCAGGACTACATCAGGTCTGAACCAGGACTAAACCAGGACTAAACCAGGACTAAAACAGGACTAAATCAGGATTGAACCAGGACTAAACCAGGACTAATCAGGTCTAAATCAGGACTAAATCAGGTCTGAACCAGGACTAAACCAGGTCTGAACCAGGACTAAACCAGGACTACATCAGGTCTGAACCAGGACTAAACCAGGACTAATCAGGTCTAAATCAGGACTAAATCAGGTCTGAACCAGGACTAAACCAGGTCTGAACCAAGACTAAACCAGGACTACATCAGGTCTGAACCAGGACTAAACCAGGACTAATCAGGTCTAAATCAGGACTAAAACAGGATTGAACCAGGACTAAACCAGGACTAATCAGGTCTAAATCAGGACTAAATCAGGTCTGAACCAGGACTAATTATGAGGGGCTGGTCTAAGCCAAAAATGCCAGGGCCATTTTTTAGTCCCAGTCCAGACCTGTGGTGAAGGATATGCCACCTGCTTGTTTGCATGGAATTAAATTAAATGACAACTAAAAAACATACACCTCTCCACAGAACTGACCTGTAACTTGGTCTGGTGGCGTCAACTGCTTGTCTTCATTTAGATGAGAGTTTAATGCTGCCACAAAACATTCCAGGCAAAGCATTAACATCTCCGTGGAAACGCTGATGGCGAGCCCCCCCTCCTGAAAAGTTACATAGTGCAGCTTTAATAACTGTTTTTTAAAAAAATCCCCATATCATATACAGTGGTACCTCACCTTACGAAAGACCCAACAAACGAAAATTCCAAGTTACGAAACGCCTTCACGTTAAATTTTGGTCTCTAGATACGGAAGAAAATTCAAGTTATGAAACGCAAAATCTCAAAAATTCAAATAATGCGCGCTCAGCCACACACATTAAACGCTTTTCTCAGACTGGATTTAAACTTTTCTCACATTTGTCTCTCATTTAAACACTCAGACTTTCATAGATTTTCAACAAAATGTATTAATAGTGGAAGTGTGGGGGGAAGGGGGAGGGCGGACACGTGTGTGATAGCGCAGCATGACCCGGCGCGGAGCTGCGAGCACGAGACCCGTGCTCAAACCGTGCCTCCTCTAGACCAAGTATAAACCAGGTATAAACCAGGTCTAAACCAGGATTAAACCACCGCGGCTCTTGCCTGCGTTCGTTCATGAGCTCGGACTGCGTGCGGGAGGCACATCCCCTCCTCACTGCTCGCCTCAGCCGTGACTCGTGAGGTACACCGGCAGAGCTAGCACGAAACCAGGAAATAGACCCGCACGCGGCGCTTTAATCCTGGTGTCCAGTCCTGGTTTAGTCCTGGTCCAGTCCAGGTATAGACCTTGTTTAGACCTGGTTTAGTCCACGTTTAGTCCTGGCTCTACAGTCTCTTAGCCAATCAGGACGCAGAACACAGTGTTACACTATTAAAAAAAAAAACTTGGAACGGGGCCTTGGAACGAATCAGGCTTTTTCCATTGAAATAGCTACTCAACTTACGAAAAATTCACGTTACGAAACCACTTCTGGAACGAATTAATTTCGTAAGGTGAAATACCACTGTATTGGGTTGGTTTGAGACTATAAATGACCTCATGTGTCATGTGAGCTCTATTCCCTCCTACGCTGTAGAATGAAGTCATAGTGGGACATTCACTTTTCTCTCCACTTCTCTGTATCCCCTCCCTTTGTGCAGATGTGCTACATTTTACAAAACCTTCCTCCTCCCTTCTGTACGTGCATGCACACACAGACATCTGCCTATGCGAGTAAACAGGCTGGTTCAACCCTGCAGCCGTGTCTTACTCAAACCCAGGTAACTCACTGTTGATTCTGGCAGTGGTCCACACTTTCGGACAGTTAGAAGCAAAATCGAAACCAAGTAGTAGCCTCCGGACTGCTTTGAAAACCAGTCCAAAAGAAACAGACATTTTTTAAATACATCAACGCTGAGAGCCAATAACGCTTCCCAACGCAGTGAGGGGGAAAAGCAGAAGTCTTGGATGTTGTGTTCTAAATGTAAACAGACTAAACAGAGAGGTGACTAAGAAGTGACTAAGAATTCCAGACAGCTTTTTTTTCTTTCTCACAAACTGATAAGTGGTCCCTTTAAGTTGAACCACATGGCATTGTTTTGTATAGGAATTGAAATTGTAAGTACTTGTAAAAATTGTAGGAAATGATTAGTGGATGTCAAACAAAGTGAAGTCTCAAAGTCGATAGATAGTATTAACAATAACTAAAAAAGTAGGTCTAGTGATTCTTTTCATTTTGTATAGGAACAAAACATACACATAACAAGTCTGGGCAAACTAAAAACACTGTATACTGTAAACAAGAACATACAGATGTTTTGTCACTAATAAGCCTGTGGAGTTTTATATATAAATTAAAGATGGTAAATGGTCACATTTCTGTATAGCACTTTTCCACCTTCAAGAGGTGACAAGGACCCACTCACGCATTCACACACAAGTGTACACAGACACTAGGTGCAAGGTGGGTTAAGTGTCTTGCCACAATGTCAGCATTCGTCTGTGGGAGCTGGAATCACACCACTAACCTGTGGGTCAGTGGATCTGACCGCTCAACCAATGATGAACTACTTCATGCCACTGACACAATAACAATAATGCAAGATAATCCTTATAAACCATTTTTAACATTAAGTATTATTAAGTGAATACCGAAATAATACTCCTTGCTGTTTTAACTCCTCCTATACATACACATAATACTCTTGACTAGTGTCTCCATGTTATTTTTTGGTCCACCATGTAAACCATTATTAATATGTCAGCAGACTGTGATTTATGAGCACAGATCGTGCGCAAAGTCCCAAGCAGCACGCACTTTGTTCACCCTCAGGCTCTGAGCAGTCAACACTCACCTTAAATATAAAGTACTCAGGCCTGTGCAGTGTGGAACCTACAGCGAACACTCCCACTGTTACTCAACAGCCCATAAACTGTCACTCACTGAATGATGCGTCAATTGGCATAATTTGAATAGGTGCATTTCAGGTCTTATGGACAGATAATGTGACCCAATTCCATAGGTTAAGTTTGTCAAATTCAGTCCTTCTTCATTCAGTATGTAATGTATGTTACCCCTAAAGTTCAAAGTTCAAAGTTCAAAAGTCAGCTTTATTATCAAAAAACATATGTACAGGTTGCACACACAGGATTTGAAATCACAGCGCTCCCTCAGCCCACAGTGAACATTAAACATCTTATAAACAAGACATTAAACACAATGACTAAATCATCACATATACCTGTAGCCAAAGTAGACTTGTATATAATACAAACAGGTAAAACACAATGTGTAGTGTAATAAAGCTCAAATGGTGTCATTTAAGCAGCAGTGTCAGTGTCATTTAAGAGTCATTTAAGCAACACTGTCAGTGTCCTTTAAGTGTCATTTAAGCAGCAGTGTCGGTGTCATTTAAGATAAGATAAGATATGCCTTTATTAGTCCCTCAGTGGGGAAATTCCAGTGGTGCAACGGTGAAAAAGTTAAAATCCAGGGAAAATAGAGGTTGAAATGGAGCAGAAACATCGCGTATCTGAAGCACTTAGCCTTATACACATAATCTTCAAAGTGTGCAAACGAACAAGCAGGTAAGAGCAGAAAAAAAGTTGGAAAATAAGGGAGCGCGTTGCAACCAGCTCCGGCTCTAAGCAGCAGCGTCAGTGTCATTTAAGCATCAGTGCCAATGTCATTTAAGCAACACGGTCAGTGTTATTTAAGCAGCAGGGTCAGTGTCATTTACACAGCAGTGTCGGTGTCATTTAAGCAGCAGTGTCGGTACAATTTAAGCAGCAGTGTCAGTGGCATTTAAGCAGCAATGGCTGTGTCATTTAAGCAGCAGTGTTTGTGTAATTTAAGCAGCAGTGTCATTTAAACAGCAGCGTCAGTGTCATTTAAGCAGCAGTATGATTGGGGGAGAGAGTTGAGCATCCTGACAGCTTGGTGGATGAAGCTGTCTTTCAGTCTGCTGGTCTTGGCCCTGAGGCTCCTCAGTCTCCTTCCTGATGGCAGCAGACTGAAGAGGCAGTTGGATGGGTGGGTGGGATCACCCAGAGGGCTTTGCGGGTGAGGCGGGTGCGGTAGATGTCCTGCAGGGAGGGGGGAGAGACACCCACGATTCTCTCAGCTGCTCTCACTACTCGGTGTAGCTTTTTCTGACAGGACACAGTGCAGGTGCCATACCACACAGTGATGCAGCTTGCAGCTTTTTTTTTTTCTTTTTTTTTCATTACATTTGAGAGCAGCATTTTTGAACAGGACTCAGGACTCAAGTGAAAGTATTTTTTTTTATAATTGTTTGAGATCTGCTGAAAAGGCTGAGAGGGTTATTTTTTAACGCATTTGTAGTTTGAGCAAACAAAAACAGCTAGATAAAATACTCAATTCAACTGTTTCTGTTGAACAAAATTCAGCACAAATCTTTATCAGAATCATTACATTTGAAGCTTTATTAGATCTGAAAATATGTGCAAAATACTTTTACTTTTTACTCTTGAAATACACCAGGTACTTTTAATACTTTAACTTAAGTGCATTTTTAATGTTATACTTTTACTTTTACTTGAGTATTTCTTTACTCTGGTATCAGTACTTTAACTTAAGTGACAGAATTGAGTACTTCTTCCACTACTCCTTTTAATGAATCATAAAAGTAAAAAGTACATAGTGTAGACCAATTTAGAAATGTGTATAACTTTTAAAGGTCCCATGGCATGAAATTTTCACTTTCTGAGGTTTTTGAACGTTAATGTGAGCTCCCCTACCCTGTTTAGCCCCCCCCCCCATGGTTAAAAGTTGCGAAATGTCTAAACTGAGCATTTGCGATCCTTTTCTGCTTTAGAAAAAATCAGAGCTCAAACAGGCGATTTTGAACAAGGCACCTTATTGACGTCAGATCGAAAAAAGAAATGCAAATGCAGTTCCACCCCCGTCTGTCTGTACTCAGCGTCTCTGTAAATCACGCCCAGAGAGTTTGGACTGCGGAGGAGCTACGCAATGCGAAATGCGTTTTTTTATTTGCCTGGAGGAACTTGCGAGTGTTTCTAGGCTCGGAAGTCCTTTATCTGAGCCTGTGGATATCTGAAACAGCAGTGGTTTAATTTAATTTTCTGTGGAAATGTGTTTATTTTTCAATAGAAGGCTTCTCATCTCTCCCCCGTGCAAAAACATGGAAGTGGGTCAGAGCGCACAGGCACAGCTGAGAGCTGAGAGTTTGGCCACACCCCCACCCCCTACTATAGGCCATCTCTGTCCTCCTCATTTGCATTCAAGCAATAACGCCCATAATGGAGTGTTCCAGAGTGACATTTATGACTCTTTCTCATCTTATCTCTCTTTCTCATGCACTGAGTCTTGATTTTGAAGAAGGATTAATTTACAGTATTAGGGAACCAATAAGGAGCCATATAAAAGCATCAAGAAGTACCATGTCATGGGACCTTTAAGAAATATTTGGTCAAACTAATTGTAGTGTCAAAGTAATTATAAACATTAACACACATTTACATTTCTAAAATGTTACTTGTTTTTCTGGATGGGTTCATTTTAATCTTCGATTGGCCATTTTGTCAAAGTTTCAGTTTTTATATTTGTGCCAGTCCAAGATTCATCCTTATCATAATTCTGCCTTATTATTATGTTTTCCTTCCTTCTACCTCTGTCATGATTGTGTAAATATAGTGATGCTCTGGTTTCTGGTTTCATACATTTATTCCTATTTTTAATGCCAGCCTATCACTATGACCAAATACTAGGCTAATTGTATGCCATGCACAATATCCATTCCCTTCTATAGCATTTTGTGTGTTTCCATAGAAATATGTCGAAGCAAAGTACAACAACAGTTACTGGCACCTCCCATATAAATTCTCTCTTCCCTCTGCTCTGTGAGCTGTGCAACGGGCTCAGTGGGCTGTGGTAGTAGAGGGGAGCTGGTGGTTGACCACAGGCCTGGTGCTGCTGGCAGAGGCCCAGTGTATAGGGTCTGCAGTGGTGAGTGTTTTCGGGAAGGCTCGTGAGGTGGCACTGTGCCATCTAGCCAAATGTGAGTGAAAAACAATGTCCTAACACAGGGACAGCTGCAAAGTGTGCTTTAGATTAAGGTCCAATAAAGTGCACAATTTGATCAATGAAATAATGAGTAACCGAATTTGAGTAAGAGTCAGCTAAACATCTTCTCTTAATGCCAACAATGATTAATGGTGCCACTATTAGCCCTATAACTTGTTTTACCATATTATATGAACTTGTCTCATTTAAAACATTTCGCTCCTTTTTATATAATCGGCAAAAAAAAAAACATAAATCAGTGTCTGTGTTTTTAAATGTACTGTCATTCTAACTAACGCACTTTATCGCTTGTGTTTACAATTGTTTGCACCTTTCTAATATCATTTGCACTTAATGTAATTTACTGTTTACAACTATTGCACTTTACATTTGATATTTTACTGTTATTTTACTCTGGACGTTGCTGCTGACCTCTTGGCCAGGTCACCCTTGTAAACGAGGTCTTGATCTCAATGGGTTTTTTACATGGTTAAATAAACGTTAAATTAAAAATAAATTAAAAAATATATCCCTTGTCTTGTAACAGTTACTGCTTCTTCTATGTCATCTACATAATAGAAGGACTGTAGCTCAGTAAAGCATTCACCTACTAATCTGAAGTTTGATCCCAGTTTGATCCCATTAACTGTTACTGGGCAAGACAAGTCCACAGCTACAATTATACAAGTTTGCATGTACATTTTTCCTATACATTAACATGCACTGGTTTGACCAAATAGAAAATAGAAAAGATAACAAATAAGACATGAACAGTACAGTACTACTCATACTAAAAATTAAAATGTCACGGGCTGGACTCAAACGATTAATCCCTCATCCAAAGACTTTATTCGGATTGTAAATAACATTAACATGTCTAAATATTGGTTGAATGGATACAATATTTGATGTTGAATAGGAAATAGAATCCTTTATTTTCCATAAAACACAAGTAACCCGATATTACTTAATCATGTATATTGTAGTATAGTTCCACAGCCTGGCTCTGTATCTCATATTACCACCGTGTGCCCTTCTCCTCTCGCATATTCATCTCCCAGGCGCACCAGGGGATTATATGCTCCTATGCAGCTCAGGATCCTACCTGACTTGTTTTGACCAGGCAGACAGAAGATGTGGTGCAGGCATTTGTTGGAGTTGGCGTGGGCGGAGGAAGAATTACAAACAGGTTCTCCTCAGACAGGTGCACGCTTGAGGAGTCTGCTGTCTTCTCTGCCACCTCCTACAGAGAAAACAGGTTTGGAGTGAAGCAGCCTCAAACTAAGTACAACAAGTGTGCTGTTTAAGTGAAACAGTTCAGATTTCCATTTGAACATACAACCTTTATTATGCTCAAAGTTAGTGGGCAAGGATGTCTGTTTAACATCAACAATAAGTTAATCATAACTTAACAATGAGTTAAAAAAAAGTTATAATATTGATATGGCTCATTATTATATTGTTTATATTGATTTTCAGGCAATGAAAGTCTATTGTTCATGTACTCAGTCACTTCATCTGTTGTATACCACCACAGCAGCTCTTGGTCAGTCGAACAAAAACATGGCTGCCATTCTTCGGCCTCTCAGTCACTTATTCATACAGCTCAGGGTTTGCAACAGCAAATCTATCAAGTATCAACTGAGCTACTGCTCCTGTCAAAATATAAGGAAGACTAGGAAGAGCAGACTAAATAAGTAGTTTGTTGTATTATGTATATTATTTTGTTAATAATATGTATTTTGACTTAACTTGGTCTATGTTAGAAGATCTAGAAAGAAGACAGACTTTATTCATCCCCGTAGGGAAATTATTTCTCTGCATTTGACCCATCCTTCAGGAGCAGTGGGCAGCTCATCTTTCAGGCGCCCGGGGACCCATCTCCATGGTCTTATTGCTCGGCTTGGTCAGGACCTAAGCTGGAGGATTTTACCTGGCCCAATATGAAAGAAATGAGACAAATTTTATCTATTTTGATTGAGTTTTTATGACTTATGCTTAATGAACAGCCACATTAAAATGAAAGTATGGCTCTATATGTTTTATAAAATGGATTCATGATTGGTGTTAAAATGAAATAAGGATCCTTAGGTAGCCTATATGGTTATGTAGACGGGTAGCTTATTACATGGGTCAGAATATACTTCTCTGGCCAGTATGTGTCCTCCTAGTTGACACGTTTATATGGACTTAGCTTTCCTGCTGAGACAGAAAGTCCCTACATAACTAGCACATGGATGCCATTCTAACAGGAGGAGGAATGTCATTGGAACAATGCCAAATGGGCGTGTCTTCCCGGTTCTTCCAGAGAGGAACTGCAACGTCACCATGTCCAAATAAGGCATGAAGACTTCCTCCACATTATGGTTTTCATAAGACAGGAGCAGAGCGGCGTTTAAGTACCTGACATGACACTTTTGTAACATTGATTTTTTGTGACAACTTTTGTGACATTGTGACGAATATCCGGAAGAGCCAAATGTGTAAAAGTGTGGTATTTATAGTGGACCAACGGAAAACTGCGCGTCAAAGCATGGCCCAGCACGCATAAGAGATATTATACAAACTTTACGTGTTTCCCTAAATAAGACTCTATACTGGGCCCATACATTCCTTGTCGCAAAAATACGCACGATTCCCTATTTCTAGCCGCGGAGTCCGTCCGTTGCTGTCCCTCTGCGTCTCTCTTGCCTACAGGCTTGTTTACAGTCGCCTCTTCCCGACATTAACGTCACGTCCAAGGGGCGTGCCGCACCCACAGCTCAGCCAATCACAGCGCGCACCGGTCCCTGGCAGCAAGCGCACGCGAGGGCTGTATAAAAGCTTTGACAGCGGCACCTCGCCTCAACACACCTCAAGAAGGACACTAGTGGAAGGAGCGCAGTGGCTGTAGGGAAAGCCTAGCTTAAGGACGCGCTGACAGGAACGCATCAACACTGGGGACAAGTTTATTTCACTTTCTATTGGACTTTGGACTGTCACACAAGCTTTTTTTGGAGAGGTGTTATCAAATAGAGACACGAAGGAGCCTAAACTGATGCATGTTTTCTGTTCACTATCCAGAGTGAGTTTCTAAAAGCAGCCGGTAAGCTCCTACATATATATATATTTTTTACGACTTTATGTCTACAAAGATGGAACAGCCTTTTTATCATGACGACTCTTTTCTGCCGGCTTATGGCCACTCAGACTCAACAATGCACGACTACAAAGTGCTAAAGCAGAATATGAATTTGAACTTGACAGAGCCATATCGCAACCTGAAGTCTCAGCTGAGAAGTGAGGCGGACGCGTACCATCCTCAGCACCATCACCACCACCACCACCACCACCACCAAGGGGCACAGCCGGATTCTCTCAAGCTGGCATCACCAGAACTGGAGAGACTCATCATCCAAAACAGCAACGGGGTCATCACCACCCCCACCCCGGGCCAGTACTTCTACAACAGGGGTATTACGGATGAGCAGGAGGGCTTCGCCGAGGGGTTTGTCAAGGCGTTGGATGAGCTGCACAAGATGAACCAAATGGCACCACCGAATGTGTCGCTCGGCGCCGGCGGCGTCACAACGTGCTCGGCGGCGGCATCTAGCGTCTTCGGCTCCACACTGCAGCCCGAGCCTCCCATCTACACCACGCTGAACGCCTACTGCCCCAACACAAGCCTCTCTTCCGCTTCGAGCTACCCCACGGCCACCATTAGCTACCTGCCGCCACATCAGCAGCACGCAAACACGCCGCCTTTCCAGCCGTCCCTCCCCGGCTCTTCCCTCCATCCGCAGCGGCTCCTCACGCTCAAAGAGGAGCCACAAACCGTCCCGGACCTCCTCAGCAGCGACGGCTCTCCACCGATGTCCCCGGTCGATATGGAGACCCAGGAGCGCATCAAAGCCGAGAGGAAGAGGCTGAGGAACCGGCTGGCTGCTACTAAATGCCGGCGACGCAAGCTGGAGCGCATTGCCCGGTTGGAGGAAAAAGTCAAAGTGTTGAAAAGTGACAACGCGGGGCTCTCCAACACCGCGTCAGTGCTGCGGGACCAGGTGGCTCAGCTCAAACAGAAGGTCCTGACGCACGTAAGCAGCGGCTGTCAGCTCATGCTCAGCAGCAAAATGGAGGCATTTTAAACACGGACTACTGTTTCAAATCATAAGTATAAAAGACTGAGAAGTAATAACACTGGAGTCATGTTGTACCGGCTCGTGTTGTGGACTGTATTTGGGGAAATGGGACTTCCGGATGCTGGACACCGCTTGAGGGACCATTAAACCTGAAAATACTGTACTATGGCAGCATCCAGACCTGGCACAATTTTGTCTGGTTCAATAATGGTATAACATGAGAAATCTTTGTACTTTTACAAATGTTATTGTCTTGCAATGCTGCATTTATTCCATGTGTAAATTATTTTGTTTGTCTGGTTGATCCAGACAAACTAATAACGTCTAATGTTTACAATGTTTTTTTTAATTATTATTATTTGTGATGTGTATTTAAGTAAAAGTGTCTTTAAATGAATTTTATCATCTCGAGTTGTCTTATTACAAAAGTTATTATTAGTAATAAGTTTTTAGGTCTGGTCACCACAGCAACACCTTACACAAGCACATTCTTTTTCCGTGTTTTTACACAACAAACGTAGCCTACGTCCTAATTACGCACGAGTCTGTCCGTATATGGGCATGTTGTGAACACTCCGTCACAGAGGAGGATGGCTGGGAACCCCCTTCCAGGTAAAACAGCGTGGTTTCTATCGAATAACTCGCCCAGAGTGGGTTACAGTGGAACTTCCTCTAATTCTTGCGCATTAAGGGCAAACTAAGAAAAACAGCAGTGATGGAGCTGATCAGTGAGGACAGGAAGTGCCATAAAGTAACGTACAATAAATAAGCAAAGCATTTATATTTGACCAAAGAGGTCAGACTAACACCAAAACTGTTGGCTCTCATAAGATTTTATTTATTTATTCTTTATTTAATAGGGACAGTGCATATTAATGAACATCAGCAGCATTGCAGTGTAAATATGCCAGATTATAGCAAGAATGCTCATTTCCATCTGTAGTCCCTGGGCAGGTGACACCACAGCAAAAACAATAAAAACAATGAGATGAGACACAAAAGTTGATCATTAAATCATATAGCCATAATAAAATGTTGGAATGCTGAAATCCAGCAATAAAACAGTAATAAACTACAACAATGAACTAGCCTAATTCTGTAGATCACAAAAGGCTTTAAAATTAGAGCTAAATGCAAATTCTTAATCTTAATCTCAATCTCAATCTCAATCTTAATCTTAATCTTATTCTTATTCTTAATCTTAATCTTAAATTGCTACTACAAACTACAATGCCAAATCTGTGGACTTGATTAGATAAATCTCATAGTTTTGACCGCACTATAGAATAGCTAAAACCACAAACTATTGCAGTATGATCAATATTTAGTTTAGATTCAGAGTTATCAAGGGTTATGAAAAAAAAAAAAAAAAAAAACACACACACACAGAGAATATTAAATCCTGGCCAAAGATGCACACATTTTGAGGATCCAGATTCAGAGCACAATATAAATTTTATGTAATTGTCAATCACTTACAAATATTATAATGTGGCTCAATCTAGAGATCCTCCACATATGCCCTTAACTTATTGGTAGACGGGGGAAGTGACAGTGTTCTGAGGAATGACGGGGGTGTTTGTTGCATGGGCGTTCAGAGGGTGCAGGGATAAAGGGATGCCAAGCACAACATTCTGATGGGGACACATCACTGGATAAATATGTGGGTCCAAAAGAGCAGAGAAAGGGGAAAGTCCCGCGTTAGAAAGACCTGAGTGAGTCAATGAGGTCTGGCGCATAGTACAAGCCAGGGATCTGCAAACAATTGAGCGGAGATCTATGCTAGTTTTAAAAGGGCTGTTATTTTTGATGGTTAATAGTGCTTGCAAAAGATTGATATACTAAACTAAAGATAAAACTATGAGACACCAAGACAGTAAAAAGAAGGCTAAACCAAAGTAATTACTAAAAAGGCCCTGAAACAGTTTTCCAAAGAATATTTTGACTTGGAGTGTGCCATTTGAATTCTGTCCACTGTCATTACAAGAGTTTCAAAACTGAGCTTAAACTACTTTTAGTCTTGGCCAATTTCAGGCTTAATTGCTCAAAATTATGATATGATACTGCAGCTCAGGCGATACAGTCCTTACTTAAAGGAAAAGTAATGTTTTTTTTTAACAATCTGAGCCTTCTTTCTGCAATAAAACAAGTAGTTTTACCCACCCATAGCACTTTGGTGTCACTTGGAGCAGTTTCTTAGAAGTTATGTTGTAGCCGTTCTGTTCTACTAATGATCCCGTATCCGTTAGCGTGAGTGCTCGGGTCATTACTTTGCGGTCTCCAAATAACACAAACTTTAGCACTTTTCAAATCACAGAAGATCGCTGTGTCAGCGTAGACTTTTAGTGGATTCCAAAACGGCCTGAAACCCGATATCACAACAGAAAACTAAAGTTCAGAGCGGTGTTAGCTTCTTTCGGACTAGCGGTGTTTACAAAACAGCTGAGTTCACGCATGCGCACTGTCCTCTCTGATGACGTCATCAAATGAAACTATAGCTGCATATCGGGTTTCAGGCCGTTTTGGAATCCACTAAAAGTCTACCCTGACACAGCGATCTTCTGTGATTTGAAAAGTGCTAAAGTTTGTGTTATTTGGAGACCGCAAAGTAATGCCCCGAGCATATGATACGTAGCCTGGGAATTCCCAGGCCGCTTCCGTTCGTTTCGAACTGGAAGGCAGCCTGGAAACTCGTCCAAGCGAGAGTCCCAGATTTAGGGCCCCAATCAGAGAGCGGGGGAGGTGTGGCAAGACGGTGACGCGTACTACATGACAAACGGAAGCTTGTAGTTTGAACTGACAACTGACATGATTGGCTATGGACTTACGTATACGCTCAATGATAGACATTCATAACGCCCAATAAACGGCCGTTGGCAATCGCTAACCACACCTCCGCTACGGGATTTTTCGAAGCGAGTTTCCAGACCCATATCTCACTTGTGATATGGTCAGGTGTTAACCAGACTATATGATACGAGCACCATGTTAACGTATACAGGATCATTAGTAGAACAGAACGGCTCCAACATAACTTCTCCGATACCACTCCAATTGACACCAAACTGCTATGGGTGAGTAAAACTACTTGTTTTATTGCCGAAAGAAGGCTCAGATTGTAAAAAAAAAACGTTAATTTTCCTTTAAGACTGGTTTGGATTGCCTACAATTCACAACACTTTGTCCACAACACATTATTACTCACTAAAGCCTCACATTAAAAAGCAAATTGACATCTGACATCATGACCGCAACTGCTTGTACTGACCTTATTCTCATACAGTACATTCACAACATGGCACACAAACAAAACTGATACTTATCTTTGTGGACATCCCCTTTAATGCAGCTGAAAGTGACTTGTGTGGGGCAGCCTGGTTGTTTTTCCACATCTCTGGCACAGAAATAGGAGAGGCAGACGTGTTATTGATGGAAACACGGCACATGAAAGAACGGTAGACTAGGTTTTCCTCCAAAACAGGTTGAGGTGAGAGTGCTCAGACCACAGAGCGCACTATAGCCCTTGATGTGGTTTTGGTGTGTAGAGTGTCACAAACAAAATACCTTGTTCACGTCATGAGGACAAAACCTCCCATATTTTTCCTAATATCTTCTTTCTGGCTGGTTGAAAGTTGTTTTATTGTTTTAAAACTACTTCCTACAAGAATGGTCATGCTGTTTATTTATATAATTATAAACTGGACTACAAATTGTGTGAGCAACTGAGCACATCACATATTCAAAAATATTCTGTGCGTTATATATATTAGTATATATAGTAACATATATTTTAAAATGGAAGTGGAGATGTTATTGCTTTGCCTGGAATGTTGCCCAGGATGATATTTAATTCATTTAATTCATTGTATTTATGGCATCACTTGCTTGTCTTCATGGACATAGAAATTTTAATGCCACACTGAAACATTCTAGGCCAAGCAAAAGCCTCTCCATATACGAACAGGAGTTTGTTCTTCCACCAGAAATCCTTTATGTCTTTACCCTTTATGTCTCAGGGAGAACTATTCTGTAGAACTTGCTACTGTAAATAGCTCTGAGCACCTCTCATCTCTTGTTTTACGCACGCAGCAGCAGGCCTACATATTCAAATGGCGCACATCAAAACGCACACGCTCTCTGTTTCCCTTCCCCTCGGCCTCGCAGCCCACAGCACAGAGCGTCCGTGGGAACAACAGTGCTGACGTACGCACGAGGACTGCTGTCGGGTGGGCTTGAGTTTCCTGCGAGCCCCCTCCTCTCCCACACACGCGCGCACGACTCTTTTTTGACAAGTATGAATATTCCTCCCACCTTGCCACGGCCATCTGAGGCTCTTACACAGTGTGGATTACCGAGGCCGCTATTAGAGTACAAAATTATCTGGAAATGGGCCGGCTCATTATGAAAATGTGATGGAGAAAGTTTGCAGAAGTAGGTGAAAAATCCCTCAGTCGTCCAGGTAGAATCCATGGTAAAAGGAGAAATTCAATTTGTCAACTGGACAAAGTTTATTTGGTCGAAAACGTTTCGCAGCTCATCCGAGTTGCTTCGTCAGTTCTGTTTAGAGTGCTGATGGACACTGCTTATATCTAGCTGCAGGGAGGAGCTAACTACACTGAAATTATTCTGAAACTATCTTTCTACCTTTTGTTTTTTCAGCTTCTCTCTGGCTAGCATACCCATTCAAACCCTAATGGCTGTTTTCACACCTCTGGACCTGACCTGCCTAGCACCCTTGTTAGCTCAACTGGTAAGTCACTGACTTTCCCCGGCGGGATGTGGGTTCAACCCCCCCCCCGGCAATGAGCAAAACCAGTGTGGGTCTTTGGGCAAGACCCTTCACGGTACTGCCCCCCGAGCGCTGAAAGATGGCTGCTCACTGCTCCTGAAAAGGATGGGTCAAATGCAGAAGTCAAATTTCTCCCGTGTGTCACTGTGTCATTGTGTGTGAGACCAATAAAGGCTTAAATCTTAAATCTTGACAAAGCAACTTGGATGAGCTGCGAAACGTTTTCGACCAAATAAACTTTGTCCAGTTGACAAATTGAATTTCTCCTTTTATTTTGCAGAAGTAGGTTATGCGTATTAGAAAGTTTGGGTAAGAGGTTAATGAATATGCGGTATTCTGTGTATTGAAAACCCTTATATATAAGGGTTATATATATATATATATATATATATATATATATATATATATATATATATATATATATATATATATATATATATATGTATGTATGTATGTATGCCTCACTACTACTTGAAAATAACCAAGAACCACTTGATTTTACACCTATAGCAGGTGTCATGGAAGAGTCAAAAATAAAGGCAATAGTGTTAGAATGGCCACAGTGACATCTAGTGGTAAATTGAGTTATTTAGCTGTACCATGTAGGCAAATGGATCTTTAAGCATAATACCAGAAATATACGTAATCATATGCAATGAATATATTATATGAACACATAAAATTACGTTATGTTTCAGTAGCAGTGGATATCTTAAATTAGTCTAGGATACATGGGCCTAGGCGTATGATGCAAACGGCAATAATAATTAGCTACGTGTTTTGCATTTTACCCTATATAAAACCCGCCTGCATCTCATCACTATAAGCATTTTTCACAGTTTCCATGGTTGCACTGGGTTGTAACATGTTTGAGTTTTAGAGCTATTTTACACAGGGAAATATGACTTACTACATGCTGCATTGTCATTCGGTCTGTAAATTGCTGAGGTGTATCATCATATGGCCAATGCATCTTACTGCGCAAAATGAACTACAGTAGTAGTATTGTTTCCACCAGCAGGGGGCGCCAGATGCACCTTAGATCAATTCCCATCCAAATCCTTTACACAGTGTGGATTATGTTATTACAGCCTTCAGTTTCACTTTATATACGGTGTTATTACAGCTATGATATATACTGGAGTTGGTTATCTACTATGTTGTTACAGCTGTCAGTTTCTTTATAATATAATACATGTAGTATTATATATAGTACATGTTTGTGTGTCTCATCTGACACAGGTCTATTGCTCTTTGGTTGCTATTCCATCTATTTTTCTTCTTGTTCTTTTACCCTCTTTTTTATATTATATATTATATTTGATGAGTGAGCTACCGTACCAAAAGCAATTTCCCTTGTGGATCAATAAAGTTTGTCTAAGTCTAAGTCTAAGTTTGTGTTTATGGGAATTCAGATTATGTACACAGCTGAGGTCGGGACATGATTGAGTGATGAGTTAAGAAAAGGAAATCATGACATTCCTATAGATTCATGAGCCATCATTGATGATATATACTACACCATATTATGTGCAATCTGTGAAATACAGTGGTACCTCACCTTACGAAAGACCCAACAAAAGAAAATTTCAAGTTACGAAACGCCTTCACGTTAAATTTTGGTCTCTAGATACGAAAGAAAATTGAAGTTACGAAACGCGAAATCTCAAAAATTCAAATAATGCGCGCTCAGCCACACACATTATACGCTTTTCTCAGACTGGATTTAAACTTTTCTCACATTTGTCTCTTGTTTAAACACTCAAACTTTCATAGATTTTCAACAAAATTATTAATAGTGAAGTGTGGGGGGAAGGGGGAGGGGGGAGAAAACTGCACGCGGACACGTGTGATAGCGCAGCATGACCCGGCGCGGGGGGACCGCACGCAGTCTGAGCGCATGAACGAACGCATGCAAGAGCCGCGGTGGTCTAGACCAGGTCTAGAGGAGGCACGGTTTGAGCACGGGTCTCGTTCATGCGCTCAGACTGCGTGTGGTCCCCCTCGCTGCTCGCCTCAGCCGTGACGCGGCGCTTTAATCCACCTGGTCTAGTCCTGGTTTAGTCCAGGTTTAGTCCAGGTTTAGACCTTGGTCTAGACCTGGTATAGTCCACGTTTAGTCCTGGGTCTACAGTCTCTACGCAGAACACAATGTTACACTATAAAAAAAGTTACACTATATTAAAAAAATCTTGGAACGGGGCCTTGGAACGAATCAGGCTTTTTCCATTGAAATAGCTACTCAACTTACGAAAAATTCACGTTACGAAACCACTTCTGGAACTAATTAATTTCGTAAGGTGAGATACCACTGTACTCTACTTACACCTTCTTTAATCCTACCTGCACCTTTGTACATTGTACTTTGTATTTTTATTACATTTTATTACATATTTTTATTATATTGTTTACTTCTTCCCCTGCACTTTTTCTAGCACTTTTTTACCATGTACTATTATTGCTGTTATTAGTACTTCTGACTATCTTAGCGAGTCAATAGTTCCTCTGATCCTAAGCATTTCATTGCATTGTTGACCTTGTGTTGATTCTGCATATGACAAATAAACAATCTTGAATCTTGATAAAAGGAGAAGTTCAATTTGTCAACTGGACAAAGTTTGTTTGGTTGAAAACGATGAGCTGACGAAGCCTCTCGGATGAGCGGCGAAACGTTTTCAACCAAACAAACTTTGTCCAGTTGACAAATTGAACTTCTCCTTTTATCATGGATTCTACCTGGACGACTGAGGGACTTTTCACGAATCTTGAATCTTGAATCTTGATGGATGTGTCTGGATGAAGTCTGTAGTGTAGAGTATTAATGGTTATTGGAATTTTATTTAACCTCTGATATGGCTTTGCAGTGCATTTTTGTCCCTTACATTATAAAGGTAAGCAGGGATATGGTGTCTGGGCACATTTGCTCAAGGCAGACACAGAGTGCAGAGTAAGTTACTCCAACACTGCTATTCCAAATCAGGATGCTTTTTAAGATTATCACAACATTCAAAACCACACATGCCGACTTTCCATCAGTAATTCAGGCCATGCTCTCCATGCTCTTTCCTGTATAACTGAAAGAACTGTGGAACTCTGTGGTGACATTTAAAATGGTCTTTATTGACATTAAATACAAGCACAGGATCCTTTTGAACAACAGGCACATTCTATCTTTTATCATTTACTTTTTGTATAAACTGGGTCTAACAAATATTTCTTCTACAGTATCATTATAGAGAAACACAGAAAAGTCTCATCTGGTGTCAATTCCTCCTCAGGCAGGTCACACAGTCTGCAAGGGACCTTCTGTTTCGGCATATAATTCTACCCCCAGGTTTTATTAAACTGTCAGGGCACATCTCCTCCACCTCAGCCTGCACTACTCGTTAGAAAGACTAAAATACATTCATCACTTTGTCTCCACTATTGCACTGCTCATGTAAGACAAGAAAACTACACGTCATCACAGCATCACAGAAGTCCTAAATGACTGATTATAGACACATGGTAAGGGAAATACACATAATATTTGTAATAAGTGCTTGATTCTTCTTTCAGGGACAATATGGTCATTTTTATATGTTGACAGGGTTAAGAATGGTCCATCATTTGCAGGTTCTGGTCTGTACAACTGCTCTGTATTAGTGGTTTATAGATTCACACTCTCAAATGGGGGACAAAGAGAGTTTTTCCTACTGATTACATTGTACTTTCCTATGACATATGTAAGAGGAAAGTTAATACATAGAACCTGATCACATGTATTTGTTACTAGACCCTATAACCTGCTATATTACAATACAAATCTGCATTTAACAACACTGACCCCATCTGAAATAAATTATATGGTTTATGATGTCATCTGAAACCCTGCAATACTTAAATACAGACGCTCCTCAACCTACGAACGAGTTACGTTCCGAACGGCCGTTTGTTTGTTGAATTTGTTCGTCGTTATAGTTATAGGGCATTCTTTAGAAGGGAATGTATGTTTAAGGCTTGTATAAGTAATCTATATGGATTTGTACTGCATTTAAATAACACTAAATAGTAACAAAACAATATGCTTTTTAAAAATATGGAAAACTGAGGAGATAAAAAGAAGAGAGAGACACAGAGGCAGACGCAGTAGACACAGCTGAGAGAGAGAGAGCGTGTGTGTGTGAATGTATGTGTGTTCGTACCGATCGTCGAACGGTTCATGCTGTATGCGCGTGCCACATTCACCATCTTCTCACCAGCATCAAGTTTCTTTATTATCGCCACCTTCTTTTCAAATAAGATGGCTTGCCGCTTTTTCACATTTCCACTTTCACTAGAAGCTTTTCGCTTTTCACCAACCATATTGGATTACGGATGCAAGATAAAACAACAAAGTTCGTAACACCGCAAGTACGTCTGAACACTTGGGTAGTTTCAACTGAGTGTTTGTGATGCTTGGGGGACGCTGGGCACACGATCGCAGCGCCCTGCCTGTGCGTCAGCGGCGGAAATACGCACTACGTACTGAAGTCGGAATAGGCGCTAAATACAAAAACTCACTTGCGTACATGTACAGCACTTTTGCCCAAACATTTAACTTTTTTTTTTTAATTTTCGACCCTGTTCGTAACTCCGAATGTTCGTAAGTCGAATGTTCGTATGTAGAGGAGCGTCTGTATACATTTGCATATAGTATATTTCTGTGCAGTATCTGTTATAATCATTAAAATCTACACACCAGCCTTTGCCACCATTAAAAAAAACTCCAAAAACAATATGGCAGCTCCTTGTTCCAGAAAACAATTATTATCTGAAGTTCTATGGTGAACCATTATCTAAAATGTTGACAGCTATGGTGCTTAGTTAGTGGAGAAAGGTTAACTCCAATAGAATCAATAGTAACTGTCTCTATTACATCGCCATCTATGGTTGAGTCTACAAACCACTGCCACTACCCTCCCCGTCATACACGCCAACTGATCGTTTCCGTAGCACCAAGTTTGCCCTCCTCTGGGCTTGGGGGGGTGGAGGTGCGGAGTGGCAGGGGGCGCGGTACTGGGGCAGGCCGGTCTTGGTGGTGTCCAGTTCCTCTGGGTTGTCCTGCTGGGCTCTGAGGGCGGCAATCTTGTCTCTGTCGGAGGCGCTGAGGGTCAGACATCCACATGGAGCTCCGGTGTTCTCTGTAAGCTCCTCAGGCTCGTCCTCCACCATCATGAAGGCATCGCCCCATAGGCTCTCACACAGGTCCCGCCCGTGCTGGTACATCTGTGCAGAGGACACATGGAAGTATACTGTATAGACAACAAAGATATATTTCTGATAGAGATACCGTTGATAAATACTTAATAAATCATTTGGTAACACTAATAACTACACTAATTACTAATTAAGACTGCATTCATACTGAACAAATAGTTTAGTAGGCTTACTAACTACTTAGGCATAGTGACTACGTAGTAATTTGTAGTTACTATGCCTGAATCATTCTTAATAAAAGATTTGTTAGTTATAACTTTTAATTCATGCTTTATTAAGGCTGATTAAAGTGTAATCATCATAAAGTGTAAGCAATACTTTTTGGACACATCATTTGCATTACTTATGTACTCCACAGCAAACTTTCTAACCACTACCACCCTTTGGATTCTTACATTACAATACATTTCCAAGTCGTGTTCTAGACATTCATTAAATGTATCTCCTTCAGATGACTGCCCAAGTCAAACATATTATTAACAATGACAACAATGTTGTATGTGTCATCATGACATCCATGAGAGCCAGACATACAGCCAGGTGTGGCAAAGATGGATCTGAAACACAAATCCATTCACAGGGAGTGATTAGATAAAGATTTTTCCCTGGAGACACATAAGAAATATATCCTTTATTTTGAGCAATCTACAAAGCACCCCAGCAAGTACACCAGCACTAAAGGTTTGATGAACATATTTTTACTGAATTGTTTCTGTCTCCAGCACTTTTTTGCATCACACTGTTTATAATCAAATATTTACTCTACAAAAATAATTCTGTTCATCCATTTTTACTAAAATATGCAACTGAAAACAGCTTTGATTAAAAATAGGGATAAACAAGAACAGATGAAAGGTTTTACAATGCGCTGTCAGCCATAACACGAGATTATCACAGCTCTCATCTATTTTACTGTCAGCCAACAGAGTAACGGTCTGACAGTGTGTTCCAAAAACTATGAATACATTTAAAAACATCCATGTGTTATGACAGGTGTCACCATGTCTGTTTAGAAATCAGTCATGTCAATATTGTTTGACTTCATTGGTGACAGACTTCTAACACTGACAACAATTTACAAATCAAAGCAATTCTTTACTGTAGTACAGGAATTGTATTTTCAATGATATGGTAAAGTCTTACTTGTACTCAAAGTGTACTTTGAGTACAAACCGTGATAGGGCTGCATTAGTTAAGCACAGCCTTTCTATTCTGGTTCATATATCCTAACATGAGGCTACGGTCTTAGTTTAGTTTAGTCTTTATTTGAAGGGACAATGTACAGAGACATTATGTACAAAGACAGCGATGTTCTGCACCAGAGTATAGCTACAAAGCAAAGCCATTCAGACCAGAACCTCCCGCCATAAAAACAGCTTCTTCTCCTCTGCTGTCGGACTTTTGAACAATAACAACACTATAGGACTCTTCCCACCCACCCGCTCTGTGTCAGTCACATGACCCTGTGCTGGTTTTTCTTTTTGCACCTGACCATTACCTGCACCTGCACTGTTACATTCTTGTATTCTTGTAAATTTGTTAATTTAAGTTTTCTGCTATTTTATTTTATTCTATTTTATTCCGCTCCAAGTACCGAAGCAATTTCCTAATGTTGTGAACATGTTCAAACATATGGCAATAAAACCTTTCTGATTCTGATCTGTCACTGTCAGCCAATAACAGCATATGACCATTGACACACTCTCTACTACACCTTCTGTCTATTTTCTGTGCTCTTTCTTTGTTGATAGTAGCTATCTGCTGGGCTATAGTTTATCTGTTCACTAATCTTTTCATACAATCATTCATTTGAGTGAGTTGGGAAGTCTAGTTAAAATGCTAGCAATTCATATAATTATATATATAAGTTTTTCCTAGTGTGTCCCTGACAATAACTTTTATTTTGGTGCAAACAAACTTGTGTAGTGTGTACTGCAAGGTGTGAAGGAGGGAGGGGTTAGGGGCTGTGGACAGCTGGCAGCAGGGCCACACTCACCCTCCTCACCTCCATCATCTGCTCCAGCCTGCAGAGCAAATTACACAGCCCCCAGCCCAACCCTGTCTCCAAAGTCCAGCTATTCTATGAGCCACAAAGCAGAGCAGCACCAAATGAAGACTTATCAAAAAAAGGTCATCTGGCTTTTTGAGAGAAGATGACATTTATTACAGTGCTCTGTCTGTGTGAACCTTTCTTTAAGAAAAAAAAAAATCTATTTTTTTTAATGATATTCATTTTGAGCTTTCTGGAGCCTGAAAACCATTTGCATGCTGGTAGGATCTATACACAGATAAGAGGGATATAGAGGGAAAGCACATAGGACATTATTCCTGTACATCAGGGGCAGAGGGGTGGAGACGGTCGTCAGTTTGAATAGAGAGGCTAAATTATACGCCATTCGAAAAACAAAAGGAGCAATTAGTTGAGATAGTTACAGAACTATTCCAGGGTAGTGAGCTCATCTGAGGGCTGAATAGAGATGCTGAACGAGACGCCAGAGGAAAACAAAAGATAGCAGATTAGCTGGGATTGGTTCAGAACTTTTCCGGTGTAGTGAGCTCCTCCTTGCAGCGAGATATAAACAGGGTCTAACCAGCATCAGAACCAGAACTGACGAAGCCTCTCGGATGAGCGGCGAAACGTTTTCAACCAAACAAACTTTGTCCAGTTGACAAATTGAATTTCTCCTTTTATCATTATTCCTGTACATTCACACTGACTGTACAAAGCTATTTAGTAGAGTTTCAGTGACACATTATGTAGCTTTAATGTAAACTGCCCTTCCAGTCTGAAGTTTAAAAGATGATTAAAAGAGCAGAGTCATCATCCTTGTCTCCGTCTGTAACTCAGTTTGCCACCAGCATTTGTATTTTGGTGCAACTTGCAGTGGCACATACAAGCTTCTGAAAGCACTTCCAGGTACATTAGTTCTGCTATTGTGACAGCATTTCTGAGATAAAACTACCAACCCGGCTGCTACTGCACCACCTGGACTATTGTTGCATCAGGTGCCCTTCCTGAGACAAGCTTCTCTCTCTAACTGGCACCAAAACATAAAGCACACAGCAGCAGCAACAACAACAAAAACACATAATAGAATACAGTCAATTAACAATCACCTTTTTAATAAAAAGGTCTGATTTTCTTATGTTCTCATTTTCACAGACCTGACCAGACTCCCGTATTCCTCCATTAGAGGAGGGTACTACTGCAACTAAACAGATCTTGGCTGCAGTCTCAGTGGGAGCAGTGCCAGCGGACTTTGCATGCACTGGATGTCTCTGTGTGGATGTATGAGCTTGTTTCTATGCAAATGAACATATACACAAAGTAGGAATTTACACTTACCTTCTCTGGATATTAAAATATAGCACACTGTTATTTTTCTATCTGGGAGGGATTTCAGAAAGCGCTGATGTACATTCTGTTGATAAACACTGGAATTAAAGGTATCCAAGAGAATGTGAGAGCCACTGTTGTAAAAATATAAACACCATTTGCACTTTAATTACGATTTATACAGGACTTTGGAGTTAACCAGAAAAGAAAAGAAAAGATTTTACTTTCAGGTTTAGTAGTTAGTAGTAGTAGTAGTTGTTGTTGTTGTAGTAAGACAAGGCGATGAGATGGATGGATCAAAGTTCACCCAAACCTGGAGTTAAACTATGATCAACTGATTTAAAGCAATGAAATAAACATTTGTAGTGATGCTCATGTGACCCTGGACTGTTGTAACTAAAGTGGATACGGTTGATTTCATATGGTCAGCACCATGACTCATTCCCCTGTATGAAAACTGAAAACAGTATTCAGAAATTTAGAGAGTGGAATGTCTGGCTATTAGCTGTGTCCTAGATGAAAGTAGGCCAATGGGAACAAAAACTAGGCAAATACAAAGACACATTAGAAGCTCTGCAGTGGCAAATATCTGCTCGTACTTCTATAATTAGCAAAACATGAAAGAACTTAGAAATGATTATTCACTTTTATATTTGTGAGTGAATGAAGGCTCAAATTTGATTGATGCCTCTAACAGTTATGTAGGTATCACATTCTCTAACTGACCAGAGTAGAAGTTTCGGAGGGACAGGGAGATGGATGGATGTTTGTTTGTCCCAGCTGCTCAGCCTCTTTAGAATCAGCAGCTGCCTGTGCTCACTGAAGCAGGACCACCCTTTTCATGCATGAGCCCCAACAGCCACATTAACCCTTCACTCTCCGACTAATCTCACTGAACTGATACCTGCTACAGCGAACTCACACCAACAGACGTGCCACTCTCCAGTAATGAAAAAGCAAATTAAATACTGATTGAAAACCTGGACGATGAACAAATTTAGGTGACATTGGCTCTATAGGCTACCTGTTGGTATGGAACGCAGGATCCAGTGCAGTTCTGTCCCCGGGGGTCTTTGGCCCAATTGCGGGCACAGGTCATGTCCGTCCTACATGCCTCAAACCTGAAAGAGCAAAAACACTTAGAAAATGGACCTATAGAAACGACGGTCAAGATCATGGTGGACAAAGATTATAAGATGGCATATCACAAAAGGGGGATGAACAATTTTATTTTTAAAACTGCCATATTTTTCTTGCCTGGAAATCCAGGAGGATATCTCTGTATTTGTTATCCAGATCCATATGAGCCGCTGGTAAATGGTCACATCTTTATATAGCGCTTTTCCACCTTCAAGGCACCCAAAGCGCTTTACAACAAGGAACCATTCACCCATTCACACACACATTCACACACCAGTGTACGCAGACACTGGGGGCGAGGTGGGTTAAGTGTCTTGCCCAAGGACACAACGGCAGCATTCATCTGTGGGAGCTGAAATCGTACCAACCAACCTGTGAGTCAGTGGATCTGACCGCTCAACCACTGATGTTTCTTATGTCAAGAGCGGGATTTGAACCGCCATCCTTTGGATCAGCTCTACCAACTGAGCTACTGCCGCCCTGGTACAGCGATGACTCTGAATTTTTCCAGGCATATATTTTTCCCTCTGGCTAATCATGTATTTTCACATTGAGCTTGTCCAAAATTGTCATCAATTTGATGAGACAATCAGGCATGGACAGGGACAAAAAAATGTCCCTGGCATTTTTGGCTTAGACCGGCCCCTCATAATTAGTCCTGGTTTAGTCCTGGTTCAGACCTGATTTAGTCCTGATTTAGACCTGATTAGTCCTGGTTTAGTCCTGGTTCAGTCCTGATTAGTCCTGGTTTAGTCCTGGTTCAGTCCTGATTCAGTCCTGGTTTAGTCCTGGTTCAGACCTGATTTAGTCCTGATTTAGACCTGATTAGTCCTGGTTTAGTCCTGGTTCAGTCCTGATTAGTCCTGGTTTAGTCCTGGTTCAGTCCTGATTCAGTCCTGGTTTAGTCCTGGTTCAGACCTGATTTAGTCCTGATTTAGACCTGATTAGTCCTGGTTTAGTCCTGGTTCAGTCCTGATTTAGTCCTGGTTCAGACCTGATTTAGTCCTGATTTAGACCTGATTAGTCCTGGTTTAGTTCTCGTTCAATCCTGATTTAGTCCTGGTTCAGACCTGATTTAGTCCTGATTTAGACCTGATTAGTCCTGGTTTAGTCCTGGTTCAGTCCTGATTAGTCCTGGTTTAGTCCTGGTTCAGTCCTGATTCAGTCCTGGTTTAGTCCTGGTTCAGACCTGATTTAGTCCTGATTTAGACCTGATTAGTCCTGGTTTAGTCCTGGTTCAGTCCTGGTTCAGTCCTGGTTTAGTCCTGGTTCAGACCTGATTTAGTCCTGATTTAGATCTGATTAGTCCTGGTTTAGTTCTCGTTCAATCCTGATTTAGTCCTGGTTCAAACCTGATTTAGTCCTGATTTAGACCTGATTAGTCCTGGTTTAGTCCTGGTTCAGTCCTGATTTAGTCCTGGTTCAGACCTGATTTAGTCCTGGTTCAGACCTGATTTAGTCCTGATTTAGACCTGATTAGTCCTGGTTTAGTTCTCGTTCAATCCTGATTTAGTCCTGGTTCAGACCTGATTTAGTCCTGATTTAGACCTGATTAGTCCTGGTTTAGTTCTCGTTCAATCCTGATTTAGTCCTGGTTCAAACCTGATTTAGTCCTGGTTTAGTCCTGGTTCAGATCTGATTTAGTCCTGATTTAGATGTAATTAGTCCTGGTTTAGTCCTGGTTCAATCCTGATTTAGACCTGATTTAGTCCTGATTTAGACCTGATCAGTCCTGGATTAGTCCTGGTTTTACTGATTTAGTCCTGGTTTAGTCCTGGTTCAGACCTGGTTTAGTCCTGGTTCAGTCCTAAATTGTGGGCCGGTCTCTAAGTAAAAAAACTGTCGGACCACCGGGAAAATGCCCGGTATGCCCAATTACCAGTCCAGGTCTGGAGACAATGCATCTGATTATTCAATTGCTGCCATTGGGGGAGAAGGATCAATTTGATGAGCTGCGCAGTGAAATAACAATAAACTCAGCTCATAACTGACTTTCAATAGGCTTAGTTATTATATATTCTGTTTTATTTTGCAGTTGTTGCTATCATCTGGACCTACAAGAGTACAGATTGTAGTCTAACTTTGATTTTCTCCGGTTGAAGTAGCCTCACCAGTCCCTGCAGAAGCTGTGGCACAGTGGCACGGCCTGGATGAACGAGGCGCGCTGAGGATGAGCCCAGCGCGCAGCGTCCGGAGAGCAGCGGTGAAAACACGACACACGCTTCAGGAAACCTTCACATCTGGAACATCATCCACACGTCACAGGTATGAGCCCATCCAAAAGCAATCATTGAAAATCACTGTACGTGTTAGACTGCAATAGGCCTGCAGACAATACAGTGGTACCTCACCTTACGAATGACCCAACAAACGAAAATTTCAAGTTACGAAACGCCTTCACGTCAAATTTTGGTCTCTAGATACAAATTAAATTTCAAGTTACGAAACGCGAAATCTCCAATCCAATCCAACTTTATTTATAAAGCACTTTAAAAACAACAAATCTCAATCTCACCACACACATTATACGCTTTTCTCAGACTGGAGTTTCTCTCGCATTTCTCTCTCGTTTGAACACTCGAACTTTCATAGATTTTCAATGGAATGTGTTGATAGTGAAGCGTGGGGGGGGCACGGCTCAATATAGCGCCGAACGCGCGAGGGGAGACACAACAACACATGATCAGTATGGTAAAACTCACCTGTCTCACGACGCTCTAAACCCAGCTCACGTTCCCTTAGTGAGTGAACAATCCAACGCTTGGTGAATTCTGCTTCACAATGATAGAAAGAGCCGACATCGAAGGATCAAAAAGCGACGTCCATACGGTACAAGGCCACGCTACACCGGGGCTGCGGGATGGAACCGCGGCGCCCGGGCCGTGCCTCCTCCTCGGGGCCGAGCACGCGCGGGCCGAGCACGGGGTGATTTAGTCCTGGTCCGGTCCTGGTTTAGTCCAGGTCCAGTTCAGGTTTAGACCTGGTTTAGTTCTGGCCACACCTAGTTTAGTTCTGGTCTAGACCTGGAAGTCACATAGAAGCAGAGCCCGCCCCGAGCGAGACCCTGCGGTCTTTCCCGACGATAGAGCACCTTTCTCGGCCTGTTAGCTCACAGTGTCGGCGCCCCGGCTCTGGAGGTCAGATAGAACCAGAGCCTGCCCCGCCCCGCTCTTATTCCCGCTGAAAGAGCGTCTTTCTCGGCCTCTTAGCTCTAGCGCGGAACGCGCAAGGAGCGCAGACACGAGCAACGAGCAACGCGCTCCTCCAACGGCACTGCCATGTTATAATAATAACAGGTCCAATCCAGGTTTAGTTCTGGCCAGACCTGGTTTATTCCACGTTCTTTTAGTCCTGGTCTAGTCTCTTAGCCCGTCAGGAACACAACGTTACACTATTAAAAAAAAGTTACACTATAAAAAAAAAACCTTGGAACGGATCAGGCTTTTTCCATTGAAATAGCTACTCAACTTACAAATTTTTCACATTACGAAACCACTTCTGGAACGAATTAATTTCGTAAGGTGAGGTACCACTGTATTTGAAGATAGATATAGCTTATGCTAGCTAGAGCGGCCTGCCTAAAAGTTATTTTCTTTACAAAGTTAGCTGTTAACAGATTTAAATGAAATATCTAAAATGGGATGTAGAACAGAGGGCTAGACTTACTCGGGGCTCAGTGGTGCACACTTGTCCCAGGGCTCGTTCTTATTGCTGGTTGTGGGGACATGGGAGAGGTCCTGGATCTGCTCCTCTGTACAGCAGCTATCTGTCAACACAAAACATAAGGGTTTTGTCCTGTCATCACACTGTCATTACACACACTGTAGGTCACCGGATGTACTCACTGTCTGCATAGAGAGCGCACTCCTGCAGGTGAGCCTCTGGGCTGGGCGCAGCTTTGTGTTTACCATCCTGAAGACACGCCCCCTCGGAGTGGGATCCACCAATCAGCGCAAACACCCAAATCAAGGTAAGTCTGAGCAGAAAAGCATCACTCATCTTCACTAAGTTTGCTCTGTAAAAGATTCAGCACAATGGAAAAAAGTTTACCTATTAAATTAAATGATTGAATCTGGTCACTCACTGGTCTCTGTGATACTTCAATACATGATGTTTTGAAAACATAAACTTCTGGGGCAGTGGTTTGTAGAAGCATTCACTGTAGATGCCATTCATGACCTGATGTAGTCCTGCTGGACTGTAGCCCGGGCGCTCTGTGGGTGTGACCACAGGGTGAACCTAATTAGGTGAGACTGTGGCACCTTGCTGAGTGGGGTGACAGGCGAGGTGCTTTAATCTGACAGAAGGCTGTCCGCAGCCCGCATAATTAAGACAGTGTGGGATGTGAGGACAGCCTTAATTTGTGAAGCTCAGGTCAGTTTCTGCTGTAGCCCCAGTATTCCAGTTAGTGCATCAACCCTGTGTTTTGATTAGCAAGTGGTGAAGATATGAAAGTTTAAAATGTGAGCTCTATGAAACATTTTTTATTATTAATTATTTTGACGACACACCTGGCATCAGTATCAACTATGTCAAAAACGGCTTTTCACATGAAAACTGTTTTATTTATTTATTTTTTGTATTTTACCAAATTCATCAGCATTGCTGTGTAAGACTCTCACAATGAATTATGTAAAGTACAATACAGATTTTTGTCTTATATAGTATTCTTGTGGAGTTATTGATTTTAAATACAACTTCTGACATTGGACTCAACTTGTCCTGTTTTAATTTATTATTTATTATTTTTATTTTTTTATACCTTTTTTTCCCTCCAAATATTCATTCATAAAATGCAATCCTTAGATAATGAGAATTTAGTACAGAGTGCAATAAATAGCCTCAAAATATCCAGTGGTATGAAATAACATTGAAATTACGCTTACAGTTCCTGTAAATATATGTCACTGTTCTCCTTCTTTGTATCAGCACTAATATTTATAAGTAGCTGTGGTTACCTGGCGTTTGGAGAGGACGAGGCGGTCTAGTTTCCCTGTTTATCCCTCTTGGTCCGCCGCTGCTGTTGTTTGGCTGTGAATGGTGTGCTCAGCTCTGTACTGCTCCCTGTCTCTCTGCTCTCTCTCTGCTCTCTCTCTGTGTCTGTGCTGTGATCTCCACTGCCCAGGGGCTTCTCTCCACTTTGTCACAGCATTAAATGAAGGGCATGTCTGTCCTCTCCAGCAGGAGCCTCACCCCTCCCTCCCCTGACCAGGCTGGGAAAACTCTCTCACCCCCACTGCTCCTCTTCTCTCTGTTCTTGTTCATCTCCAAATAAGATGTTGACAAAATCCTCTGTGCTGACAGCCTTCTTTCCAACTTAGGGTGAATGGAAACACTCAAATGAGATTGGAATAAACTGATTTAATAGTAAAAACAAGCCCTGTAGGGACAAGTTGTATTTGTGTGGTAGTGCATTCACAGGTGTGTGCTGAGTCACACCTGTCTTTCTGTAGCTGCGCTGGAGGTCAGAGCACAGGGTCACAGCTCTGGGACAATGGAGATTTAATACTGAGCGATTCGCTGAGGACACAGAACTTAAATCTGTGCAGAACAACACAGTGCAAAGCACAGCACCTTTGTGTCCTGAAATATCAGCTGTCTGCTCTCCGCATCCTCTGAACAACAAACTGCACAAGGACCCAGTCCAGAGGCACAGAGCAGTCTATGTGGGACAGACACTTTTTTCATGTGGATTTTGTCAGTTCATTCGTAATTTTCAAGTGTTGTACATTTTTAAACTCAATAAATGTGTGGGAAAACTTCATGTCCAAATAGCTCTAAGCCCCTATTCAAACATCCCTAGTCATTCAAACATTCCCATTTTTTCTGTTAAATCTCTGAATGCTGGTTTGAATATGGATGACTGTACAAGCCCCTTTTCGTATACTGTGCTGCTTCTCATACCCTTTAATCTCAGTTCGCCTTGGACTGGGCACACCAGTCTAATCCCTCACTGCATGCCCTAATGAGACTTTTAACCAAACAACAGCAGATGGAGAGAGTTCTGCCGCCAATGTATCGGCCCAAAACTCGCAAGCAACTGATGATCCTTAGATACGATTGGCTGCAAGGAGGTATTAGTGGGTCATATAGGTTGGTATAGTCAGTGCATGCAGGTTGGTATAGTAAACACACAGGCTGAGTGCTGAAAAAACTGAATGTTGTGCTAGTTAAACCCAGGGGTAATCTGGGCTGGTAATATAAGTTATACAGTTATATGGCCTATGAGGGTGGTGCAGATGGGTCAAGTATGTTGGTGGGATTCAAAGCACCAACCTGCATTCCAGTTCCATTCCAGAAATTCCATCATGTCTAATAGTCAATTATGTGCTTGTGTCTTTTTAAATTAAGATTAAGATTAAGCTTTTAGCCTTTATTGGTCTCACACACAATGACACACGGGAGAAATTTGACTTCTGCATTTGACCCATCCTTTTTCAGGAGCAGTGAGCAGCCATCTTTTTCGGCGCCCGGGGGGCAGTACCGTGAAGGGTCTTGCCCAAGGACCCACACTGGTTAGCTCATTGCCCAGGGGGGGGTTTGAACCTACAACCTCCAGGGGGAAAGTCCATGACTTACCAGTTGAGCTAACCAGCCGGTTTGGGGGTCCACAATGGGGACCCCACATGGGGGGTCCACAGAAAATCCTCTGTCAGTAAAAGTTGTTCATATTTGACAAATTATTATCACTCCATTTAAGACTACAAAGACTAGTAAGTCAATTTTTACATATTTATGTAATGATGAAACTGTGAAATTCTTGGTTTTGCATACATTGAAAACATTAAATTGACATCGCACTCATTAATTTCCAGTGGCAAAAAAAAAAAAAAGATGAGTGACTAGATGAGCAGCGGTCTTTGCCTTTGTGTTGGAGTTATTCTGGGAACAAAGAAGCAGTGGGACAAAGCAGACTACGAGTGCCCTTCTGTCCGCTTGTTGTTGTTGCCTCATTTAAAAGGATTGGACCAGAGCCACTGTTGGCACCTTAGGCCAGTCTGAACTCGTGACTAACGGACATTTACACAGACGCCATTCTGAGTTTATTTGTGCTGAATTAATCCTTTTCATTTGACCCAAATCTTTTGCAAAGCTTGATTAGATGTACCTTAACCATAGTGCCTGGTGGAAACCTACCCAAACACAAAGCGAAACATGCAATTCCCACACAGAAAGAACCAAAACCTTTTTGATGAGGTGAGAGTTTTAGCCACTCAGCTTTCGCCATCAAATTAACATATTTTAACGTTCAAAAAAAAAAAAAAAAGCAAGAATAAATAGCCTCATAGCCTCACCTTTCTATATATTCATATTTCATATAAACTTGGCTCTTTCTGTAGTCTGTGTCCTTGAACGAGAATCAGTTTTGGAGACATTCCCAGCATTGTTTACTGCTTTTATGAGCCTGCCACAGTGGTGGTTCTACATTGAATTACTCCCTGGGTGAGACCCCCTCCGAGCGTATGTATTTTTCCAATACATTTCTGCGAGCTATTATTTTTCAGTATCATTGCCAAAGCCCATATCAAACCATAGACAGCAATTCTTATATAACAATGAAACCATGTGTTATTCATGTGTTATCTCCATCTTCATATCCAATTTTACATCCTTATCCAACTATAAATAACGGTCCCCATAATGATAAAACACCTGCAATTCAACATAATAAAGAAAATACTTAAATAACCCCCATATGGTATGACTTAATTAACTAAGAGACTTAAGAAAACAAAATAAACCTGCAAATTAACATTAGTGATTCCCCCTTTAATGCGGCCCCCTTTAGCGCACCACTCTGCGCTGTTTCTCGCAAGACCAGGAAGTGCCGCAGTTTGGCCCTTGAACCAGAGAGCAGGAGGAGGAGAAGGTCGGGAGAGCATGAGGGGAACAGAGTCCAGAGAGCAGGAAACAGTTTGTAAGCGCTCCTGCAGGAGCAGAGAAAGGTTTGAGGCAAACCAGGCGGAGCGAGAGGGAGAGAGGGAGAGAGGTTTTTTTCAAACGCCCCTCACGAAGTTGCGCCCTGGGCAATTGCCCCACTCGCCCCCCCCAAGAACCGCTACTGGCCTGCCACAGCAACAGTGGGTGATGAATGACTTAATGCACTGAAAACATTTCCAGTGATCTCACAATATTAAAACATGGCTAGACACAACATATCCCATGTCCGATATCTAAGTAATGATAATAAGTAGTTGTCTCACCTCTGGGTATGCAACTCACATTTAATAACCAAGTAAATCACCAGTAGATGTTTTAGAGCAAACAGTTCACACCCACTGACCTTTCACTTGCATAAATGTCACGGGTCAAATTTCATGTTTTCTTTGGAGTTAATTGAGAAAAAAATATTTTCAAATACCCGAGGGCTTCAGCAGATTGTCTCAAAAATGATAAATGCACATGTTTTTATTGTTATTGGTATTTTTTATTCAAATATAGATTTAGAATATTACTGATAACATTATTTCTCTCATTCAAACAAGCAAACAAGACATTATTTGCAGAAAGAATTAACTGGACCACAGGCTGATCCTTTGTTGAAACGCTCTGATGTTGTTTTTGCTCTCCATCTTGTGGTTACGTGGCAGCACTGCATCACCACCGAAGGTCAGACTTGATGATGACCTTCTAAGTGTTCATTAATATGCCATAAATGCATTCCATTAGGCACAGACACACTGAGACTTAAGTATTAGCTTCAATAACACTTGTTCACATTTGAAATATATTTACGTCCGCTCCCCATGCCATTGCCGACCTTCTGGCAGATTTGATTGCTACTTCATACAGTAATGATTCTATAAGCAGTTGGTTCTTCTCTCTTGCAGATGTTTTCCTACATTCATTATCGGCATAGTGACGGTATAAATGGAGATGATAATAATTGTGATGGCTACAAAATGAAAGGATGGCTCACACTTGGCCGCAGTCCTCCAGCCTGGCCTGTATGTTTGAAGCTCCATGATGGTAACAGGAAACTGCAGTCGCCCAGGTCTTCAGGCAATCTCAGCTTGAATATGCCCTGTTCCTTTATGTTCCGTTATCTATCAGCCCAGGCCTGTTTTACATGCATAAATCCTCTGGCTCAGCTGGGTGCCGAAATGCGTCGGCTGCACTTCAGACACAAGGTCACCGACTGCCCAGATGGAGATTGAGACTAGAATGCACTAATGTCACTAGGGCAGATCAGCCAATCAAAGTCATATATCTACATTTCTGTAATTCAATAACAATACATAGGGGATGATATAAATGTAGAAATGAAGAGTTGTTTTCAAATGCCACATGCATCATTTCCTCAGATTCAGTGGTACCTCACCTTACGAAATTAATTTGTTCCAGAAGTGGTTTCGTAACGTGAATTTTTCGTAAGTTGAGTAGCTATTTCAATGGAAAAGGCCTGATTCGTTCCAAGTTTTTTTTTTTATAGTGTAACATTTTTTTATAGTGTAACACTGTGTCCTGCATAGAGACTGTAGACCCAGGACTAAACGTGGACTATACCAGGTCTAGACCAAGGTCTAAACCTGGACTGGACCAGGTCTAGACCTGGACTAAACCAGGACTGGACCAGGTGGGTTAAAGCACCACGTGCGGGTCTATTTCCTGGTTTCGTTTCGAGTCACGGCTGAGGCGAGCAGCGAGGACTCCCCCCGGGACCGCACGCAGTCTGAGCGCATGAACGAACGCAGGCAAGAGCCGCGGTGGTCTAATCCTGGTTTAGACCTGGTTCAGACCTGGTTTAGACCTGGCACGGTTTGAGCACAGGTCTCTGCTCGCGCCCCGCGCCGGGTCATGCTGCGCACTGCATCACACGTGTCCACGCGCAGTCTTCTCCCCGTTCCCCCTTCCCCCCACACTTCACTATTAATACATTTTGTTGAAAATCTATGAAAGTTTGAGTGTTTAAACGAGAGACAAATGTGAGAAAAGTTTAAATCCAGTCTGAGAAAAGCGTATAATGTGTGTGGCTGAGCGCGCATTATTTGAATTTTTGAGATTTCGCGTTTCGTAACTTGAATTTTCTTTCGTATCTAGAGACCAAAATTTAACGTGAAGGCGTTTTGTAACTTGAAATTTTCGTTTGTTGGGTCTTTCATAAGGTGAGGTACCACTGTATATAGATTTACAAAGAACTGGCATCTTATTTGAGAGCAACCAAGGAATCTGCTGTGCTCTGTGTACTCACTCAATCCTTTTAGTCACGGTCAGGGGATTTAAATGTTTATTCAAATGTTAATTATTCATAAGTGCTTACCCTTTAATGCTGCAGTGGACTGGAGCTTATTTTAACATATGTAGTGAGAGGTGGGATTTTCATGGCTAGGACCTGTGATTATTGTGAGAGCTTTCTGCATTATGTAAGAAAATGTACAGCAACAGCAACAATATTCTTCTGAAAGGTTGGTATTCCATATTTGCAACACAAGTGTCACCCCAAATGTCTTTTAACCCATTCAACCCATTACTCATCTTAGTCTATAGGCATATTGTAGTTAATATAATCTCATTTTTGTCCAATACATGAAGGTCTATCTGACTCAGAATACAGTTACAGCTCTGGAAAAAATAAGAGACCACTGCAAAATTATCAGTTTTTCTGATTTTACTACTTACAGGTCTGTGTTTGGGCAAAAGGAACATTTTTGTTTGAGTCTATAAACTACTGACAACATTTCCCCCAAATTCCAAATAAAAATATTATCGTTTAGAGCATTTATTTGCAGAAAATGAGAAATGGTCAAAAATAACAAAAAGGATTCATGTTTTCAGACCTCAAACAATGCAAAGAAACAAGATCAAATTTTAAAACAACATAATACTAATGTTTACACTTAAGAAGAGTTCACAAATCAATATTTGGTGCAATAACCCTTATTTTTAATCAGTTTTCATGCGTCTTGGCATGCTCTCCACAAGTCTTTCACATTGTTCTTGGGTGACTTTATTCCACTCCTGGTGCAAGAAATGAAGTAGCTCAGCTTTGTGTTTGTGTTGGAATTCAACAGACGCTGGAATGGAATGGCTGTAATACATGTAGAGATGCTGATTTTAGAAAAAAAATGCAGTGGTCTCTATTTTTTTCCAGAGCTGTATTATTATCTAGGGCTTTGCAGATAAATATTGTATGTTTAAGCTTTGGTAAAACTCAGCCCCTAATCTTCACTTTCTCAACCCTTTGACTTTGTTTACAGAATTATGAATTAAATACAAATACAACATGTCCCAAATTATCCAGTATCCAGTAGTGTTTGCTCATATGTCAAATTATTTTTTCTTGTTTAAAGTCTGTTCTGTGGAACTTGTGTATATCAATAATTACACAAGGCTGCGGCTGCGGGCTGTGAGTCAGAGGTGAGTCAGAGGTGGTAGTCTGCAGCACTGGGGCTCCCCAGGGAACTGTCCTCTCACCCTTCCTCTTCACCATATACACCTCGGACTTCACATATAACACGGACAGCTGCCATCTCCAGAAGTTCTCTGACGACTTGGCCATTGTGGGCTGTGTGTCTGAGGGGAACGAGCTGGAGTACCGCTCGGTCATCAGTGACTTTGTGGACTGGTGTGGGCGCAACCACCTGAGCCTGAACACCAGTAAGACAAAGGAGCTTGTGATGGACTTCAGGAGGAGACCACTACCTCACTCACTGGTGAACATCCAGGGGCAGGACATAGAGACTGTGGACAGTTTCAAGTACCTGGGTGTTCACCTCAACAATAAACTGGACTGGTCCCACAACACCGACGCCCTGTACAAGAAGGGCCAAAGTCGCCTCCACCTCCTGAGGAGACTGAGGTCCTTTGGAGTGTGCAGGCCTCTGCTCAAGACTTTTTATGACTATGTGGTGGCCTCTGCTCTCCTCTACACTGTCGTCTGCTGGGCCCCGAGCAGCACAGAACGGGACAGGAAGAGACTTAAAGGTCCCATGACATGGTACTTCTTGATGCTTTTATATGGCTCCTTAATGGTTCCCTAATACTGTAAATGTTACCTGGCCAGCCAAATGATATCTCTCTGTATTTCCTATACAGCGCGATACCATTTGGACACCCTCGGACACAAACGGACTCCGCGATTCTGATTCGTTCAAAGATGGTGACGTCAGTGCACCCGCCTTTGCCCGCAAAGTCACTGTTAGGCAGCGGAAGTTCCTCCTCAGTTTTGAATCATGATGGCGCAATCTCTGATTGGTTCACTTAGCTGTCTGTCTACGCGCAACCGCAGCGCGTTTTGGAACAAGCGTTACCAGACTCACTCGCTGGTACAGCGATGAGTCATGGATTCTTCCAGGCAACTGTAAATGAATCCTTCTTCAAAATCAACACTCACTGCATGAGATATGACTCTGACAGTCTTCATGAGGCTAGATATGTGTCTAAAATGCTTTATTTTGAGTGTTGCTGCTTCAGTGCAAATGAGAAGGACAGAGAGATTGGCTAAGGAGCGGGGAGGGGGTTTCCCCCGCTGGAAGCGCAGCTCTGCACCGCTGTCTCCTCTCTTCCGTGTTTAACACAGGAAGACAAATGGGAGACTTTGCAATGAAAAAAAGCATATTTACACAGAAAATAAAATTAAACCACTGGTATTTCAGAGGTCCAGAGGGTCGGGTAAGGGACTTGCGAGCCTAGAAACACTCGGACGTGCCTCCAGGCAAATAAAAAAACGCATTTCGCATTGTAGCGCATTCACAGTCCAAACTCTCTGGGCGGGATATACAGGGACGCTGAGCGGAGACAGAGGGAGGGGCTGGAGCTGCATTTGCCGATCTGACGTCAAAAAGGTGCCTTGTCCGAACTCGCCCGTTTCAACACTGGTTTTTTGTAACGCAGAAAAGGATCGCAAATGCTCAGTTTAGACATTTCGCAACTTGTAGCCATGGGGGGGGGGGGGCTAAACAGGGTAGGGGAACTCACATTAATGTTCAAAAACCTCAGAAAGTGAAAATTTCATGCCATGGGACCTTTAATAAGCTGGTCAGGAGGGCCAGCTCTGTCCTGGGCTGTCCTCTGGACTCTGTAGAGGAGGTGGCTGAGAGGAGGGTACTGGCCAAATTCACGTCCATCATGGACGACACCTCTCACCCTCTGCACCGGACTGTAGAGGAGCTGAGCAGCTCCTTCAGCAACCGACTGAGGCACCCCCAGTGCAAGAAGGAGCGCTACCGCAGATCGTTCATCCCCACCGCCATCAGACTGTACAACTCCACTGTATAGTCCTACCGTGCAATATCGTTTTCCCAATGTATAATATTGTTGTTTTTTCAATACTCCTACCGTGCAATATCGTTTTTCCAATTTTTCAATACCCTCCCTGTCACTGTTTTTATTATTATTATTCCTGCTATTATTATTATTCGATTTATTACTTATTTTTTAAAATTATTATTATTACCTATCTTTATGCCTTTTTTGCCTGCATGCACTTGTCTTCTTGTTCAAACTGTCCCTACCGGGAGCTACTGTGACAAGTAAATTTCTCCTGTGTGAGATCAATAAAGTCTTATCCTATCTTATCTTATCTTAATTATTCCAGCTACTAACATTACATTTGCACATGAAAGTTGATTTTGGGGGATGACACTGTCTATGTGTTCACATCCAGGAGATTTATTACTGAGCTGACAGCCAGACTAATTCGAGTTTGTGTTACAGGCAGTGGATGGGTTATGGTGTCCTATCAGTGACCCATGGCTGAACAATAAGTAACTTACCACATATAGGGTTGTATTGATGCTGTACATGGGGACTACTGTGCCATGTTTAAGCTGCACTTTCTTTCTTTATTTTGAACATTGCCGGTGCAGATGAGGTTGGTCAGGGTTGAAAGCACAAAGGCCCAGCTGTGTGCTACTTTCCTAATGTTGTTTACTCTTTTCGTCAGTGTAATAGGCTTAGTGCGTTTGAGTATAGGCCTGTCTAAAGGACTTAAAACACCAGTGTTCTTGCCAAAGCTGCTTTGAAGTCTAATCAAACTGCCATCTTGGTTAAACACTAAAATACTCTTCTGCCTCTACTTGAATCAATTTGGGTCTGCATTTAAAAGCACTTAGAGAAGTCTGGCCTTTGTTCTTGGCTGATACAAAACTGTGGCTATGTGGTCCAGTAATAAAGAATAAAACATACACTCTGTAATGTATTCTTTTATCAACACTACGTCTGATTAAGCAAAAAAAAAATAAAATCTTATGTTTGGTGTTTCATGTTGTTTTAACCATAATCCTTAGATACACATGTGATTATTACTTGTCTGGTTTAAGTAGCACCTATATACACCAAACGTTATTCTTGTACTTAACAAGATTTTGACAGATTGTACAGAAGGATTTTAATATCTAACTCCAAGCCTGATTTACACAAAATTTAACTCCAAATGATGCATATTTTAAGCCAATTTTCAGTCAGATTTAGTTTACTCAAATACTAAGATATCGACAATCCCCTTTGTATTTTTTTAATCTAATATGTAAACAACATATTAGCTGGCTCTGTCCATAAAGTATCTTACTCTATTTAGGAAAACATTACATGATGAAAAATTTGCAATACATTTTTTTCTTACATAGCTATATATATATATATATATATATATATATATATATATATATATATATATATATATATATATATATATTAGGAGCAGTGGGTGACACATTCCTGCACCCGGGGACCATCTCCATGATCTTCTTGCTTCGGTTTGGTCAGGATTTTACCTATGGTGCATGTTTTGGGTTGGTGGGGGAAACCGGAGTGCCCGGAGGAAACCCACCCAGACACGGGGAGAACATGCAAACTCCACACAGAAAGGCCGAGGCGACCCGGGGATCGAACCCGGAACCTTCTTGCTGTGAAGCAAGAGCACTAGCCACTCAGCTACTGTGCCGCCAATATATACAGTATACATATATACATATATATAGGAAGTTTATCATTAATATAGCTAAATTTAACATTTTTCCTATTCCTAAAGAACTCATGTTATCTCATGTCATGTTTTTAATAACAGCTAGAGGTTGCAGTGCTTTTGAGGAGGACCTTGTTGAGGATGGTAGACAAATATCATACTACGGTTTCAAGGAGACTTTGGAAAGATAAGATAAGATAAGACTTTATTAATCTCACACAGGAGAACTTCACTTGTCACATCAGCTCCAGGCAGTTTAGTGCAAAAGAAAGTTTGAACAGAAAGTGCATGCAGACAAATAGTAATAATAAATATAGCTGCAAGCAGCAATGTGGGGCCAAGCACCGAAGGTGCATGTAGGCCTCAGCGTGTAGGCCACATGCAGGGTCTGACAGGGTCTAACAGAGTCTGACAGGGTCTAACAGAGTCTGACAGGGTCTAACAAGGTCTGACAGGGTCTAACAGAGTCTGACAGGGTCTAACAGAGTCTGACAGGGTCTAACAGTCTGACAGGGTCTAACAAGGTCTGACAGGGTCTAACAGAGTCTGACAGGGTCTAACAAGGTCTGACAAGGTCTAACAGAGTCTGACAGGGTCTAACAGAGTCTGACAGGGTCTAATAGGGTCTGACAGGGTCTAACAGAGTCTGACAGGGTCTAACAAGGTCTGACAGCGTCTAACAGAGTCTGACAGGGTCTAACAGAGTCTGACAGGGTCTAATAGGGTCTGACAGGGTCTAACAGAGTCTGACAGGGTCTAACAAGGTCTGACAGCGTCTAACAGAGTCTGACAGGGTCTAACAGAGTCTGACAGGGACTAACAGAGTCTAACAGGGTCTAACAGAGTCTGACAGGGTCTAACAGAGTCTGACAGGGTCTAACAAGGTCTGACAGGGTCTAACAGAGTCTGACAGGGTCTAACAGAGTCTAACAGGGTCTAACAGAGTCTGACAGGGTCTAACAAGGTCTAACAGGGTCTAACAGTCTGACAGGGTCTAACAAGGTCTGACAGGGTCTAACAGAGTCTGACAGGGTCTAACAAGGTCTGACAGGGTCTAACAGAGTCTGACAGGGTCTAACAAGGTCTGACAGGGTCTAACAGAGTCTGACAGGGTCTAACAGGGTTTAACAGGGTCTGACAGGGTCTAACAGGGCTTAACAGGGTTTAACAAGGTTTAACAGATCAAAGACACATCAAAGACAGATCAAAGGTACATTTCTGCGTTGTCTAGCAACGCAGAAAATTCCTGAAAATTCCTGCAACTTTGACCTGCTGGTGGCACTAGACGGTTGGGGGTGGGGGCCTATAAATTGCTGTGGGTAATGAGGAGACTGGCTGGAATGTGCATGCAAAATTTCACAACTTTTTACCAGACGGTTCTAGGGGTTGCCATAGACTCCCATGGTCAGAGGAATAATGTATAATAATAAGAATCAGTAGAAACACTATGGTGCCTAGCACCTTCGGTGCTTGGCCCCAATAAAATAAGTAAATAAGGGAGTATAGAAAATATTGCACGTCTGGACTATACAGTGGAGTTATACAGTCTGATAGCGGTGGGGATGAAGGATCTGCAGTAATTTGTTGTGCACTTTGTATTGTTCCTTTCCATGATGACAAAGATAAGAGAAAGTACAACCCTTATAATATAAGGGTTATAATATTGTTCAGTGCCTTGGCTTGCATCTTTTTCCCAATCCTCTTACAGTGCCCCATAGGCAGAGCACATGAAGGCTTAGCCACATCCCACCCAGCACCTCCTGTGTGCTGCCAGTAGGAGATGTGCCTCATCCACAATAAAGACAGCAGGATTACGCACATTGTCCACTAGTATCATCAGTGACATCAGAGGATGAGTAAGGACAGGAAATAAGATCATTCTGAAAGGGATGGAGAATATCAACCAGTGATTGTGTTATTCAAGGGAAACCAAAAATAAGATCAAAGTACAGTGATTACATGCAGATTGATTATCATGCACAGCTGTTTATATTAAAACTATATGGATGACAATACCAACATTTACAGTAAAAATCTAATCAGATTCACTGTGTCTTTTAATTAATGTTAAATTAAAAAAAAAAAAAAAAAAAGAAATATTATGAGCCCCCCCCCCTTCATTTTGAGTGGGTGGTGTTCTGAAAAGAGCGCGTCCACGTGATACATTAACGCTAATATTAAACCCACAAGCAGCAAAATGACTAAAAAACAGACGTCTTTGGAAAGTTTCTGTGCAAAGGGGAAAAGGCCCAGTGAGGAGACAGAAGAAGAGCCTACGCAGCTTTTGGAAAACGATGACGTCGTGATGCCGTAACCATCTGCTTTGGCAGGACTCCCAGTCGCCGTTCTGCTGATACTGACGTGTTTTGTAATCCAACGTAACTCCACTTTGTCATCGGTCCAAACGAGAGAGTTGGCTTTTATTTATTTATTACCTTTATTTAACCAGGAAGTCCCATTGAGATTCAAAATCTAATTTCAAGAGAGACCTGGCCAAGTTAGCAGCCAATCCACATAAATAGCCACATACATACAATAGTTACCCATACCCACATACATATCAACACTACACTTTACATTCTCATTATAAACAAATAAATACAGTATGTTAAAAACATCTCAAGAAAAACAAGCACATGTGTTCATTACCATTTTTTTAATGGAAGTTTTAAATTCAAATTGTGGGTGTGTTCGCCATCATTATTATCTTCTTGTGTTTGTTTGTGGAAGAGAAAGGACTTTATGCGCATGCTTAAAACAGGGCTCTCAAGTCTCACGCATTGAGAGTGTGACACACGCTATTCGACGTGTTCACACACTCTGTAAGTTAATGCAGGCACCACACGTTTTCAGCGAAAAAAAGTCATTTCTCACGCTGATTTTTTTTTTTTTTGTTCCCAGAAAATCGGTCTGTGTGGCTCAGTTTATGCAGGCACTGCGCGTTTTCAGCGGAAAAAAAACTCTCCCTCTCCTCCCCGTCCCGCTCCCCGGAAAAAAATCAGCCAATCAGAAAATAGATTGTTCTGTTGTTGGGCAGACTGTAGAGTGTAGTTTCAGCTGCTAAGCGCACACTGCGGTGATGATAAAACAAACTGAGAACCATCAGGTAATAACTTCATTTATATAACTCTCATTAGTTGCTTTGTAGTTTAAGTTTGCTCTTTAGACAAACATTTACAGCAGGGCTCTCAAGTCTCACGCATTGAGAGAGACAATTTGACGCGTTCACACGCTCACACGGCATTTCTCACGCAATTCAAATTACGCAGTCTCACGCACGACCCCGCTCAAAACTTGAGAGCCCTGCTTAAAATATATATTTATCGCAACAGGTGATTCACACGCACCAAGCCTGCTCTGCAGAACATGCGGCGACCTTACCTGGCCAGCCAAATGATATCTCTCTGTATTTGCTATACAGCGCGATACCATTTGGACACCCTCGCTCCACCCTCGCTCCTCCGGTTAACGACGGATTCCGCGATTCTGATTCGTTCAAAGATGGTGACGTCAGTGCACCCGCCTTTGCCCGCAACGTCCCTTCCATTCAGCTGTAAAATTGGTCTTAAATGACCTAAAACACATCGATTCCTTAAAACCACAGCAGCTGACAGCTCTAGAGGCCTTTCTTTTCAAAAAAGATGTTTTTGCATTGCTTCCTACCGGCTTGGTTCACGTCGCTCTCCGTTAAGATAAGATAAGATAAGATATGCCTTTATTAGTCCCACAGTGGGGAAATTCCAGTGTTGCAACGCACAGATCAAGAACAGCACGAAAAAGTAACATGCAATATAATAAATACATAAATAATGGCCTAGGATAATTTTAAAACTGTTCTCTGATTGGTTCACTTAGCTGTCTGTCTAAGCGCAACAGCAGCACATTCTGGACCAAGCGTTACCAGACTCGCCGCTGGAACAGCGATGAGTCATGGATACTTCCAGGCAAGCGGCGACCAGCTCTCCAATTAAGTTTATTGTTATATTTACAACATACCACAGTTCTGGGGTTGTTTATATAATTTTATTTTGTTGTATTTATCCACCAATATCCACGCGCCCCGCCTCCCTCCACCCCCCACCAGTCCGTGAAAATTTTGGGTGACATTAACCTGTCCGTGGCGCAAAAAAGGTTGAGGACCACTGACCTTTTCAAATCGACTCGTGGTTATTTGAAGTACTATTATTACCCACAAGGGGTCACTGTGGCATTTCTTATGATTATCAGTCTCGACCTGCTGAAATAACAAATAAAGGGCCATATTTAGCTGTAGAAAAGTGGCATTTATCTAAATAATCTCCCATAAAGAATTGCATATGTGTTAGGTGTTGCTTTTATCAGTTTCTTGGGGCATGACAGTTTATGCTGCTAAACATTTACTCTCCACACCTTTATTAGATGTTATGCATTTCACTTGGTACTTTTCTCTTTCAAAAGAGGGATCAGAATGAAACAGAAAACACTATTAATATATGACTTATAATGTCAAAATAATCAGATTCATAAGGTTCATGCCTTTTCCCCTTTCTGATTCTTTGACCTTCAAATAAACTGAAGCTGAAGAGGAGAATCAAACTAGACTGAAATAAACACAAACATTCTTCTGGAAAACAAGTCATTGTGAAACAGCAGACCCTGAGCTAAGATGTCCTTGTGTCTTCATTCTTTCTTAGACAACATTGCTTTCACTTCAGAAGTATAATCTGGACCTACAACTTTAATTTAACGTGCATGCATTTTATACTACACTTTACATTGAGTTTGCGTGGTCACCTGGTCACGAGAAAGTTCAAACATTTTGCCATATTCTGTTGTTACTGCACTAGTATTTGGTTGACTTCAACATAACACTAATTGTCCCCAAAGACACATACTGACAACAACAATAACAACAGACACACTTTACAAAAGAATGCACTTAGCTTTTGTTAGGAAATGTAATATCTGAGGATCAGAGGGGTGAAGGGGTTCATATAGTGGGTGTGGAGTCCTTTTCTATGGAGAGTACCTGCCTTCATGTAGACTTTGTGTCCAGTGACTGACACACTGACTGAAATCAGAGAGGCTGGATGTGGGGAGTCCTATAATTTTACCTTTGGAATTTGTAGAGGCACAATTTTGCAATGTAACCATAAACTTGTCATTGTAATCAAAGCTAATGACATCACTGAGCTAGCCCATTGGTGTTTTGTGTAAGTGGGTCAAACTGTCCTTCAGCGTTGTACTCATCAACAAAAAGGCTCTCTTCAACCCCCGTTCCAAACCCAGAGGGGCAGCTGTCCCCTTCTAAACTGGGATTACCCGTTCATTACATAAGGACCCACTCCATTCTGTGGGCTGAGTTATGACGACATCACCGCGTTCAATAGAGCAGACTTCCACCTGGGCTTTACATTTTCAGCTTAGTTCGGTTCAAATTGATTGCCTTGGCCTTCTTCCACTGCAGAGCCAGGGCCAGACCTCTGTTGTGAAAATCTATACTGCAGAGTGCAAGTTTTTCAGACAAGAAAACTAGTGTTGTAGTTGGGTTTTGTTGGTGCATTTTATATCATTCATTCACAGTGTTGGGTAAGTTACTTTATAAATGTAATCCGTTACAGTTACAAGTTACCTTGATTAAAATGTAATTGTACTGTAACTTTTTGGATTACTTTTACAAAGTAATGTAACTGATTACTTTTGGATTACTTAAGTTTAAATGAGCATTAAACCCATGTTCAACATTTTATTTGTGAGAACTGACAGTGTGAACCTTAAAAGAGTACTAAACTGGGAGGGAATTGCTGACAGGCAATCACAGGAGGTCCACAAGAAGAGATGCCTGCACCAGACTTGTAAGATTTTCAATCAATCAAACAATCAATCAAACATTTATAAGGCGCTTTTCATACAAAATTGTAGCACAAAGCGCCTTACAGTGGTCAAGGATTAGAAGATTGACCTTTATTGATCTCGCACAGGAGAAGTTGTTTCTATATTTGACCCGGGGACCATCCCCATGATTTGTTTTGTTATTTATGCTTTGGTCAGGCCCTAAGCTGGAGGATTTTACCTATGGCGCATGTTTAGGTTTCACACAGTTTCCCAATGTCAAGTGTTCTAGCCACTGACTGCCAGCTAACTGCATTACGGTACTTCATACATTTACAATGACACCCTTGCTTGTAAAATTACACAATCACTGTTTTAGACCAGCAATGCTGTCAGGTTTCACACATTGGATTGGACACGGGTCTCTTGATATCAGGCAAAGACTTTACCACTAGATCACATTTTAGACTCAGATGCCGTCGGTCTGTCGTCGAGACGGCGCACACTCGCTCTGTCCTTAGTGCACTACGTTTCTCACATGGCCGTCTGCGAAATTGAACAGGTCCCGCCTCAGCTCAATGAGCTGGGTGGTCTGCTCCTTGTTCCCTAAAGACAAAAATATTATACTATTGCGACTAGTAATACTTGGAATTGGGACATGGCCAATGTTCCCCCTAATTTTTAATGTGTCTGAGCAAACACACTAACTCCACATCCGAAATGCACCCCCCGCGCGGCTCGCACTTTGCAGATATAAAAAAAAATGCCCCGCGGCTGAATAAAAAGCTCTTTCGTCCCTGATTTACAGTGCGCTGCATAAGTTTTCTTGTGCGCTGAGAATGTGCGAACAGTGCGCAGCTTAGAGTAAACGCTGGACATGGCGACACTGTAGAATATCCAGCATTACAACAGCAAAGGAAATATAGAAGTGTAAGGGGAAAAGCATGTGAACGGTAATACAGGTGCCGTGATCTATGCCGTTATGGCTACCGTCACACATGTTTAGTGTAGTTTATGAAGAGTTTCATGTAGCATAGTTGTAGGTGAGGAGAACCAGTACGTATATTTTATAGTGACGTCGCAACTCTCACTTGTGGATGTCGCTGGCGAGTCGGTCTTTGTAGTCCCGCGCTGTGCATGCTGGGGCTTTTAAGTGTGCGGAGCGTGCATGTTTGCACGCTTGGTCCACGCCCCGATTTCCATGGAAACGACGGCGCCGTTCAGAGCTCGTCTTGACGGTGCAGGGGGAAAAAACGAATGGAACGGCCCTTGTCGCGCCGGATATGTCGCATATCCCGTTCCAAGGACGCTAACAAGCGTGCCGTCGGTGAATTGGGAAACGGCCTACGACTCGACTGTCGTCATTACGTAATGGATGCCGACGAAAAGCCAAAACCATACCGCAGAAACGATGAGCAGTTTGCCCTAAATGCACAAATTTACTAACTTTTGACTGCCTTAGTTCTGGGCCTCCCTCCAACCAATCAGAACTGGCCTGAAGCGTTTGGTTTCCGACTGGGTGGCATTGGGCCAAGTTACATCTTATCAGTGGTGGAGGGTAGCAGTGCTTACCTTAAGAGCTGTAGACTGCACGGTGAGGATACGGGAGCTCTACCGAGAGGAGTTTACGACACTACGGTGCGGAGGGGAAACACGGGAGCGCGGCAGGCAGTAGGAACCAGCCGACACCGCTCGCAGAAATGGCGGAACACCACGCAGCAGCACAAATTGTAATCCTGTTAAGTAATCCCCATTCTCAATGAATGTACCTGTAATCTGATTACATCGTTTTTTTCTTGTACTGTAACGGATTACAGTTACTTTTATTTTGTATCCTTTTACCGTAACGCCGTTACATGTAATCCGTTACTCCCCAACACTGTTCATTCAGTATATTCCACTAGTATGTAGTATAGTGGTACCTCACCTTACGAATGACCCAACAAACGAAAATTTCAAGTAACGAAACGACTTCACGGTAAATTTTGGTCTCTAGATACGAAAGAAAATTCAAGTTACGAAACGCGAAATCTCAAAAATTCAAATAATGCACACACATTATACACTTTTCTCAGACTGATGCGTGAAAATTCCCTCAGTCGTCCAGGTAGAATCTATGATAAAAGGAGAAGTTCAATTTGTCAACTGGACAAAGTTTGTTTGGTTGAAAACGTTTCGCCGCTCATCCGAGAGGCTTCGTCAGCTCTAATAAGAATACTGGTAAGACACTTGCTTATATCTTGCTGTAGGGAGGAGCTACCTAGCTAACTACTTTCCGGAACCATCTCATAAGACGGAAACCAATGAGATAGTTCCGGAAAGTAGTTAGCTAGGTAGCTCCTCCCTACAGCAAGATATAAGCAAGTGTCTTACCAGTATTCTTATTAGAGCTGACGAAGCCTCTCGGATGAGCGGCGAAACGTTTTCAACCAAACAAACTTTGTCCAGTTGACAAATTGAACTTCTCCTTTTATCATCTTTTCTCAGACTCGTTTAAACACTCAAACTTTAATAGATTTTCAACAAAATTATTAATAGTGAAGTGTGGGGGGAAGGGGGAGGGGGGAGAAGACTGCGCTCTGACACGTGTGTGATAGCGCAGCATGACCCGGCGCGGAGCTGACAGCAGGTCTAGACCTGGACTAAACCTGGACTGGACCAGGACTAAACCACGACTAAACCAGGACTAAACCTGGACTAAACCAGGACTAAACCACGACTAGACCAGGTGGATTAAAGCAGCGAGGAGGGGACTGCACGCAGTCTGAGCGCATGAACGCATGAACGAGACCCATGCAAGAGCCGCGGTGGTCTAGACCTCCTCTAGACCTGACCAGGTCTAGAGGAGGTCTAGAGGAGCCGTGGTGGTCTGGACTAAACCAGGACTAAACCTGGACTAAACCAGGAGGAGCCGCGGTGGTCTGGACTAAACCAGGACTAAACCTGGACTAAACCAGGAGGAACCTGCGGCTCTTGCATGGGTCTCGTTCATGCGCTCAGACTGCGTGCAGTCCCCTCCTCGCTGCTTTAATCCACCTGGTCTAGTCCTGGTTTAGTCCAGGTTTAGTCCAGGTTTAGTCCTGGTTTAGTCCAGGTTTAGTCCTGGTCCAGTCCAGGTTTAGACCTTGGTCTAGACCTGCTGTCAGCTCCGCGCTGGGTCATGCTGCGCTATCACACGTGTCAGAGCGCAGTTTTCTCCTCCCTCCCGCTCCCCCCCACACTTCACTGTTAATACATTTTGTTGAAAATCTATGAAAGTTTGAGTGTTTAAACGAGAGACAAATGTGAGAAACACACAGAACACAATGTTACACTATAAAAAAAAGTTACACTATAAAAATAAAAAAAAACTTGGATCGGGGCCTTGGAACGAATCAGGCTTTTTCCATTGAAATAGCTACTCAACTTACGAAAAATTCACCTTACGAAACCACTTCTGGAAGGAATTAATTTCGTAAGGTGAGGTACCACTGTATGTTATAGCTGTTAATCTGTTTTGTATTGTTGTAGTTTTTATAGTGTTTTTCTCCCTAGAATCCGAAAAACGACCTTCATCAGCACTGCCACAGTCTGCCTCTGTCTGCCAGATCTGGTCCATCTAATCCAACTCAGACGCTGCTTACACACTCATTTGTACATTTGGACAGCACAACAGTAAAGTCATTTGACGTTCTGCTCTTTATCTCACACACATTGGTAAATCAAATGCTGCTCGTTTGTTTTAAATAGTGTTTTTGAATCACCAGCTGCGTACATTCTGGCCAGCGTAGGTCTGGTTTGGAGAGTGGCTGACCTCCTGCTGTTATTGGCACAGATTATGAGGTCCAGCCTGTGTGGGCAGCTCCAAACATATGTTATATAAAAACTGTGTGAATGTCCTAATCCACAACTGGTGTTATGCAAAAACATTAGCAAAGTAATGTTTAATACTGGTCAGGAACATGACACATTGAACGGTACAGTCTGTTCTCTAGACATAATAGGTTTAATGTCTTGACTCTAGTCATTTCATGTAAGTAAATTAATTTAAACAAATTTAAATTACAGCTCTGGGGAAAAAATAAGAGATCACTGCAAAATTATTGTTTTTTTTATTTTATTTTACTATGTATAGGTTTGTGTTTGGACAAAAGGAACATTTTTGTTTGAGTCTATAAACTACTGACAACATTTACCCTAAATTCCAAATAAAATATTATTGTTTAGAGCATTTATTTGCAGAAAATGACAAATGGTCAAAATAACAAAAAAGAGACATGTTTTCAGACCTCAAACAATGCAAAAAACAAGATTAAATTCATTTTAAAACAACATAATACTAATGTTTACACTTAAGAAGAGTTCAGAAATCAATATTTGGTGCAATAAACCTTATTTTTAATCTCAGCTTTCATGCGTCTTGGCATGCTCTCCACAAGTCTTTCGCATTGTTCTTGGGTGACTTTATTCCACTCCTGGTGCAAGAACTGAAGTAGCTCAGCTTTGTGTTTGTGTTGGAATTCAACAGACGCTGGAATGGAATGGCTGTAATACATGTAGAGATGCTGATTTCAGAAAAAAATGCACAAATCTCATATTTTTTCCCAGAGCTGTAGACTTTTTCATTTGTTTCCTACAACCAGGAAACTTCACATCATTACACTTATTGGTTATAGCCAAGTTCTTTGAAGAGACAAGACTTTATTGCAGTCTTTTTAAAAGGGTTACTTTCCTTGATGTTGACACAATCTAGTAAACATGACTTCACATATCACAAACCTCCAACTTGGTTATGTGGGGTCACTCTGTGCTTAGTAGCAATCTTGCATTTATTTATCAGATATTTGCATAGATGTTTGTTGCAGTTATGCAAAGAAGGAGAGTGCTGGTGAATAAAGATTCTTATCAGAAAAGTAAAAGCATTAGGCCTATCTGGTATGTTTTTATACTGCGTATACTGTTTTTACACATTGTGAAGTTTGCGGACGATACGACTGTGGTGGGTCTCATCTCTAATAACAATGAGACAAACTGCAGGAGTGAGGTGAGCCTTCTGACCCAGTGGTGCAGCGATAACAATCTCCTTCTTAATGTTGAAAAGACCAAGGGGATTGTTATTGACTTCCGGAGAGGCCCCACCCAGCACCTCAGAAGCGCCTCTATTTCCTCCGCAAACTGAGGAGAGCTGGAGCCCCCCCACCCATCATGACCACCTTCTACCGAGGCACCACTGAGAGCGTCCTGACCAGCTGCATCACTGTGTGGTACGGGAGCTGCACTGAACAGAACAGGAAAGCCCTGCAGCGCATAGTGAATGCAGCTGGGAGGATCGCTGGTGTCTCTCTCCCCTCCCTCCTAGACATTTTTAACACCCGCCTCACCCGCAGAGCGTCCAGCATTGTGGGTGACCCGAGCCACCCCTCACACAGCCTCTTCAGCCTCCTGCCCTCGGGGAGAAGGTACCGGAGTCTCCGAGTCTCCAGGCCCACTCCACCAGACTGTCAAACAGATTCATCCACCAGGCTGTCAGGAAGCCTACTACTGGAATTTTACTACTGTTGTACTGTTGTTTACTCCTGTTATTGCACTAGAATTACTACTGCTGCACATTTATTTTATCTTTACTTTCAATGCACATTCTATTGCACATTACCATTTCACTGCTGTATCTTCCATTGCACATTTTTGATACACACTGCACACTTTTGTACATCTGTATATAGGTATTTATTTATTCTGTTTAAGATTTTAGATCTTAGATTGTAGTTTTAGATTTTTATCTTAGATAGTTTTTGTTGTGTTTTGTCTTTATATTGTATTTTGTTCACTGTCTTTACCTGGCCAGAGAGAAACGACATTTCGACTCACTCTATGTTGAACACATGGCAGAATTGACAATAAAAGCTGACTTTGATCTTTTTGATCTTTGATACTGGTGGAAGAGAAAGAGGAAGTGAAAGCAAAAACAGAAACAACCTGAAACCTTAAAAACAACACAAAATGTAAACTCAACCAAGCTTATTGGAGTGTCATGGGGGTCCACAGTTGAGAGGGGGTCTTGTGTTCTTCTGGTGTCGCTGTCTGTGGTGCTGGACTGGCACTGGTCACGTGTTCCTCGAGCGCTTAGACCCATGGCACGTCCACGTCCATGGCAGTGGCGCTGTAGCGGTCCAGGAGCGGCCGATCGTCGCTCCTCTGTTGGCTTAGATGGTTTCCTCACGTCCCTCAGTCATGTGTGCTGCTTGAGGAGGGGGAGGGGCGCCAGGGATTCCCACGAAGGGAAGAAGGGGTTACAAATATCGCGTTGCTGCCGTCCAGTCTGCAGTTTGGGGGAAGTGAAGACAGATCGCAAACAAGAGAGGAACCCTAGAAGATGAATGAACGCGACAGTATGTAAGGGATGCTTTTTAAGTTATGCTTTCTGGACTGGACAGACTGAAACACCGTACCAGCGCTACTTTCTCATACTCTCATCCCGGACAAGAAACATGAGACGAGGGCACCAGTGAACCACAGCCCCGCTCTGAGCTCCGAACAGCCCGTTCTTTGTATCTGCACACGTACAAGAGAAAAGAGGTCGCGTTTCCTGCTGATGATGAAGCCATTCTACGCAAGTCTGTGTCTTTTATAAACTCCGATATCGTGCGTTTTGATCCACGGACGATGGCAGTTCCGCCCTGCGCGCTCTTCCGACGTGTCACGGGACCTTCTGGAGCACTCTCCCGGTGCCTCTGAATGACCTGGTGAAGCAGACACTTTGTGGAGTAGTGTGCTGTTCGTAAACTGGAGTCCCAACCATGGATGACTCGGGAATAATAAGACGACGTAGGCTGCAGGTGAGTTTTGGAGCTGCACCTTTGCGCACATGAGCTTCAGTTTGTCATTGTGTTGCCCTCGTTTTGTAGTGCCCATAGAAAGTGCTTGAGTGTAATCCGATCTTATTCCTTAGTAGTAGACATTGTGTGAAGCAAGCATGCAGCCTACATTGTTCACATGCAGTTGTGTATTGTACTAGTAGTTAGTTTTTCATGTAGTTTGAGGCACAGGAAACACACATGCTACTGTATGCAAATTCAGCAGTGATGGGCACTAGGTACTAGGTACATACAGTACTATAAGGGGATTTTCAAATACACATACAATTCAAATAGGCTTAATCTTTTGCAGGGTTTAAAAATATGAATCCTTCTATGAACTAAACAAACAAAAACATGCTCCGTAGGTAAAAATCCTCCAGCTGAGGTCCTGAAGCCTTGCAATAAGATCATGGAGATTTAAAAAACAAACAAAAAAAACAAACAAAACAACCCTTTGCAGTTTGTATAGTGGTAAACCAGCTCTCCTGCTTTATAGCAAGAATGTGAATAAATAGTTGCTTGTTCTGAAATGCCCAGACATACACGTCCAAGCTTCTGTTCGACAACCTCGTCCCCTACAGCTAATAGGATGAGCAGAGGAAAATGAATAATTAAAAAACTCCCCTTTGGCCTCAGCAGATGATTGGAATGGTTAATATTCTTTTATCCTCAAGTGGTATTCATTTTGACTGGAATTGTTTAGCTCATAAACATGGAAACAAATAGTGCCAATTGTCCTTAGAGGTTGTTTTTTCCAGATCTGATGCACCAGAATATGGAGAACTTTATATGGAGCAAAAATATGAAATAAACAGATATACATTATTGTTGTATTATTGTATTATTATATGCTCTAATCAGATTATGTTTGGTTTCAACTGGATGGGCATTTGATCTGTAAAATAAATAAACATTATTTTGCTGTCAGCCATCCCCCAGCTGTACAGGCTACTCTGGTTAGCACTAGGCTAATGGAACTCTGTAACAACAACCTGCTCTATTTCTCGTCAAGGTGTCTCTCCCGCACGTCTCATAAAAGCAGAATTTAGCCTCTGCGTGTCCCTTTAGTGCTCCATTTATGGCCATTTGTCTTCACTAGCAACTCCGCAACTATTGAAACTATGCTATGTAACCAATCATACCTCATCTATACTTGTAATACTGACATGTATAAAACCCTAGGTGTAAAAAGTCCCCCACCCCCAGTTTATGTCTCCATCTTGGCGGGTGCATTGGAGAGAACTGAGCTGAGATGAGCAGCTGAGCGGAGTGTGACCTCATTCCCTTACTATTCCCTTCTGAAGCATCAAAAATAAATTGTGTAAAAAGATTTAGTTTAGGCTGTGACAGAGAACAGAGGAAGCAAAGGATCATGGGGGATTACTATGGCGATGAGGTGAGCTGTGATGTATGACGGCGGCTTCTGGAGAAGTAATCATCAAAGAGGCACACACACAACGAAATGACACTGGATCTAAAATCCAACCACAATATGTATGCTATAGTATTTCTGTGTTATGAGAAGCAGTGGCCCTACCAAGGCAGTGTCTGTAATATGATTCATTTATTTGTTAGATACACATATTGGAGAAGTGTCTTTGTTTTGCCAGTAACTGTCAATAGTCCATGTATATTTTTTGAATTTTAGACAATACCCTAACAGCTGTATACACTGCATACAATGCCATTGTTTCAGCTGTAAATGGCTCTCAGTGGTTGGAGCACTCCTCCACTCCAGGATCAGGTTCCTCTCTGCCATTGTTTCCTCTAGCAAGACAATTCACCCAACGTGTTATTATTATTATTATTATTACTATTATTTAGGGCTGGGAATATTAACGCGTTAATCGCGATTAATCGCGATTAATCGCGATAGAGTTTTAATCGCAAACAATTTTTTAAATCGCGATCAGAGTTTGCCAGCATTTTCCGCAATTCTACCATCCATATACAGCTCATTTGGTTGTATTAATTAAACTCATTGTTGGTTAAACGCGCTATTTTGAGTTTGCTAGTATTTTGTTCCTTCTACGCATCCGTAGGCAGCTCGAGCGGGCTTACAATTTCTCAAAGTAAGCACTATTACTGGTTCATTGTTACTTTTTCCTTTCTCTGCACTTTTTTGAAATAAAAAAAATGGTGAGAAATACTTTGCATTGTGAGTTTAACTTTAGATTCGAACGGTCTTACTGCAAGATATCAATTTTAAACATGCAAAATAAATCACGATTAATCGCGATTAACTATGAAATTTCTGAGATTAGTTGCGATCAAGAAAATTAATCGTTTGACAGCCCTACTATTATTATTATTATTATTAAAGATCCCATGACATGGTACTTCTTGATGCTTTTATATGGCTCCTTAATGGTTCCCTAATACTGTAAATGAATCCTTCTTCAAAATCAACACTCAGTGCATGAGAAAGAGAGATAAGATGAGAAAGAGTCATAAATGTCACTCTGGAACACTCCATTATGGGCGTTGTTGCTTGAATGCAAATGAGGAGGACAGAGATGGCCTAGATGGCCTATAGTAGAGGGTGGGTGCGTGGCCAAACTCTCCGCTCTCAGCTGTGCCTGTGCGCTCTGACCCACTTCCGTGTTTTTGCGCAGAGGGAGAGATGAGAAGCGTTCCATTGAAAAATAAACACATTTCCAGAGAAAATAAAATTAAACCACTGCTGTTTCAGAGATCCACAGGCTCAGATAAAGGACTTCCGAGCCTAGAAACACTCGCAAGTTCCTCCAGGCAAATAAAAAAACGCATTTCGCATTGCGTAGCTCCTCCGCAGTCCAAACTCTCTGGGCGTGATTTACAGAGACGCTGAGTAGAGACAGACGGGGGTGGAACTGCATTTGCATTTCTTTTTTCGATCTGACGTCAATAAGTTTCCTTGTTCAAAATCGCCCGTTTGAGCTCTGATTTTTTCTAACGCAGAAAAGGATCGCAAATGCTCAGTTTAGACATTTCGCAACTTTTTACCTTGGGGGGGGGGGGCCCTAAACAGGGTAGGGGAGCTCACATTAACGTTCAAAAACCTCAGAAAGTGAACATTTCATGCCATGGGACCTTTAAGATATATTGTCAGAGGAATGGAAAGAACTATAGTATAACCTGAAGCTGTTTGTACATGAGGCGGGGTAGGCTATACTGTGGATAATCTCTAGTTAATCTCTAACACTTAACAGCTAACAACCAACACTGATAAATCTTGATTCACTAAGAACTATTCAACGTCACCAGTTCACCTGTTCATGCAGTAAAACACATATGTCTACACAGTATGTTATCTGCATTTTTAGCACTCTTTTCATGGTCTTATATTCATTTTAATCATAGTCAATTCACAGAACAATCATTCAGAATGATTAGATACCTATTGTACAAAATGAGCGATTGCCAAACTACTTTTAAACATTTTCTTTTTTGTGATGGTTTTATAATAAATTGTCTGGATGTATAAATATTGAACAACAAACATGGTTTTATAGTTAGAAGCTGAGCAGTTTATTTACCAGGCAGTTTTCACAGCTTGCATGGCCATTTGTCTTCATCTCCACGTGCCTGTGAACAAAACACCGTGTTGGCGTGTGTGATTGGCTCAGAGGGTCCCATGGGTGCCATCAGCCCAACTGGCCCTGCTGAGAGTCACCCCCAGTGCCATATGGTGACACACCCCTCTCATGGAAAAAAAAAAGTCTACTTCTTACATAAAATTATATGTAAGATATAACCTAACATAGCCTGCCTTGCTCCAAATGAATATTTGTGCTTTTGTATCCAGAAGACATTTACACACCACAGAATGAGACAAAGTGCCATGTGCACATTCTAATAAATACATCCAGGATAATACTGGTGCACCCATAGAGCCACCGATGAAGCTACTTTAGCTTGACAGATGAAGTTGAAGTGGGAGTGGCTTTATGCTGTTGGGGCCATACTGTGCTTCCAAAAATGATATAACTAATGCTTAAGTCTGATTAGAGCTCTAACACAGGATTTGTAATTTGGTAATGGGCTAGTAGTTTGTTTTATTATCTCAATAACAATATTCAGACGATACATCAGGAATGTGCTGAAATGTGCCTCTCTGTCTTGGTTCAAATCTAGCACAAAACATACATTAAATGGCCATTAAATAAACCATAAAATGGCAGATATATCACATATATCACTTTATACCCTTGTTGTGAAGATTATAGACAATACACTCAATAGTCTAAATTTACATATCTCCAAAACAACAATTGTGATATTATAAAATTTTCAATATATTATTCGACACCCACCTCTACTAGAAGATAGCAGGATATGCAATTAACACAAATTCAAAAGATCATGCATTAAACAACTTTAAAATGACTGAATAACCATGCTAAGATCATCTACTGTATCTTTCAGAAGGAAAATGCAGTGGTTATATTATTGGCCACCACTGTTCCTGGCCTGTCTGTCTATCACATCCCTGTATAAGTATGAATCCAGCAGTGAGTGTCCCCTGAAGCTCTCAGGTACAGGCAGATTGATGGTTTTGCTGTTGGTCTCCTGGGATTCCCTTCACAGTTCCACCATTCTCTTCTCTGTCTAAAGAGAAAGGGCCACTATCACAGAGCAGCACAGGTCCTTATGTGCATCAGATTATGCTATTTGATCACAAGGACTTGGAGGTCAGTGCAGAAAGGAGAGTTTTAATGAGACGTGGTTCTAGGAGAAGAGCTGCAATCAAAACTATGTCAAATGTAGGACAAGATGTAATAATCAGGTTAGTTTGTAGTATTAATAGTAGCACTGCACATCTTTATTTAGCTTGACCAGACATTGCCACTATGTAAAAAAGAATTTAACATAAATTTGAGTTGCCATGATGATTGACTTCTTTGATTGATATGTTTTATTGCCTCCAAAAGTATTGCAGGGATTGAACAATAATTAGTAGATCTGCACAGCAGTTCTTCGCAGCTCCCAAATTTATTTTCAATAAGACGACACATGTGGTGTAATTATTAAGACAATACATGTAGTGTAATTATTGAACACTAAAAATGTGAGCTCCAGAGAAAGAACTGTGCAGACCTTCTTTCTTTCTTTTTGAACAGAGCACAAAGTAGGCTCAACAGTCTTGGATGTGCAGGTCAGTCTGGCATCTGTTAAACTTTGCCTTAGCATTAGTAATGTTGTAATGTTGTATTTATCATGCGTGGCCTCTCTCTGCCTGGACTAAACTGATGCTGCACAGTTACGCAGAGTGACAGTCATGGGGCTACATGAGGAAACAGTAGCCTGCAGTGTGAACATGCTGCACTCAAGTTGTATGAGCATAAAAGACAAAACAAAAACTATCTAAGACAAAAATCTAAAAACTAAAATCTAAGATCTAAAATCTAAAAAAAATGGAAGATACAGCAGTGAAATGGTAAATGCAATAGAATGTGCATTGAAAGTAAAGATAAAAATAAATGTCCAACAGTAGTAATTCTAGTACAATAACAGGAGTAAACAACAGTACAACAGTAGTAAAATTCCAGTTGTAAATGTGCAACAGTGCAACAGTCGTCCTTAGCAGCAGTTTTTAAAGTGTCTAGAGTGATATGTCTTTTTATGGAATACAGGTTATGCCAATATGGGGGGGGGTTAAGGTGAGAGTTCTCCAGTACCTTCTCCCTGAGGGCAGGAGGCTGAACAGGCTGTGTGAGGGGTGGCTCTGGTCACCCACAATGCTGGACGCTCTGCGGGTGAGCCGGGTGTTAAAAATGTCCAGGAGGGAGGGGAGAGAGACACCAGCGATCCTCCCAGCTGCATTCACTATGTGCTGCAGGGCTTTCCTGTTCTGTTCAGTGCAGCTCCCGTACCACACAGTGATGCAGCTGGTCAGGACGCTCTCAGTGGCGCCTCGGTAGAAGGTGGTCATGATGGGTGGGGGGGCTCCAGCTCTCCTCAGTTTGTGGAGGAAATAGAGGCGCTTCTGAGCCTTCTTTGCCAGTGAGGCAGTGTTTGCTGCCCTGTCCAGGAGAGGTCCTCACTGATGTGCACCCCCAGGAATTTGGTGCTGCTCACCCTCTCTACAGCAGCACCATTGATGGACAGTGGGGGGTGCTGGGTGGGGCCTCTCCAGAAGTCAGTAACAATCTCCTTGGTCTTTTCAACATTCAGAAGAAGATTGTTATCGCTGCACCACTGGGTCAGAAGGCTCACCTCACTCCTGTAGTTTGTCTCATCGTTATTAGAGATGAGACCCACCACAGTCGTATCGTCCGCAAACTTCACTATGTGATTGGTGCTGAAGGCTGGTGGGTCAGCAGAGTGAAGAGCATCGGACTGAGCACACAGCCCTGGGGGCTCCTGTGCTCAGTCTAATGCAGCTTGAGGTGTTTCTGCCGACCCGCACTGCCTGTGGCCTCTCACTAATTACACAGTGAGGTCTGAAGCCTCAGGTGGTCCAGTTTGGTGAACTCAAAGACTAAAAAAAAGGCAGATGGATTGGTCATAAAAAATGGAAAAAGAATAAACTGAACAAAAGCAATGTAACAAATGTTTGGAGAGTAGGAGTTGAAAGTGTTTTTATAGTTTATATAGTAAATTTTCTCCAAAAAAGTAGCAATCTATATCTAATAGTGTAATTATTTAATACATGTCAATGTTGAGTGCAGAAAACATGAATGTGTGTTTTGTAGATATTTTATTATTACGTTCAAATACAATATACATTTTACATTTGTTGAGTGTCCATTACGAGTGTCCATTATAGTAGCAGTGCAATGATGGGCTCTATAGTATCGTATAGTATAGTATTTATAGTAGCTCCAGTACTCTCAGACACAGTTCCTTTGAGTAGTCAGCTAAAAGAATCTAGCATCCCAGCCTACAATGATGTTGATTCGAATAGCGCCAGCTTTATGTTCCTCATGTGCTAGTTGTCATTTTTGCGGCAGAGCGTCCCATCTGCTGCCAGTCACTCCTCACTAGACTTCATTAGTGCATCCACACAGCAGACAGCAGCCCTCCATCTCAGGCCTTACATGGTTAGACGTTGGGTATTCAGTCATGCAGTAAGCAGCAAGTATGATTCACTAATTGAGCCTCGTGGGACTTAAAAACCTTGGTTCTATATATTTGTATACAGCGTCTTTCTTTCTCATATAGCTTTTCCGTGTGGGATTCTCGTCATTGCACTGTGACTCACAAGGAAACCGTCACCACTATATTCCATGCAAATGACCAATTACAAAGACTAAATTGAAGCTGAGAAATGAGCTCCCTGGTGACCTTTTGTACAAATCCATGCAGACAGGAAAAGAAATGAGCAGTCTAATAAATTATGTTAGAGTGATTAATACCAAACACTACATCTTTGTGATTGAGACTGAGCATTCGCGATTGAATTTCCCCCAACTTTTATTTTTAGAGACGTCTGATCTGTTTTTCATATTTCAAGTACAGTGGTACCTCACCTTACGAAAGACCCAACAAACGAAAACGAAACGTCTTCACGTCAAATTTTGGTCTCTAGATACGAATGAAATTTCAAGTTACGAAACGCGAAATCTCCAATCCAACTTTATTTATAAAGCACTTTAAAAACAACAAATCTCAAAAATTCAATTAATGCGCGCTCAGATGCGCGCCCCGAAACGTAAATACACTTTATCAACACACACGGGGTTAGGTTCCAGAGGTGGCCCGCGGTGGGAGAGGTCCACGAGGTAGGACAACTTTGTATTTTGCAATTGTTCTACATGTTTTAGGGCTGTAAATGTCTCACCACACACATTCTACACTTTTCTCAGAGTGGAGTTGGGTTTTTCTCGCATTTCTCTCTTGTTTAAACACTCGAACTTTCATAGATTTCCAATGGAATGTGTTGGGGGGGACACAGCTCAATATAGCACCGAACGTGCGATGGGAGCGGAGACACAACAACACATGATCAGTATGGTAAAACTAACCTGTCTCACGACGGTCTAAACCCCGCTCACGTTCCCTTAGTGAGTGAACAATCCAACGCTTGGTGAATTCTGCTTCACAATGATAGGAAGAGCCGACATCGAAGGATCAAAACGTCCATACGGCGCAAGGCCGCGCTACACCGATGGAGCCCGCGCGGCTCGGCCCGCCCTCGTGGCTCACAGCTCACAGTGTCGGCGCCCCAGCTCTGGAGGTCAGATAGAAGCAGAGCCCGCCCCGCCCCGCTCTTATTCCCGCTGAAAGAGCGTCTTTCTCGGCCTCTGAGCTCTAGCGCGGAACGCGGAGACACGAGCAACGCGCTCCTCCAACGGCACTGCCATGTTATAATAATAACAGGTCCAATCCAATCTTTTAGTCCTGGTCTAGTCTCTTAGCCCGTCAGGAACACAACGTTACACTATTTAAAAAATGTTACACTATTAAAAAAAAAAAAAAACTTGGAACGGATCAGGCTTTTTCCATTGAAATAGCTACTCAACTTACAAATTTTTCACGTTACGAAACCACTTCTGGAACGAATTAATTTCGTAAGGTGAGGTACCACTGTATTTGTAATAACACTACTGAAATACTCAAATGCACTGTCGAAAAGTTACCTTTAAAGGTGCATTGCATAACATTTCTAGTGGAGCATCAGCCACCTGCTTGTCTCCATAGAAGTGTTATTGTCCAGAATGTTCTACAGTATAGATTAAACCTATCTATTACAAGGGAGGCAACTATGTCATTTATTTATTTATGTATTTATTTATTTATTTATTTATTTATTTATTTATTTATTTATTTATTTATTTATTTATTTATTTATTTATTCTTAATTATCCCTGAAGGGAAATTTGTCCCCTCCATTTGACCCATCCTTTTTTCAGGAGCAGTGGGCAGCACATGACTGCGCCCGTGTTGACACTACATTGCATTACAACTCAGACCTGATGAGAGTTGCTCCTATTCACAGAAGGAATTACTGTATTTTTGAGCAGTATAAAGACTCGTAATGAATAAATACTAGATGGATATATACTGTACCATTGGAACATTCCAGGCAAAACAATAACATCTCTGTGGAGACAAGTAGCAGACCCTCCACGCAGTGCATCTTTACTACATCCATCAAAAAAATGATATGATCATATAAGATCATAAGGTCATTTGTAGTAGCATTCTAGTTACTGCAGACACCAATAGACTTTTACACTCTCTGGAGTCTGGACTTGTATTAGCATTTACAAGCTCAGCATAATTACAGACAGGGAAAGCAGCTGTTCTTGTGAGAGACCAAGTACAGATTTTAAACTGGTAATAGCCCAGTTACTCCTGCCTCTAAAACTAAGCCCATGTTTAAGTAGGCGCTTGTTTCTGTAGTATTACATGTAG